>OZ025240.1:19741520-19746520 GCA_964019155.1 Osedax fenrisi | reverse complement strand
TCATCATCATCATCATCATCATCATCATCATCATCATCATCATCATCATCATCATCATCATCGCGCCCTTCGTGACTTACGTGTACCGGGGATCGAAATCTCCGCAACTACCCTCCCCGTTGCCCAGGTGCATGGAAGGGTAGCGCGTCATTATGCCGTAGTCGTTGGCGAAGAAAGCGTACGTCGTGTTCATTTTGTTGATGACCAAACTCTGCGGGGTATAAATACAATGGTATAAAGACAATGGTATAAAGACAATGGTATAAAGACAATGGTATAAAGACAATGGTATAAAGACAATGGTATAAAGACAATGGTATACATACAATGGTATAAAGACAATGGATAAAGACAATGGATGTTTTACGAACACGATAGGTATATTTCAAAGATAAAGTACGTTACGAAGACATATACATGATACATATGATACATAGACAATATGGTGGTATTAATATATATATATATATATATATATATATATATATATATATACTATATAAATGTATTTCCTCTATCTGTTGATTGATTATAATCATATTCATATATATATATATATTATTATTGATGACTCATTTTTATGTTTTTAAATAATATATAATAAACTTATTAACGTATATGTTCATATATGAATTCAAAGAAATAATTATGTATATATATATACATATATAATTATGATATTTATTTAATAAAATAAATTATATATTGATTTCACTTAATTATCTATCTAATAATTATGAAAAATAATATTTCACTTTTTGTGAATGCTATCATGGGAATCAAACTAATATATTGTGTTTTACATTCACTTGTTGATAAGTTGTTGATAAGTGATTATTGTAATTGTGTGTTATCCGAATGCAGATGTTACGATCGTGATGTTACACTACTGTTAGGAGATGTCTCGATTTCAATCATTAGAAATATATATATACACTAATAGTATATATTCATATATATATATTATTGTTATTTTTATTTGGTGGAGTCCTTTCATCATACGAGCAAACCTTGATCTCCTTTATGACGGTGAAGAATTTCGAATCGAGGTATTTAACTTTTTTGTCTTGGTACAGATCCGTAGGGGGTTGCGTTACACACATGGCATTCGTGTCCACCTGCAAATTGTCATCAAGGTCGTAGAGGTTAGTGACAAAGACTATTGTCTAAATGGGTGGCATATTTGTTAGGTTAGTGACCAAGACTATTGTCTAAAAGGGTGGTGTATTTGTTAGGTATCTATTACACGCTATGGTACAAATGTACTTCTGATTTCGTGAGTGCGCATGATTTTTAAATTATATAATATTATTATTTATACCCAACATGATTGATATGATATAGATTTTACATTTTTCGCATGTAAAAAATCCCTTATAAGGAATTTGTATATAGTATATTTGTATATAGTATATATAATCTATTAATATAGTCTATTAAAAACCTTTATATATATATATACTAAATTTAGTTATAGGTGTTGAGTAAACACTATTGACCAATCATTGAGCTCTTAAACACTATTAATAGTCTATCATTGATATGTTATTGTAACTTTATATTGTTATGCGATTCGTAATGGATGTATCGTAATTATAGGTTTAGGTATTCGATGCATTATTATTTATTTTATCTATCGACTTTACTATATATATATATATATATATAGATATATAAAATAACTATATTAGATCCATAACTATATAGAATTACTACTATCCAATGGATAGTATCCATACCTATGTAAACGTGTACAGGTGTGTAAGCGTTCAATGATGGGCAAAAACCACAGATATATACTTAGGTATAATACCTATGTATATGTGCCTATGACCACATTTTGTATATTAATTAATATTATATATTTTTTTAATATGCAATGTATACTACTATATTTAATATATGTATATATATATGTGTGTTATTTTATTTGTTAGAGTCCTTTCATCAAATCCAAGAACGTAGATGAAGTTTTCACTTATAACCATATGGCTCTAATGTCCCTTCGAAGCCGCTCTCGTGTTAAGGCATCTATGATTTCAAAGAGAGCCGATCATTTATTTATGCAAAATTATATAAGATCACTTCTAAATTGTATGGTAAGACATATTTTAATTAAAATACCATTAATGGTCCGGACGGTAAGGCGGATCTTAAACAAAAACATTAATGGCTGGTACGTATCTTAATGGAAATTATACGATAAACAATTTGGTAATAACTAAATTACACATAATTTTGTAGTTACCGAGCGTAATTCGATTAACAATTTGTAAACAACAAAAACCTTTTATTACCTATAAATAATAAAATGCTAGAATACGCATGCGCGTAAAGTTTGTTTATATAACAACTGTCATATTTTATTTCACTCATTTCATTTATTATTTATATTTATACGTACTATTACCTATATTTAATCGTTAACTTTAATATTAAGATTATATATTACATTAAGTGAACCGAGCCATGATATTAATATGATATGTTTATATATTACTAATGTTTATGCACGAGTATGGTTTGATATCAAAAGCAAATGTAAGATTGTGTTTGGTGCGAAACACCCCTTTAATATTATTAAATATCCGCGTAGTCTAAATAATGTTATTATTAATGAGATTGTTGCCTCTTCTATCCAAAATAATTGATTTTGTTCACACAGTGAAAATATTTTACTTACTATGTATGACGAAGAAGATGAATATATCAGAAATATGGCAATAGCACGTATACGAAAGACACGAGAAAATCCTACTGATAATATCAGAACATTTGTTATACCAAAAATAGATTTTACTGCGGATATCTATTATAAAATGATAGATTACAATAGGGGCGTCGGAACGATATTTTGTATGGGGGGGGCTATTTATTTCTGTTATATTATATATCCTATTATTTATTACTAATATAATTACTAACTATATCTTATTAATATCGTATACCTCTTTAGTCTATGTTAACCCTTTAATATGCAATTAATAATATTTAATTTGTATAACAATGAGTAGGAATATATTAGAAAATAAATAATAAACATTACATAATTTATTATTATATAAATATAGATTTTTATTTATAAATATACCCATCTCAATTGTGTGAATTATTTTTTGATTGATATTTGCCAATACTAATGCATTTAATCTACTATCTAGCATAGTAGATCGTAACAACGTATTTATTATTCGTAGCTTACTAAATCCACGCTAACATGACACAGAACTTGAGGGGTAAACCAATAAAATGTGATCTAATCTCTTATGCCAGAAAATATTTTTTGAATTTTAGGAGATTGTTCCCTCATGTATATGTTTATCCTCACCAGATAGTGTTGAACATATTGATTGATTTGGACATATGGAAATTCGATCTTTCAATCGTTAATTCTTCATACATTTTTTAATAACATCTGTTTAGTGTAGAAAATTAATAGGATTAATAAGATTAATCTAAAAAAACAAACCTTTTTTTCATGAATTATATTATTTGTAATAATGATTACTTTAATTTATAAGAATGTATAAATAATATTTTCTTAGTATAAAATGTGGTTATAATTTTCATTATTATGGAATCAAACAACTCAGTATATTTTATTCTGTAAATACTAATGATAAAGTATATTAACTTATTAACTGATAATATCTAATCACATGCTTATATTAACATAACATTAACAATTTTATATTATTTTATCTAGATGAGGTACCTTACATAGTCTTTTAAACTTTCATTACTATTCATCTCATACATATTTATAATAATTTATATTATATGTCTAATTATTATTCTCTGAATTAGATATATTTAGATATACTTAGAAAATTAAATTAGATATATTTAAAATAAAAATAAATTATATAATATTTTATTATTAATATTTATTATAAGCTATTTTGTATTTTATAAAATGTTTTATATAATATGTTTATAAAAGTATGTTATTAACCTTGAATCAATATAAAAACTTGTATATATAAAATATAAAATACTTTTGTTTCTATATCTTCAATGAATGTGTGCAAATTATTTCTATCATTATTCAATTTAATTAGAATCATCTTTACTATTATCTGATCCTTTATGTTTAGTTATTATTTTTATTATGATTAGGTATATATAATTATAATCATATATGCTTTCAAGTATATTTTTTATAAATGTTACCTTCAATAGTATGTGTTGGTATCATGAAAGCTTTCACCTTCATATCAAAGCTTTCAAATATAAAACTTTAAATATTCATAGAAAAAATATTTGACTTATTCATATTTTTTAATAATAAATTTACAATATATTTGTGGTCATTGGTAATATAATCTAATTCTTTATATTATTTCAGTGCATCGATTAAACCACTATATAGATCTAATGTTGTTTTAATACATGATTTTCGCAGTCCATCTTGTTGGGCATATTGTTTTCAATTTCTTTGCTTTGTTATTATTAGTATTATATACATGATTTTCGCAGTCCATCTTGTTGGGCATATTGGTTTCAATTTCTTTGCTTTGTTATTAGGTATAATGTACTATACCTAATTAGGTATAATCCTATTAGTATTATATACAATCAGGAATTTTATCGTTTGTTCATATAATAATCCCACATCATGAACCACTCTCAAGGCTTTGCTTATATTTATATTATTATCTAATGATTATACTATTCAGTTTGTGCGATGAGCTCCACATTATGTATACAAAGTTAATGGCTGTCTAGTCATTAGTATAGTCTTTACACTATTATATTGACCAGACATATTAGCTGCACCGTCATATGACTGTCTTCTTAATTTAGAAATAGGCAAGTTAAGATGTTAAAGTTCAGATAATATTAAATTTGCTATATTTAAGTTGTATCCTCAGTCATATTGCATATTAATATGCATATTTCTTTAATTTATAGTTTTTATGCAAATATCGAACCATCAAAATGTCCTGATCACTTCCGGATATATCTTGAATTCCTTCACATTGAATTGAGAAACTTAC
>OZ025240.1:19716520-19736520 GCA_964019155.1 Osedax fenrisi | reverse complement strand
ATTCTATATTGTTGAGGACTTCTTCCTATATTGTTAATATATATATACATATATATTAATTTGATACTTATAGAAAGTACATACATATATATATATATATATATATATATATATTTATATATCATTTTGTATATATATATAATTATATGTATACATTTTTACATAATTATATGTATATATATATATATATATATATTATTGTTAATATATATATAATCTACCTGAATTGATTTGTGCGCCATGACATTATCAAAGATGTTATCTATATTGTTTAAAAACTTCGTTGGATCTTTGTATTCGCACACGACCAATGAGACGAAGTTAAGCAGTGTTATCGTAGTATACAGACCCGGATATAGACCTACTGTAATCGTGTATTGATTATATAATAATAATAATAGAAAGGTTTATTGAATCAGTTGAAAACGATGGACGTGTTATGTGCGTCAAGTTGAAATAATAAAACAAATAAATAGTTACACAAATAATAATAAATTTAAAAAATGTAATAAGTGATATGACATAATAATGTAACGCACCGACTATGGACACGGTAACTAGGGGAGCCGCCATGTTTTAGGGGATCGTGAGTTACGATACATTAATATTGTTACGTAATATGTATTATGGCTGAGGTTATTATGTTATTGTTGTTTGTGAACGTATACGTTTGATATATATGTATGATATATCATCTATTGTAAATGTCAGTATAAAATAAAACAATATGGTCTATATGCATAGATTTAGAGTACTCTAAAGCTATGTCTACCTATGTGATGATACGTTACATTGATGTTACATTATGTAGATGGTTGTTTAATAGTAATAATGTACTCAGCCTGCGTGTGATACGTAATATAACACGTACAGTTTAAAATAATAACTATA
This sequence comes from Osedax fenrisi, assembly GCA_964019155.1. Taxonomy (NCBI): domain Eukaryota; kingdom Metazoa; phylum Annelida; class Polychaeta; order Sabellida; family Siboglinidae; genus Osedax; species Osedax fenrisi. The sequence goes on along the minus strand of OZ025240.1, from coordinate 19,735,629 downwards.
ATAATAACTAATGGCAATCTGTATAATTACTTATAATGAGTAAGTAACTGTAATCATCTATAAATATAATATAATTAATGGCTTAATATATTATCAAATTAACTATAATAGACTATTCTATATAATAGTTATATATATATATATATATATATATATATATATATACATATCTAATAAAACATAATAATAATATAAATATATGATGGTTGTATTCAGCTCGTGTGTTCAACATCCCAAATATTTCCTTTATTATTATTTTATTTATATTTCTTATTATTATTTATACATTTATGTCATTAGTATTGTTACTATTAATATGTATTGTCTGAATCTATTAAATAAACTATTATATGCGATCGTGGTGTATAATAATTTATAAACTAACCTTTATGTTTCATTTTATAAATATATGTATTTAATTTTTCTCTTGAATATTATGACCTGATATTCCTATAACACATAATATATTGTATTAACATATTAAATCTATATTGAAATTTAATTTAAATTCACATACATATATATATATTTAGTTAATTTATTTATGAGATATAAACTACATATATGTAATATTTAATATAATAATTATATATAACAATTTAATTAACAATTTCGTTATACAATAAACTTTTATACAAACTGTTCATTATATAAATTTTATAAATATGTGTATTTGAATATTTAATTATTTTCAGAAATTATTAAATTTACTTTGTGATAATATATTGATACGAATATGTAATACTTATAATAAATTATTTTATATGGATCTAAAGAAACTATTTATTATATAAATTGAAGTAGCTAGTGGTTTAAGGGTAGGTACAATTGCAACAGACGTTAACGTCTGAAATTGATAAGAAAAAAATTGTGTTTCAAAAAAAAATATAATATTATTGAAATACCACTAATTAATTAATAATATAAATAATGTGTGTACTTCAAATAAAACTATAAAGATTAGCACATTAAAAATTATATCATTTAAATAAAGTATAATAATAATTTAAAATAAATTAATTAAATTTAATATTCTTCATAATTTAATGAATATAATATCGTTTTTAGAATATAAAAATATAAAATAAAGAATATTATATTACAAATAATTTAAATAATTTAAATTAAAATAACAAATATTCATAGGTGGATATTTATTTATAATTACATAATGTGATAAATGATCATAGATGTATATATATACTTAATATTGTGTGTTTTTGTCTGTATTTTAACTCATGTAAAATCCTGAAGTTTTATACGATTTTTGACATTTTCACGGTAGAAATTTAAAACATAATTATAAGTTAATATATGATATAACATTAACCTTCATTTTTATATAACAATTTATTTATATTTGTTTTACAAACAAAATAATTGTTTTATATAAATATTAATTAATATGGAAGGTGACTAATGTCCGTATATTACAAAGATTAAATATCCGGATTTTAAATGGACAAGTGTCCGTGTATTACACCGACATAAATCACTATATATATATACAAATAAATAATATAGTTTAATTTAACATAGGTTGTAAAATAGTATTAATTCGACTTTTTATTATAGAATATTTAAATAAATAAAATATAATAATATCAAAAATATTTAAAAAAATGTATGTATTGGTTGTGTAAATCATAGACTAAATATCCGTGTTTACACAGCCCTATAGTACACTACGACTAGTGTATTACACTGACATTTTCTTAAATTAGAAAAGTTAATATGTATTTAATAAATAAAATTACTATTTTAAAATCACAAGTTATTTAACTATCCGTGGTTTTTTTTAAATCATTATAATTTCATTTATGTGTCAACTTAAACAATTGTTAACAATTTTAATTTTAATAATATTGATAATTAAGGGGATGGCACACGACGCCCGCCTCCCTATGTATAGAGATAGCAAATAATGGGTCTACGCAAAACTAGGCGCGCAGATTTCTATTCATTGAATTGAGCTAATTTTTGTTATATTCTATTCATTAAATGTATACACATACTATTACAGGACGTAATTTTTATAATATATATTATATAACATATATATTTATATGCACACATTTTAATTTTTTAATTTACGGAATTTCTATAGAAATTTTTATTTTTTGCAACTATACATATACAAATTTAGAAAATTACGCCTGTAATAGTATTCATATATATGTTATTTATATAATGAAATAAAAATTAGTAGAATACATATACTAGTTTTTGTTATACCTAAGTTTATACACACATACCTAGCGCGAAATAATTATTCTGAGAAAACAGCATTTGAAAGTTGAAAGTATACATATCTATTGATAATATAGCAATTTAGAAATCAATTTTATGGCATTTCTAGATTGAATTCACAGCTGATATTTATACAGATACTAAAACACACTACATTTATTAATATTATGGAATAAAAAATAAATACAAAATAATTTTTTTTATCATTTTGAACACTGGGACATCCCCTTAAGATAATACAATTTGAAATAATATTATAATGATAGCTCATCATTGAAACATCGTATCTAATATTCAAAATATTATTATTATTAAATTTATGTTTTAAATACAACCGATATGTAGGTAACCTAATATAACCTAATTCTATATAACATATAGAATTATAAATATATCAATAATATCAAATTTAGTTCTTCAGAATATCTAGTAAAGAAAAAATACCTATAAAGAATATGTATACAAAAATGTGTAATATTTTGTCAGTGTAATACACATATTTTCTTCCATCAAAATTTACTAGGATATTTTATAATTGTAGATATTTACATTGAATTTACTCAGAATAATTATTTTTTACCAATTTCACTCATTCAAACACTATTAGATAATTCAATATTTAGTGAAATTTAAAATATTCGAAATTTTACCGATCTTTCAAAATAATAATAATCTATTAGTTAAACATAATTTATAAAAAATATCTATATTCATATTCTATAAAAAATGCAAGTAGTATAGATCTATATAATATATATATATATATATATATATATCATAGTGTTAAATATTCTATTGAAAAACTAATAAACAACAAAACTCTAAGTAGACCACTCTCTTTCCTAATAAATACATGTAAAATCTATTTATAAAACAGATTTCGCAACTATAGGTACATACCTATAGGGTATACCCTTAATATAAGATAAATATGGGCACGTTTTACTATAGCTAACATGAATTATATACGTATGTATTATAACCTGTATAAGCTTTATAGACATACTTTTAATATGTTAGTATATATATATATATATATATATATATATATATATATATATATAATATTACATATAATAGAATATATATATATATATATATATATATATATATATATATTTATATATATATATAATTACAATTATATGAAAGTTATTGAATATTTAAATTGTTATTTGAATCATAATTAATAATAACAATACTTATTGTTACAATAAGTTATTGAAGGGTTATACTTTATAAATATATATAAAGGTAACATATCTATTACCTCATTTTATAATATAACTTACCTTGTATATATCCCTTAAGTATACTATATTTGTAACTTGTATATTCTATAAAATACAATTTAAATAGTATGTTTATTACAATTATTAAACTATTTACTATATATTAAAACAAGCAATAACAAATATAAAAGTGTATTTAATTATTTTGGATTTCAAAGATGATAGATGATTCGCCAAATATAATTCATAAATAAATTTAAAAGGGTAAAATAGTATTTTCTAATATTTATTATATCGAAATATGTAAATCATAGACAATAGAAGTGTGAACATGAATGTAACATGAATACATTTAACATATGATATAAAAATATAGAACAGGGGCGGATACAGGAATTTGTCAAGGGGGGGGCTGACATTCAAATAAAAGTATATTTTTAAAATAAGACATATTTACTATGATAATATAATTGATATATATAAATTAAATACTATATTAAAGTAAATAAAATAATATTTTATATTTTATTGAATAAAAACTATTAATCCAATATATTAATCAATTGCATTATTCTTGGATTACGTATTTCAAATTTGGAAATAATATAATCACAATCGATCTGTATATATATAAAGAATGTCTATTTAGTTGATCTTCACTCATAATCGAAGGTAAATATGTCTTTATTATTATTAATCGGTTAAATGAACGTTCACATTCACACAAGGTAACTGGAGTAGTAGCCATCAATAAAAGCATTTCATAGATATTAGGAAAAAATGTATATAATAATATATATAAATTATAAATTATTTAATAATTTAACTTTACCTTGCCATGTTTTCTTTTAATATATCATTTCCAGAGTTTATACATAGTTTTAGAAGTGCATTGAAATTTCCTAGATTAAAATGTGGATCAGTAGAATACTCATTATGACCATGTAATGAAATATTTAATCTTCTATAAAGAATGATTATATCTAAAGGGGGCCTATACCCCCTATCCCACTACAAGTATTTCCGGCAAGTTACCAGAAATATTTTAACTTTATAGGAGTATTCAATTACAACTTGATATAATAATTTTTTAAAGTTACAATATGTCAGGTAAGTTGCCGGAAAATCTTATATACAAGTATAGTGGGATACCCCTTTAATATTGATTTAAATTTTGCTCTGTTGCATTAAATTTGCTTAGATATGTTATTGTTGACTTGCATTATATCTGATTGCAGCATGCTTCTTATTTTCTATCACTGCAATAAAACGAGAATTTTCTTCTAAAGAGTTATTGTGGTAAATATATCAATTATAATTGATTCAAATTTTCTTAAATCTGCAATCGAATCTTTAAACTTAATCATGGACGAAGTGACACATTTTCTAACTTGATTGTGATTAATTTTTAAATGAAAAACACATGGTATATACAATCGGCCATTTAAAGATTCACCCTACCTATAATTGATATTGAATGTTTTGCTGATTTAACCATAATATCTATTTTTAAATCATATATTTTACAATCATGAGGGGGGGGCTAGAGCCCCCCTAGCCCCCCCCCCCCTGTATCCGCCCCTGTAGAATACTATATTTTATAATATATATATATATATATATATATATATATATATATATATATATATATATGAATACCTCTAAGAACCATATTATATAATATCGACTAAATAACCTATTCAAATATATTATTTTTGTGAAATATGAATAATTTAATTTATTATTTTAACTTTTTTAAATGGATTATAATTCAAAAACTGTATATTTAATTATAACTACTTTATATTTATATATAACTCAGAATAACAATATTTACTTTCATTATGTTAACTATTATATAGGTACTATATATACATACTAAATGAATAGGTTACCAGATTATAACATTCGATGCCAGTTCAAACTTGTATCTCCAACAGTGCCCAGAAAAATGCAATCTTTGCTATCTTATCGACGTGCAAATGTCCGATATATTTCCGTATAGCTCTTTATTGTTTGTATGATATTTCCAAAATATATTTAGGGTGGCACGCAGCATTCGAGTGTAATTTCCATTAGGTCTTTTTTTCAATAGCAATGTTAGAGTCCAACAGACCCATATATTAACACCGACTCAACAGTTTCTCGGAAAAAGTTTATTTTCATTTTATCATGTACGCTATAGTATAGATCTTCATATGGTGTTCATATTGTTTCAGGCTGCCCAGCTTTTAGCTAATCTGGTATTGATATATTTTTCTGTTGACTGGATGTAGCTTCCAATATAGGGGAAATTAACCTAATAAGGACACTTTAACTATAAATGGTATTAACATTTTGAGACTTATTATTTGTATTCAAAAATTACAATATATTAATATTATATGATTATAGATATTATTGTGATTTTAAAATTTTATTTAATCTTTTAATTCTATAGATAACTAGGGTGTCCGTATTCGGTACCCATGTCCGAATACGGACACCCTTATACCACTAAATATACTATATAGTATTGATGAATTAATCAAACAAATTACAATTACATTATTTATAATTAATTTTATGAAAAATGTATTATAATTTAATTAGTTTATAATAATTTATTTTTATTATTTTTTAATTAATAATACAATTTAAGTATCTAAATAATAACATTTTTAGATTTAGCTTTATTGGTGGTATTATTATTATAATATACGCGATTTTTATGAAAATCAGAATAGTTCATACGCTGCGCATTGATTGGTTATAGGGTGTCCGTATTAAGACATCTAGAGTGTCCGTATTAGGGACTTATATTATCTCTAGATATATGCGTATAACTTAATGAATATTTGATAACAAATATGGAAATTATATATATAGTTGATTTATTTTTTAATAATACAGTATTATATTTTATATAGATACATTTGTATATTCTTGAGAAGATTTTAAGTTGACATTTTTTTTCATAAATTTAAAAACGTAATCAAAAAATCAGTTTATTGGATATATCAGCAATATTTTGAATAATTAAAAAATAAAAAATACATTTTTAGACTATTTATATAATTATGAATATGTTATTCATTACACATTTTTTTGTATGATTTATGTTTTCTAAGATACCGAGAGTGTCCGTATTCGGGCACTGTCCGTATTCGGTTACTTTCCCCTACTTAAATTCAGAAACTTATTTAATATTCTTACCGTTTAAGCTTCTGATAGCTTCATTTGTTCCTTGATTTATACTGATAAATTTCGTCTTTATAGTATTTTTAGATAGCCATATTTATTTTGAATAATATTCAATTGTATGTAAACGTATTATTGAGAAGTGGTTAGGTATAAACTGAAGTAGAGTGGATCTTATAATATATTGATGTAAGTGGGTAATGTATAATGTCGGTATACCTATAGGAGAGGATGATGATATATTATTTTCTCTCATTCGTAACTATATTTGATGTCCAATGAGTCTATGTTATACAAATGTCAATGCTAATTCCCATTCGTTCAGTTTCATGTAATAATATGTCTATTGTGTCCGTTTCTTTTAGTGTTCTCGTGTTACATGAAGCAATCCTAACCGTGAGATTGTTCGCACTCTCTATTTGCTAGGGACTGAGGGCCATTTTATTATATGATGTGTTCATGTGTGTTTTTATATATGTTACCCTGTAGATTTTCTCAAAGAAATTCTAGATGAGGGAACCGGTTACCAATCAGGTAGGCTAACTTAAACTTAACCTTAACCTATAACTTAAACTTAAACTTAACATTAACCTATAACTTAAACTTAAACTTAAACTTAAACGTAAATTTAACCTATAACTAAACCCGCCTAAGGAATCCTCAGTTCCCCGATTTCTGTCTCTAACCTTTCTCAGTCGATTAAGTATCTATAAGGCAGCATATATGGAGTATGACACTATACAATGTACATTCACTGTACAGTGTACATGCTATCAGGAGGTATCGAATCAATAAAGCTTATCGCTTTCAATGATCATCGAAGATCATTAGACTTTATTGATAAACTGATTCTTATTGGCCAATTTATTAATTTTAATGTTCCGTCATATGTACGCCTACGGGTATGCCTAATCCTCATAAATAAATTTCATTTGTCACCACTTATATACTTCCAGTGTTCAATAAATTATTGTTGCTAATTATATTTAGTAAATATATAATTATTGCTCTTATAATTTTTATATTTATTTTTTTTTGGTTTTTAAATTAATTTTAATTTTTTATAAAAATGTGTTTGTTCTCAATTATATATTTTCTTATCCGGGACCCAAAGTTATTTTCTTTCAATTTTTTTTTAAAATAAAATAAAATAATTATGTTATTGTTATATTTGTATCCGAATGCATACGATGATATACTGCACTGTGCATACTGCAGTGTACAGTACTGTCAGGATGTATCGAATCAATAAAGCTTGTCGATTTTACTGATCATATGTAGATGTTGTCTATAAACTGATTGTATTCATTATAGTTATTAGATACATAAATAACTTTACATTTAGACAGTGTTGATTACTGAAGACAACAATGAGCGTAGCGCTATTAAACATAGGCGAACTTAGCGGCGGTAATACTCGTGGAAAGTTGTCAATAAACGTGTTGGAACATCTGTGTAGGAAGACATCATAACTACTTTTGGAAGACATAAATACATGGAACATCGACAAGTAAATGCCTCTATTGGAAACCCTACGTTGATTAAGGGTATACCTAAAGGCGTAGGTCCTTCGCTTCTTAAATAAAGAGTGGTAATTAATTCCATTTGTTTCCCAATTGTACACATTATAATTCCATCCCTAGGTATACAAATATATTAAGATGTAGTAAGGCATTCGCTTATTAAAATTGTTAAAACGTTATAATATATTCTGAGTAACTACTGTATTGTATATGTTATTACTTACTGTATACAAAGTATATAAAGTATACTTATTGTATTAACTACACTATGGCATGCACGACGTGCATTGCACGTAGACTATTTCCATAAATATCTAGTTTATATTCATATTTACTCAATCATATATTCGTTTCAACTATTCGACATAATATATTTAAAAGATATAAATATATGAATTACTCATCACAAAAATGCATTTATTCAAGTAAATTATAATTCTATATATATATATATATATATATATATATGTGTGTACGTAGTATTTATGTGACATTTAGATTATTTAGATTTCAAATTATAATTATATCAAAAACGATTGTATTCATTACGATATAAATTGCATAATAATGTATTCATATTCATAAATTGATATATACTCGTTCGACGTCCGCAATTCTCCAGCTCGTGTTCGGTATCCAGTGGACACTATCCACTAACTCTAGTACGCCCCTTCACCGACTCTAATACGCCCCTTCACCGACTCTAGTACGCCCCTTCGCCGACTCTAATACGCCCCGTCGCGTTCGTCGTAGTCGTCGCAGTATCGGTACGAAGGTGCTGGCGGTAGCGATTGTTTCGGCTCTACGCGACGTTGGGTATACGCGACGGATAGTCTAGGCGGCGACTTATGCATACCCAGTACGCGCATGATCTCTCGGCTCATGTAGTACGGTCGGTCCAGGCTTCCGTTGTTACGCTCCAGGTCGTCCACTGTAGTGATGTGTGGTAACGATGTAATGGTAAGGTGAAATGGTAAGTGTATATGTATATGTATATATATATATATATATTTATATATATTAGCAAATATATTAACAAATATTAAAAGTGATTTTACTGACAGAGAGTATACACAAGAATATATTATTATATAATTGCTATCGTATACTATACTATATAGAATCTATATTATAGATAGTCTAACTACAGTATTGTTATACACATGAGATATTTATATCTGTTTTGCGTAAATGATTGCGTTAAATGTGTCGTAGAACCAATTTCATATCGCAGCTTTATTTAACATATATATATATTTATGTATACAATTGATATAAATATCGTAATAATGATATATGTTTATTAGTTATAAATCTAATATAGTATATATATACCTATATATGACCTATATAATTAATATATATATATATATTATACAAACGAAAGCAAAGTAGCATTGTGTCTACTCCCATGGTATAAACATTGAAGAAACTTGTAATTATGAGGTGTGAGCCAAATATCACTAACTGTATGGAATTGTATTCAATTATTATATAAATATATATTAATATCCTATATATATTATGATTCTAATTATTATTTTTATTTGGTGGAATACTCTTATCACATCCAGGAACTTATATAAAGTTTTTACTATAATAATGGCTAATATGTGCCTTCGAGATCTCTTTATAATGCATGCAAACACATACCTATAGGTTTTATTAAATCCAATAATATTTGTTTACGTAATTATATGCGATTACTTCTAAATATTATATTAATGTTTGATTTCAATGTGAGAGAGATGATATCAATGCTGTTGAACTCGTAAAAATACAATAGTATACGTTATATAAAGTGAAGGTGAGAGTAGAATGTATATAGTACGTATACGTACATCGGGTTAAAGTATAGATAGTTGCCTAGCACTTTTATGTACATATGTGAGAAGTTCCACACACATATATATATGAAAAACCACAAATAAATGTGGATAGTGATCACAAACCACTAGAAAGGATATTCACAAAATAACTAAATGACATATCACTAAGTATGTAACGTATGAGATTGAAATTGCAAAGATATGACTTAACAGTAACATACAGCCCCGGAAAAGAGATACTACTAGCAAATGCATAGAGTCGAGATTATTTACCGTACAGAAAAGCAGTAAATAGCAAATAACTACCAGAAACAATGTCTATATTGCGATATCTACGGAAAGAAAAGCTAGATTTATTAAAGAAACAATCGAGGTTAAAACACTTCAACCTCTAAACACTTTAACAGCTGAAACGCCAAACACAAGAAAATTGGCCAGAGAAAAATAAAGTAAATGGGGATTTATCAGAATAATACGCAATCAGGCATGACATCAAGGAAATATAAGAATTTTTAATCAACGATAATATATTAATAGTACCCACAAGCTTACGAAAATAATGCATGATGCCAGCACATCAATCGCACGTCGTGCGACGCACGAGGGATAGGCGCATTCCTTAGAATGATGCGAGAATATGTATATTGGCCCATAATTACTCTAGAAATGAGATAAATTATCAAGATATGTAGGACATGTAAACGTATCCAGAAGAGAAGATATATAAAGAACCACTACTTTGTCATGAAATAGGAATGAAACCATGGATGAAACTTGGTATAGATATATATTACATAGAAGGTAGGGCACTTTTAGTAATGTCCAACTACTTCACAAACTATATCACAGTACGGCGCCTCAGAGAACAATCGACTAGAGAAGTAATCAAGGAACTTCTAGCTACATTCTTCATACATGGCATACCAGAATACATAGTATGTGATAATATACCCCAATTCCATACATTATTTGCAGATTTATCAAAGACACGTGATATAATGGTTGTAATATCTAGCCCGTATCTACCGCAGGGCAACGGGAAAGTCGAAAATTCTGTAAAATCTATAAAAAGGATATTCAAATTATGCAAGGAAACCCAACAGAGCAACTTGCACTTCTTAATTGTAATAATACACCCTCGGAAGGCATTGATCTGAGCCCGTCACAAGGATTGTTTGGAAGAAGGTGTAGAACCCTAATGCCCATGACTAAGGAAATGCTAAAACCACGTCATAACATAGAAGAGGAAAAAAGAAATATCGAAAAAACGAAAAGGAGAGAGGAGAATAAAGAGAGGGGAGGTGTAACGTAACTAGTTTACCCTATATTATGACCCGAGGTCAACAATCAGCACTAATTAACTTTACTTTTAAATCTAATAATATTATAACTATAACTCAAGAATATATTCATATATAGAAGTAAGGAATAAAACAAGGTAAGCCACTACCTTAACTAATTATCAGCTAAAGTTATAATATTAACCATTGTTATATGTAAATCTTATGATATACTATAGTATAGTGTTATATTATAGGTATATTATATTAGTATAGTAAAAGTATACTACTACAACGTCATAGATACATGAACGTAAACATCACGTGTTCCACTAACTATGAACGGCGAGAAGATAGAGTTCAGTTGAGGATTGCTGTCTTTGAACCACTCGCTCGAGTCGCGGTTTTCTAGGTACAGGAACTTCTCCAGCACCCGTCCGTAGAACAGATAGGCTATTATAGCTAGCATCCGGTATGCGGGTGGGTTGTGTTTACAGTAACGTATAGCATAGATATTATATAGTATATAGTATATCGTATACTTATAGGTCAGAGTGAAATTTTAAATAATAATGGCGATCTGGTTATGACTCGCGATAGTGATATAACGTTATACGTGTATTAGTGACATTATTTAACTCCACGTATAACGAATAAAACGTATAATAAATAATTAAATATATATATATATATCACATTTTCCGAAGAATAATGCTTCGCAAAATCGTTGTATATATATAGTATGTATATATATATATATATATATATATATATTACATGTGGTTAGTATCGTTTAGTACATGATCTATACAACTAATAATGTATACATTCGTGCTAACTCCTAAGTGCGTCAATGTAATATAGAACATACCGTATGTTTAATATATGTAATTACATATCAGGTTATATTGAATACTACTAAAATTATAGTTATTATTTAAAATATTTAAATAATGATATTACAAATATGTTATATTAATTAATTTATTTACATTATTTGTCGTATAATAAATATGTATTTAATATGTGTAGGTGATAAGTAGTTAAATAAGTGCATACAATTAGATATAATATGTGTACAATTTATTACTATTAATTTAAATATAAAAATATATCATGTGCTATAATATTTAATATTTAGTGTTTAATATATTATATATTTAATTAAAAAAAAGTATCATTATTTAAATTTAATTATAATTAAATGTTATATAATATAATTTAAAATAAATATATACGAGTATACACATACTACTAACATACTATCAACAGGATACAGAACCGACAGGTAAACAATATATAAGTTACGCAACTATCAATAATGGCGATCTTGATTATATTCCTGACCAATAGCAGCGAACTACTTTTAGCAGAAGCGCAGAAATTCTTACCGTAAATAGCGATCTATTTATTAGTGATAACTGATTAGAATAGCTGATTGTAATATGGATTATATATATATATATATATATATATATTATATTATATATATATATATATAAAATAATAAATAAATGAAATATTATATATATATATTAGCCATTATATATGCATTCTTGTTTACAAATTTTACAAATTTCTCCAGGATCCAGAAACAGCATGAGCAACTCCTGTTAATTGGTGATTTATTTATAATGTGTACATCTTTATATATATTATATATATGGACGGCAACAATATAATATAGTCGATATTATTTTGAAGACTTTAAGGGGTTCCATATAAACAGGATAATAAAACAGAAAATACAAATATCTTCTAATAAATTAACATTATTGTTATTATTATTATTATTTATATAAAATAAATCTAACTTTGTCATAAACTTGATAGAATTATTTTCATATAGGTTATTTTTAAATTTCGATTGGATATAGACCAAAGTACTTCTCACCAAATGAATTATGCTTATTACAAAGGATCCAAATGCCATCGAACCCAAGTGAAATCTATGTGTATGTGTATATGTATGTGTATGTGTATGTGTATATGTAAGATATTTGCAGTAATAAATATGTATATTACAAATATTAAAATTATCTAAAATTAAATTAAAATTAAATAAATAAATAAATTTGTATATATATGTCTAAATTGCGCAATTTATATTTTTCTATTTTTATCTATATATATATATATATATATATATATATATATATATATATATATATATATAGATAACAATGTGCATTGCAACTCGTACGCTGACTATGCATACGTGATAATTAAATAACCTGACAGCTTTGTAGAACGGCCAGAATATGTAATGCGTGGGAATATCTTCCGGTTTGCTGAACGACCAATAGTATGACGCGAAACTTCCGGCCAAGGTCATCTGATTCAAGGCCACGATAACGCCCCCTATCCACAAGGTCGACAGTATCACGAAGTAGTGCATAGTGTACATCAACCTATGGGTTATGTATGTATACCGTATGTGTGTATGGGTTTCATATATAGCTATCGTGATCGCCTTATATTATAGCAATGTATTACGCATATATATATATATATATATATATATATATATATATTTTATATTTTATATTATATAATAGTAAATACATTGAATAGTTACTAAACTGATGTTTGTTTTCTAAGTAGTAATCACATAACGCATTATCGCCCGTTTCATTGTTCTGTGAAATGTTATATTTAAAGATGACGTTAGTCGAGTAGAGCTATATAATAAACGTCCTTAACTATATAACTATGTTATATGCCTATAGTATATAACTTATTTATAATTATATTTGTAAGTTAATTATATTATTTAAAATAGAAAAAGTACAATTTAATATTGTTAATAAATAGTGTACATTTTAATTATTACAGTTTATATAGTTGTGATACTAAACCTCGCACGTATAGTTGCTTATCTGATGACCTATGAACTGTCGTACTGCATTATGGGTAGTACTATCATCATTGTTATCGTTGTAAGTCAGAAGATGCCTAAATAGCAATAAACTATTTTGTAATATATATAAATATATATATATATATATATGTCATTGTATAATATATTAGGTATTAACATATAGCTATGTGTATATATACACATAGCTATATGTTAATACCTAGTATACTACATATAAACATATTATACTGTTTAGTAAATTAACAATACTTAATCATTATTTAGTCATTATATTGTTATTGTTATTGTTATTTTTATTTTGTTGGAGTCCTTTCATCCCATCCATGAACTTAGATGAAGTTTTCACTTATAACCATATATGGCTCTAATGTCCCTACGAAGCCGCTCTCGTATTAAGGCATCCATGATTTTAACTAAAGCCGATCATTTATTTATATACAATTATATAAGATCACTTCTAAATAATATGTTAAGACATATTGTAATGGTCCGGACGGGTCTTGAACCTACTTCCGTCTGACGACTTAAGGCTAATAATTATTCAACTGAACTATACCTGCAGTTATAGGTTACTATATAATATATAGTATATATAATATATTTTACAAACACTTAATATTAGCGATTATAAATCACATGATATCACGTGATATCACGTGACTACACTGCTCACGTGATATAACAATAACACGTGGTTCGCTCTATACTAACAACGTGGTGGATATGCACAGCGATATGTTTGTAACGTTTAAACAGAATATGAAGAAGGGCCACAGTAAAGTCAGCTTCATGCAGGAGACAGCCCTGTTAAGTTATCACGTATATATTATATATATATATATATATATATATCTATATCTATATATCTATAATTTACTATCTTGTGTATCAACATCATCATTTAAAACATTATTAAAAACTCATTTATTTATAATTGCATATGAGTTATAATGTAATTTTTATTATTTAATATATCACGAGCATATATTACCTTGTTTTTATATTATATTACCATGTTATCACAAACACTTTTGTTAACCTTCATTTAAAAAGTGTATAAACCCAAATAAATAATAATAATAATATGTATTTTATCCGAATGAAGATGATGAAATATGACATTACACTACTGGTAGGATATATCGAATTAAAAAATCTAATCGCTTTCACTGATTCCCCTTAGACACTGACTATAAACTGAATTCATTCATTCATTCATCAGTATATCTAATATACTATAGCGTCATATTGGATATATTAACTATGTATGTAAATATAACTATGCTGTTTATAATATTATATATTATAGTAAAATAATATGTTATGTAAATATGTTTTTTGAAAAATAAATATATGTCTATCAAGAATTTGATACATATTTAAATTTTAAATTAATAATAATTAAACTAATTTGATTAATTATTTAAATATAAATTATTTCAGTTAATAAAATATATATATATATATATATATATATTACTATTACAAATATAACATAATCTCAGTTTATCTATACTCTTGATATATTCTATGAAATTATTATACCTATATATATGTCGATCACTAAATTAGTATATAAAGTATAGAATACTTATTATAAATACACAAACATATATAAACCTACTAGTTTCTTTAATGATTTGAATTGCTAATAATATATTCTTTCTGAAATATATCAGCATAACAAGCAAAATTAACAAACCAATAATGCAACTTATTCCTGTGATTTTTAATTATGTATACGGTAAAAATAATATTATTATATTCATCATTTAATTTGTATATGTATTAATGTTTATGTTTATGCATATTGTACTATAATATACTATAGTATACTTTTATAAACATATATAGCAGTACATTACCAATATATAGCCAAGTATTAGGTTGTAAGATATAGTAATCTTGCATAAAGAACACGTCGCTATCCAGGGTTGAGTTAGACAGTAGGCTTTTGTATTTCATTATACCGGAAGCTGAACCTGACATAGGGTAATCATAGATGTCAATGAAATATATATATATATATATATATATATATATATATATATTCTGTATTCAATATGATAATATTTAAACATAATTTTCTTAACATTTTCTTAATATATAATTCCACTTATTTTAATTTGTCATACAACTATAATTATACTATTTTTCTATGCAAATGAGTAATTCTATTTATATTACCATTAGTATTATCCCTATATATATATTTTAATATATAAATTGTATATAATAATAATAACATATCACAAACCGTAGAGTAGTATTATAATTAAGAGAAGGAACACTATTAATATCAGGATGGTGGTGATCGTCTGCATCAAGTTTATCACCACAAATGACAGCACCAAAGATATAAATATAAATCTATAATTGTATGGGAATATTATTATTTTGAATGATATTACTATTATAATAATTATTATTATTGATATACCTATAGGTATTATTAGTATTATTATTATCAATATAGATTATACACAGGGAAAAGTAACCGAATACAAATAGTGCCCGAATACGGACACTCTCGATATCTCAGAAACATTAAATACTACATCAAAATATTTAATGAATACAATATTCATAATAATATAAATAATATAGATAGGTCATTTTTATTTTTTAATTATTAATTCTGATATATCCAATAAACCGATGTTTGTATTACGTTTTTAAATTTATGAAAAAATAAGTTCAAACTAAAACCTTCAAGCATGCAAATCTTGCAATACAAATGTATCGATATAAAACATAACAATATAGTATTAAAAAATAAAGCATTATTAACATTATATACATAATTTCTATATTTTGTATAAAATATTAATTAAGTTATATGAATATATCTATAGGTCATATACTTCCCTACTACGGACACTCTATATGTCTTAATACAGACACTGTCCGTCAGACAGTGTCCGTCGGATACCCTATAACCAAGCATGCTTGCGCTGCAGCGTGAAGTGTTTGAACTATTCTAATTTTGCTAAAAATCGCGTGCTTTATAATATTAAAATCATCAATGAAGCTCATCTAAAAAATTATTATTTAGATACTTAACGTGTACTATTAATTGAAAAAATAATAAAAATTAATAAATGTATTACTAATTAAATTATATTAAATTATTCATAAAATTAATTAAAAATAATGTAATTGTAATTTATCTTATTAATACAAATTTGTTATCAAATCAATAATATATAGTTTATCTAATGGTAAATAGGGTATACGTATTATAACACAGGGTGTCCGTACTCGAACATGGGTTCCGAATACGGACACCCCCGTTATCTATTGAATACAAATATTAAATAAAATTTTAAAATCACAATAATATTTATAATCACATAATATAAATATATTGTAATTTTCATTGTTAAAGTGTCTGTATATAGGTTACTTTCTATATGTTATCTAATACTATAGTAGCTATATAGAACTATCAACTATAACTATAGTCACGAACACTAGAGATGACTTCCAGCAGACCAGCACGTCGTACACGAACAGCGAGACGTACGAGTGACCAGTGGTCAGCGCGTTGTACACTATAGAGTTGCCGAACTCCCCCACATCGGTCAGTTTATCTGTTGAGGGTGTGTTCGGGTATACCTATAATATACCTATACTATATTAGCATGGTATCCCGCGGTTGTAGCATCGCACACAGCACGTGTGTTAGATCTATAGTTATGTAGTTGTATGTACGACTATAGTTATGTAGATCCTTTTACGGTTATGCGATATAACTTATATTGATATTACTTATATCCGAAAAGGTATATATATATATATATATATATATATCATTTATATTGTGTTAAATTTTCAACACTATAGTATATAGT
This sequence comes from Osedax fenrisi, assembly GCA_964019155.1. Classification (NCBI taxonomy): domain Eukaryota; kingdom Metazoa; phylum Annelida; class Polychaeta; order Sabellida; family Siboglinidae; genus Osedax; species Osedax fenrisi. The sequence goes on along the minus strand of OZ025240.1, from coordinate 19,717,600 downwards.
GTATACTATAGTGTATAATGTAGACCGGTTCGTTCGATTCAATTTTTAATCCTTCATATAAAATATAATACATATCTATATTTTAGTATATTATGTTTTAACAATTTTTATAAAAAAATAGTTACCTTTGGTCACGAAGCATTTAAAGTTTGAAATATAAATTATTATTTTAAGATAAAATGTATAATATTCCATGTATAATAGTAATGACGCCATCTTATTATCTTTGATGTTTACAAATATTTAAATTAATATTTAAAATTAATTATGTATTTGTATTATATTTTAATGAATTAATATAATATATACCATTATTTATATTTATTATTAATATAATATCTATATTTCATTTTTATATCTACAAATTACCAATATTAATGTCTCCTAAAACTCTAGAAAATACACCATTTTACAAAGTATTTATTTCAAAATAATTCAAAAAAATAATTAATTTTTTTAAATTAATATATATAATTATACTTTTCATAAATTTGAGTGATCAGATTGTATTGAATTGTGGATATAAGTTAGATATAAATGTCCTTTATACAAATTAACTTAAACAAATTAAAAAATATGTAAACTTATTTTGTATATCATATTTCAAATAAAAATCCAAAAAAATTTACAAATGATGTTAATTTTTTTTCTAAAAATAATTTTTGATTTATTAATAATTAATTTGAATTGTATTATTATTATCTATAAATTATATATTTTAATTTTTTAAATTAAATTGTAATAATTTATTTATTATAAATTATACGATTTTTAGACATTTTTTTTTACTAAAATTATTTTATAAAATTTGGGCATCTAGATTGTAATGAAAAATATTTTGTATTGTTTATACTACTTGTAATATATGTTTCTAGGATACATCCATAGTTGGCTTAAAAAAAATCATACAATTTTATAAAAATTGAATAAAACTTATTTCTATATCTCCCCCATGTTAAATTGTATATGTATTCAATGTTAAAATAAAAAGGTCTCGTGACATATAACTATTTAAGATATAGGTCTAAAATTTTAAACACTTATTCATCATAGAATACATAATTGTTATAGATGTGAAGG
>OZ025240.1:19399020-19711520 GCA_964019155.1 Osedax fenrisi | reverse complement strand
TAAGTATAACATATGTTAACTTGAATGTATATTATATTAAATACTCTTTTTGGTAGTTTCATATCTGTTATGATATGGAATACTCTTTTTCTTAGAGTATTTAACCATATTATTAGCAAAGCCCGGGGCTTTGTTAGTAGATAGAAAACTGATTTTTAAATAAAGAGTTTTCTACATTATAAAAATAGTATTATTTTTTTCAAATTTTAATACACGCTGGAAACTCTTTTGTCTTACAGTGTGGAAATATCATTATATAAATTATGAAATAAAAGGAGTTGTCTCGTTATATAATTCTTAATTAATAAAAATAAAGGTTTGAACATATAAGTTCAAATATAAGTTATACTACTAATAATATATTAGGATATATTAATAGAAATAGCAGTAGGAATCTCTACTATTAAAGTTGAAATAATTATAGACTATACTTGTATAACGTACGGCGTACGTACGACGGCTTCTCTAATTAGAATGGTAATAGTTATAACCTCTTTTATTTCACATATAAGTGAAATTAAAGTAATTATAACTATGCAAATTTTAATTGAAGAAGCTGTAGAAGATGTTTAATTAGTATTATTATTAAATTACATATAGGTTGCATTTGTATTTATATATATATTTTTGTATTATTATATTGATATATATATATATATATATATATATATATATATATATATATTTATATATATATATATATATAATAGAAATATATTAACATATTAACGCCTTTTCCACATACATTCCCATCGGAATCCGTTGGACTTAAAACATGCATAATATTTCCATTGTAGTAAGCTATTTATAATAAAACGTTATATATAACTATAGTTATATCAATATTAAAGTATACATATAAATAGTATATCTATATATTTAAATACAACTATATAGTTATACAAACAATACTATTTTATATAATTATGATATTATATATATATATGCTATTTAAATAAAATGTACTATTATATATTATATTTAATTGTATTAATATAACCATAAAAAGAAATAGAGATCGTAAGCAGCACATTGAATGCAAATAATGATAAGCAAATAACGTCCGTGCATTTCCTATAGGAAATATTGTAATATATTTATCGTGTTTATCATTAATATTTAATAAATTAATGAATTATAATTATATAATCTATATTTTAGATGTTATTTCATTAACTTAACCTGTATTTTTTATGTACCGGGCCAACAAAATCAATATTGTGTACAAATGGTTTACCTGTAGAATAAGAAAATAATATAATTAATAATTAAATAGCATATATATATATATATATATATATATATATATTATAATTAATAGACTATATAAATACTAGGACTACATAAACACCTATATATAGTAAAGCTATTTTAATATGGTTTTAACCACCTAACAAATTAAGTTGCCATGTTATAACATCTTACAATTTAATTAGTCGAATTAGCCTACTAAATATATTACTATCAAAGATTTTGCTAAGGCTTCTAATACTTCGCAAAATCTTTGATACTATTAATACATATATATATATATATATATATATATATATTCTACTATAGTAGAACCAAAGATTTTACAAAGGATATATCCTTCAAGGATACATCACAATATCTTTGGTAGAACTACCTATAGGTATACCTACTTATAAGTTATACTACCTAACTAATAGGTAGTATCTATAGGTGTTATATTTTAAATATAATTATGTTATATAAATTATATAGTTTAGGAATATTAAAGTTATTAAGTTGAGAAGTTAAATTAATTAATTAAGATCAGATGATAATATTGAATAATAGTGTTACCATTACCAGCTTATACCATTTAAAATATAATTTAAACTTTTAAAATAAAATATATAAAATATATATATATATATATATATATCTTTTTATTCAATTTTACAATAATAATATAATAATAATATCAGATTCAGTTGATGAACGAGATCAAAAACCCAGGTATGCTATAGAAGTTCTATTGAACTTATCGAGATAACAACCTGCTCTTTGTAATGAGAGAATTAATACAAAAACAATTAAATATATATAAATATTTTACAATTCTATATTATTCATTCGTATTCTGTCTCATAAAAAAATCAATACAATAAAATTAAATATATCTCTCAATACCAAGAAATCATCATGTATATAACAATAAAATATAATAAAAATATATAATAAAATATTTAAAAATGTAAAAATCTACTAAAATAATAAATAAGTTAAACTATAAATAATAACAATAACTAACATATATATATATATATATATATATATATATATATATAGATTTATATATTTATTCACATTATATATATATATATATATATATATATACATATAAATTACAATTGTATATTTTAAATAGTTATAAATGAAATGTTAATATTAATCGTAATTAACTTTTCAACTATGTATATATATATATATATATATATATATATATATATATATATATATATATATATATATATATATATATATATATATATATATAATCAAGTCTTTTATAGTATACATTAAATATATATTATGATTTTAATTATATGTAAATAATATCAATCAAAATATAACATAAATATAAATAAATATATATATATATATATATATATATATATTAAATAACCACTTAAAATGACTATAGTATCGGATTTTTCGGTATTTAGAGAGTTAGTCCTACCTACCCTATATTCAACTATATATATATATATATATATATATATATATACATGATATTTAATTGTTAACAATTGTTATAGGTTAAGTATTTATAGTTTACTAATAAATTTAGTGTTTTCAATTAAATAAACCAAATAGGGTATATATAAATGTATATATATATATATATATATATATATATATATATATATATACTATTAATAGTATAATAGTATAATAATAGTATTTATTGATATACATCATATGATAATATATACCTTATACTATTTCGTTTATGTATATTGTAAGTTATATGTATACTTAGGTATATACTTACAAGTTATAGGTATATACCTGAGTATACATATAACTTACAATATATATAAACGAAATAATACGGCTTATGACGTATAATGATTAGTAAACAAATTATCATATTATATCGATATTTTAATGTTGTTATATTACTATTTAATATTTAATATGATCATAATATATCTACTTATTTTGTATTGAAAATAATGTATCAATTTAATTTAATATAATTTTATATTATAATTTTACCATATTTTCCTTTATAAAATATATCTCTTTGATGAATATTAGTTTTTAATTTAACCATAGTTTTCAAATATAATTATCAGTAATAGAGTAATACTATATAGATTAATAATAATAGTTTATGATAATTACGTTTAATATTTATTGAAAACTACAGAAAAATTTATTATTTTTTCGAAAATATGAATTCAATTTATATTTATTTATAAACAAGCAAAATTTACAAAGATAATAAAATATAATAATATGAAACATGAATATAAATATAGATTACATTAGAACTATAGTTATCTATGATAATATATATATATATATATATATATATATATATATATATATAATACCGTATTCATATATATGTTTAGTAAATATATGGTATAATAAAAATATATTTGATCCTAGGTACTATATTATTAAACTATATATATATGGTAATAAATACGTCGTCGTTTATTTTGTATTATAATAATATATCTATCAAATAGATGAATTATCGTTCATATATTAGATTATGTATAACTGTAGTATATATAATATACTTGTATTAGATTAATCTATAGTTCTAAGTAGGGGAAATTAGATATTATTTGGGTTTTTAAATTGCATTTAATTTATAATCTTTTAATTCAATATATAACGTGGGTGTCCGTAATCGGACATGGGTACCGTATACTAACACCCAGTGTTATAATACGGACGCCATATATACCACTATATAAACTATATATTATTGATGCAACAATCGGACAACTTACAATTGCATTATTTATAATTAATGTTATGAATAATGTATTCTAATTTAATTTGTTTATAATTTATTTATTATTTTAATTAATAATACAATTTGAGTATATATATATACCTATCTAAATAATAAAAAATTTAGATTTAGCATAATTGGTGGTATTAATATTATGACGCACGCGATTTTTATGTAAATCAGAATAGTTCATGGGCAGCGCGCTGCGAGCTGATTGGTTATTGAGTGTCCGTATTAAGACATCTAGAGTGTCCGTATTAGGGACTTACATTACCTCTAGATATATGCTTATAACTTATCGAATATTTTATAACAAATATAGAAATTGTATATATATATAATTTTTAGAATACTTTAGTTTTTTATAATATAGTGTTATATTTTATATCGATACATTTGTATATTTTTGAGAAGGTTTTAAGTTGAAATTTTTTTTCATAAATCTAAAAACGTAATAAAAAAATGTAGTTTGTTGAATATATCAGCAATATTTTTAATAATTAAAAAATTAAAAATACTTTATTAGACTATTTATATAATTATGAATATTTTACTCATTAAACAATTTTTTGTAGGATTTATGGTTTCTGAAATACCGAGAGTGTCCGTATTCGGGCACTGTCCGTATTCGGTTACTGTCCGTATTCGGTTACTTTCCCCTATATAGGTTCTATATATATATATATATATATATATTATTTATACTATGATTATGTATATTTTTATCTTTAATGTTAATAAATAAATATTCCTACTTATCAGTGTTACTATGATGACCTATACTATTAAAAGTATACTTATTCTATAGGGTAAATAACCTATATGTTTATAATATATAATGTTATAAATATATATAAATATGTATATATAAGACGTTATGTCCAGCTGAGGTAATATTGTCATTGTGTGAGTCAATGTATTGAAGTATTAACTATGCGTGAGTAGGGGCGCTGCAATAAGGGGGACGGGGGGATATGCCCCTCCCCCCACTTTAAAATCTAGGGGGACCTCCTATGTATTGCCCCACCTCCCACTTTTACCACAAAATGTATTTTGATTGTTTGGTCCCCCCTACATACAATATCGTTCCAGCGCCCCTAGTCGTAAGTGTGAACATTACTATAATCTACTTGTAAATTAAGTATATTTAATGTATATATATATACATAGGGTATATGGTACTACCTTAGGTAGTCTACCTACAGGGTACTATACCTATAGGTATACCTACACGGTGTATGTAGGTATAGTACCCTGTATATAGTACCCTGTAGGCTACACCTATAGTGATGGGTAACGATGATTGTATGATACTCGACGATGTTCATTCACGATCACATGATCTATCATTACATACCTATAGGGTATACTCTATCGTATTATTATTCTCGGTCACGTAAACATTAACATTTGTTGACGATCACGTGACCATGATCATGATCACGTGATCTATATTGTGATCACGTGATCTATATCGTGATCACGTTATCTATATCGTGATAGCATATCTAACCGATAATTGTTTATCCTTGAGTAGCTATTATCCTACGTAGGATAAAAACTACTACAAAACTACATGCACAATGTACATTGTACATTGTATTATTACATTGTATTATTGTATTATTATTAGTTATTAGATATATTATAATATAATTATCTATTACATCCTATTTTTTGTATTTATATATATATATATATATATATATATATATATATATATATCCTACTATTTATATATTAAGAGGTTAGGATGATATATGATGATAATTACTTAAGTATCGTAATATTTATTATTAATATGAGATTATTATCGATGCTATTATCAATTAATATAATATTATATTACTAGAGTAATATTAGGTTACTTGTAAATATAACATTATAATCATGATTAATAACTGCAGTGATGGGCAGGATAGGAATCGGGGTCAGGTAAGAAAGAGAGCTCTCCTAGGATCTGGATCGGGATCGACAAAGGATCGGGTAACGAATGAGGATCGGGATCGTGATCGGGAAAATGGTAGGGATTGACGATCCCGATCCCGATCCATAAAAAAGGATTCAGTGACCATCATTGCATCGGATACTCTAATATTATTATATTTACTCTAACCTATACGATACTCTAATATTATTATATTTATTTATAATAATATTAACAACATTTTAGTATTGTATTATTGTATTATTATCTACATTGATATGATATTAAGGCTATCATTATTTTGTAATGTTTTCCAAGGTATTTCAAGACTAGGTATTTTTTGTATGTTTACATTTTTACCATATTACTGTAGTATTTATGATATTGAATATGAGTTAATATAGCCTACTATACATATATACGTGACTAACCTTATCTGGAAGTGCCGTATCTCGTATCTTGTATTATGATAGATAATATATATATAATTAGGTATAGGTGTTTATTAGTTGTGCATTAAGTAGTAAGTGAGTCTCGTAAGTCATTTGTAATGGGCGTGGCTTAGTCACGCTATATATGTATAGTAGGCGTATTCAATATTACTACATCCCTCTACTAAGTATATAATATAAGCATTATAATATATAATAATAATAATAAATTGACAATATAAGTATAAACATTATAACATTATAACATTACGTATAAAATAATATTTCTACCACCCATTTGTGTGCTTAGTTTTAAACTAAGCCTCTATAAGGCGATCTGGAGGTTTTACATGCCTTCCTGATCTAGTGGTGTATGTAGATCCATTCGTGGGTATGAGCTGGCATCTATTCCTTCTCACATCTTGTTTCTCCGTTCTGAGATTATGATGATGATGATGATGATGATATTGAGTTTATTAGCACTAAAATAGGGTCATGTAGACCCCTTCGCTCGTGCGGGAAGAAAATAATAATAAAATAATAGTAATACGATAATAATTTGATAATAGTATACAACGGAAAAACAATAATAAACAATATAAAGGACTATTATATACTACAGTCTGCATTGATATGGTGTAGTTGTATATACTACAGACTGCATTGATATAGTATAGTGTTATATAATAATAAGATAATAATAATACAATAACGATTTAATAATGATATAAATTTAATATAACACGGATACAAATAATAAGTTGGATGATTTAATGATTATGGGTAGAGAGAAAAGAAGAAGTAAGATTTATAAATCTTTTGTGGGATCTAATAGAACGAATGGTAGGAGGGAGGGAATTCCATAGAGTTGGACCGGAATTTTTAAAAGCTCTAGAATTTAGGGAAGTTTTACTAGAGTTCTGGGAGATAAGTAGAGGAGCATTTTGGTAACGAAGAGAAGATAATATAGTACGTTTTTTAATTAGATCAGAGATATAGCTAGGGGTAAAAGAATATATTGATTTATGGATTATAGATAGTATACGTAATTTACACCTGAGGGAGAATGGTAGCCACATACGAGATGATTGATGAGATGTTGTAGTAGAGTGATCCAGTCGAGTTAAACAGTAAGTAGTACGTATTGAGGAACGGATAATCCGATTAAGTGGAGCAGTAGCTTTAGCAGGAAGTAAATTCAGTAGGGAAGAACAGTAGTCAATACGTGAAAGTACAAGAGCATTAATTAGAGTTTTAGTAAGGTTTCTGGAAAGTGATGTCCGTATTTTTTTAATTCTGAAGAGATGAAAGTTGGATGATTTTGTAATGGATGATATGTGATTCTTAAATGATAATTTGTCATCAAATACTAATCCTAGGTTTTTGGAGGAATGAGAAGGAGAAATAATCATGTTATTTAGAGTAAAGTTTGGAAAGGAAGTTTCAGAAGTAGATATGTTAAGTACAGTAGTCTTAGAGGAATTAATTAGTAGTTTATTGGAGAGGAGCCATAATCTTATGGAGTTAGCACACTCGATTAATTCAGAGTTAATGGTATTATGAGAATTTATAGGGAAAAAGGTAAACAGTTGGATATCATCAGCAAAAATATGGTAGTGGATATTTGGAAATTTCTTAATTAGATCAGCAATAGGGCGGATATAAATAGAAAAGAGGGATGGACCTAGAACAGATCCTTGGGGAATACCGTGGTTAAGAGGAGAAAGAGGCGAGTAAGATTTGTCAATCATAATAGAGATATTCCTGTTAGTGAGATATGAAGTAAACCATTTTAATGCTAAGCCAGATATACCCATTAAAGTAAGTCGCGAAATTAATATGTTATGGTCCAGGGTATCAAAAGCAGATGATAGATCAAGTAGGATTAGCTGGCAACACGTGTTGCTATTTAAGGTAGATAATATAGTGTCAGTAATACGTAGGAGAGCTGTTTCGGTTGAATGACCCTTACGAAAAGCGCTTTGAAACGGGTCGAAAAGATTATTTTTATTTACATGGGCTATGAGTTGTTTGGAAACAATTCTTTCTAATATTTTACTTAATAAGGGTAGGTGGGAGATCGGGCGATAATTACTATATGATCTTGTACTCTCGGGTGTTGTGTTGATAATGGTTGCCATTCTATCTAGGTCCCTAATGTATACATCTTCCCCGTCTTCTATCTTTCGTAAGTTTTTAGTATACTTATTGTCTCTGTTTCTTTTGATTTCTAATTTCTTATTTTCGTTCTTGTCCCTAAATATACAGTGGTCTTCTTTGTTCATGTAATTATCTAATTTAAGATCAACTACTGTAGTTCGTAATTTTCTGTTCATCAGAAGTTCTGCTGGTGATCTTCCAAAGCTGAGTGGTGTACTTCTGTATGAGAGTAGTCCTAGGTAGGGATCTTCTTCTTTTTCTAGAATACCCTTTATCGTTTTTATAGCTCTTTCTGCTACTGAATTACCTTGTGGGTGTTTAGGAGATGATTTAATCGCTTGGAATCCATATTTCTCTTGGAATTCTTTAAATTCTTGACTAATATATTGACTACCATTATCTGATACTAAGGTCTCAGGGATACCATGTCTAGCGAAAATAGATTTTAAAGCATTTATTGTGTCTATTGATTTTTCGCTTCTTAGAAGCATCGTTTCAAAATATCTGGAATAGTAGTCGACTACGATTATATATTTTCTACGTTCGTAGGTATATAAGTCTGTTCCCACTATTTCCCATGCATGTTTAGGTGTATGTATAATCTCTAAAGGTTCTCGAATTATTGGCCCATATATTTGACATGTCGAGCAATTTCTAACCATTTTTTCGATGTCCTTATTAATTCCTATCCACCATACGCTATTTCTAGCTCTTGCCTGGCATTTGTTAATACCTTGGTGTCCTCTGTGTATCTCCTTCATAACCTCTTGTATATGATTCTTAGGTATAATAAGTCTATTTTCGTACGTTAAACAATCTTTCATTATTGATATACTTTCTTGATGTTCATAATATCTTTTTAGTTTGTCGTCTTTAGAATCTCTCTTTTCCCATCCATCTTCTGTCTTCTTTTTTACTGACTGTAATACTGGGTCTGCTTCTTGTAAGCGTTTCAATTCTTGTAATTTAATTGAACTCCCTGGTTTGAATGTGTTCTTTATTAATTCATTAACTTCTATTTCTAGTATATTTGAAATTTCTCGTTGTCCTGGATATCTTGAAAGTGCATCCGCTCCGATGTTTAATTTCCCTTGTATGTATTTCATATCTATGACATATCTCATGAGTCTTAATCTATACCTCTGTATTCTTATTGGTATTTTCTCGACTTCCTTCTTTCCAAATAAAGTTATCAATGGTTTATGATCTGTTTTTATGGTTATATTTGCTCCGTTTACGTAATAGTTAAATTTTTCTAGTCCCCAAACGACTCCTAATGCTTCCTTTTCTATTACTGCATAGTTTTTCTCGGTTTCCGTAAGAGATCGGCTCGCCGCTGCTATCATTCGTCTATTTCCTTTCTCATCTATCTGTGAGAGAATAGCTCCTATACCTTGGTTTGATGCGTCCGTTGTGATTATACTCTTTTTATTTATATCGAAGAATGCTAATATCGTTGGTTTCTCAAAAAGTTCTTTCATTTTTCTAAAACTGTTTTCTTGTGCTTCTTCCCATATCCATACTATATTCTTCTTCAGTAGTTCTCTAATAGGATGGCTTGTTTCTGCTATTTCTGCGCTGAATCTAGCATATTGATTTATCAGGCCTAGAAAGCTTCGCACGCCTTTTACATTAGTTGGCCTCGGAAAATCTCTTAAACCTTGTATTTTCTCTCCTGCTTTGATACCATGTTTTCCTATCTTATATCCTAAGAATTCTACTTCATCTTTTCTAAATTTACATTTATCTTTATTTAGTGTCATTCCTGCCTCTTCTATGCGGTTGAGTACTTCATTTAAGTTCTCGTCATGTTCTTCTAGGTCTTTACCCATTATTAGTACGTCGTCCATATGTATCACGACTCCTTTACAATTGTGCAATATCTTGTCCATTTCTCTACAGAATATTTCTGGTGCAGATGTTAGCCCGAATGGTAACTTATTGTATACATATCGTCCCCACGGTGTTAGGAACGCAGTTAATGGTTTGGATTCTTCCTCTAGTGGAATTTGCCAAAATCTTGCATTAGCATCGAGTTTGCTGAATATTTGTCCCTGTATCTTTGCCAGGCTTACTTCTTCGGTGGCCATTGGGTACAACTCACGCTTTACTGCCTCATTTAACTTTGTCATATCACTGCATATTCTGATCTTTCCATGTGACTTCATAGCCACTACCATAGGGCAACACCATTCAGTTGGGTACATAGCTTCTTCTATCACTCCTAACTTTATCATTTTATCAAGTTCTTCTTTAACTCGCGTTTGTAAATGTATTGGTACGGGTCTTGGTACGTAAATGGAATATGGTTTCGCTTCCTTCTTGATTTGGATTTTATATTTTCTCTTTAATTCCCCTAGTCCTTCAAATAATTCTTTATGTGGGTGAATTTCTCCTATTAGTTTTACCAGTCCTAATTTAATAGACATGTTTCTCGATAATAAACCAATGTGTTGGTTTTTTAATACGTAGATATTTTCTCTTATTGTACTTTCTTTGTACGTCATTTCGGCCGTAAACATTCCAACTATCTCTAATGACACCATTCCTGGTCCTCTCAGTTCTATGTTACTTTTTATAAGTTCGGGTAACTTTCTATTATAAGGGAGAATAGTTGCGCTTGCTCCTGTGTCTATTTTAAACTCACATGTTTGGTTAAATCCTGTCGCTTTGACTTTTATTAATTTTGTCCACGATTTAATATCTGGAACCTTTATTTCTCCTAGGAACTTATAATTTCCTGTCGGCTTCTTAGTATCTATACTTGTTTTAACTTCGTAATTCTCATAAGTTTTTGTATGTGCTCGTAACTTGGTTTTCTGCATAGCTTTGTCCAATGTCCCTCTTTGTTGCATTTATGGCATTTCGACTTATACGCTGGACAGTTTCTAAATGCATGCGTCCTTCCGCATTTACCACAAGTCTTTCGCTCTGCTGGTTTCTTGTATTCGTAATCTTTATTCTTGAATTCTTTCTTGTATTCTTTCTTCTTGTAATCAGTCTTCACGTATTCTATAGTCGGTTTTCTAGTAATTTCTTCATTCTGCTGTCGTGATATCTGTTTCATCTTGCATGATTCGACTATTTGTTCTGCCGTTAATTCTTTGCTGCAAGATTCTTGTAAAAACCTCTGTCTGAGTGTTTCGTCATTCATACCGATTATTATTTTGTCTCTAATAAGGGACTCCTTCATGTCTTTAAAGGCACATGATTTTGCTAATATCTTTATACAACTGTAATAACTTTCAATATTTTCATCTATTAGTTGTTGTCTTTTAAAAAAGCAATACCTTTCATAAGTAGTATTCACTTTAGGTATGAAATGGCTATCGAATTTTTCCATTATAGTTTCTATTTTTAGTTCACTTTCTTTATTGTCTTTGTCATATTTTTGTTCAATATCAAATGAATTATAGATGTCTATTGCATCTTCTCCTATCGCATATAGGAAGTTAGCTATTTGTACTTTACTTGACTTTTTCTCTAATTCATTTGCACATGCATAAATCTCATAATTTTGTTTCCACCTTTTCCATTCTGTGGGTCCTTTGCTTACGTCTAAAGCATTAGGTATTCTATCTAACATTGTATTAAATCTATATATATAATTTTATATAATTTTATAGATTTATATAATTTTATATAATTTTAAAGATTTATATAATTTTATATAAATATTGATATAAATAAATCCAATATAAATCTAATATAACTTCAATGTTTCTAGAATATATATAAATCAGCAATTAAAATCAGCAATTAAAATAAATCATTCGTTTTCTATAGAATTTATAATTCTTTTGTTTGAAAATTAACGAATTAAATTTATCGAAATTTTATTTTTTTTTTTTTTTTTAATTGGATTTTTTTTTTTTTTTTTTTTTTTTTAATTTTCTCTAATTTGGTAATTTTCCATATGATTATAATATGTACGCGATATATAATAAATAATATTTTTACATGCACTATATATATTTATATAACTAATATATATATTTTCAACGTGTAATAAAGTATAATATGTACTTTTTATATGTATAACGATTTTAGGTACGGTTAACTAAATAGTAAAATATTATATACAACAATAATATATTAATTAGTATAACTTGACCGCTGTCACCATGTAGTATTTATGATATTTAATATGAGTTAATATAGCCTACTATACATATATACGTGACTAACCTTATCTGGAAGTGCCGTATCTCGTATATTGTATTATGATAGATAATATATATATAATTAGGTATAGGTGTTTATTAGTTGTGCATTAAGTAGTAAGTGAGTCTCGTAAGTCATTTGTAATGGGTGTGGCTTAGTCACGCTATATATGTATAGTAGGCGTATTCAATATTACTACAATTACTTAATAGACTTTAATCAATTGATTTCATATAAGTAAACTACCGACTTGTACTTGTACCTACGTCATATTATTATGCAATGCAATGCGATCGTGAAAAGGATCGCATCAGAGAATAGATCTATTCTCTATCGATAGAGGATCGGGATCGGATTCGCCGAACCAGGAAAAAAAGGATCGGTGCCCATCACTGATTATAATACATAATAAGACAACTATTGAATAATATGCTACTAATAGAAATACATATTACGACGTCGTATCTCATATGTAAAAACCGTTAGATATTATGAAGTTATTTTCTATATTAATATTAATATAATATAATATATGAATGGATGTTTATTTATACACAAAAATAACATTAGACGTGTACAAAAATTGTGTAAAAAAAATATAAAATAACAAAATAGACAAACAAATATAAATCAGTTGAAAATAATAAAATTAATTTTTACGAATTAATAACAATAAATTAGATTTAAAATAGGATAATTTACATTAGTTATTAGTCCTACAGGTAGCGTATTCCATGGTCGGCTGCAGCTACACTGAAATAAAGTTTTCCATATCTCAATAGCTTATAACCCAATTCCTCTTTTGTAATAACCGAGTAGACACGTTTATTAGATTCGTCTTGTAAAATATAGAGGAAAGAAACATATTGCAGACCCTTTAACAATACATGGTCTTAACATTTTATGACTCAATATTTGTATTCAAAAATTACAATATATTAATATTATTTAATTAATATTAATTAATTTAATTAATATTATCTGATTATAGATATTATTGTGATTTTAAAATTGTATTTAATCTTTTTATTCAATAGATAATGTTGGTGCCCAATGGACAATGTCCATATTTATTATATTAAATTCATTATATTAATATTCCTTTATTATTAATTTTATTATATCGTATCTCGACATTTTCATAAATAGAAGTTTATATATATAAACTATTTTGTTATTGCTAAATATAAATATATACAAATTATTTTTAATATTTTTCCATGATCATCGATCGTCCATCTCGATCAGTTGTCAACTGTCCTGATCGTCGATCGTAATCGTTCCATCGATATAAATAAATATTATACTTTCTTTATATCGATGAACCTAACTGTATCACTTTATACGGTAAAATCAATCAATGGTATTGGTATTAAAAGAATTGTAATTGTTTGCATATATTAATTATATTCTCTAATTATTGATCGAGTTAAAAGGTCATACATTTTAAAGTTAAATAAATTTAAATTATATAGATAAATGATCAAAAATGATATTTAGATCCTTTACTAAATATGTTGTTAGTAAATAAAAACGGAAATATCGATAATAATGTATAATCACTATATTATAAATAATAATTAAATTATGTAACGGCTATACTATGATTATAATAATATAATATATTATATATTAATTAAAAATTATTTAAAAAATATATTTACTAAAGTTATCATAGATTACTCTGTTATATTGCATGTTACATTGACTGTATATTACAGTCTAACTATACATATTTCAAACTATAAAATATAAAATAAGGGTAACAAAATACGAGTTTACTATATATAAATATGATGTATAAGCATGTTATGCATAACATAAATAAAATATATAAAATTTTAAATTAAATTTAAAATTTATAATAAATATAAACTGTTTATATATTATAAACATCATGTTTAACATGTAATATATTATTCTACATGAAAATCGATATTATCATAATAATGATTATAATTACAATCATTATAATATTGATGTATACTTATAATATAAGTTATATAAAATTATTATTGTATTACACACTGGATGTATATTTATATTATAAATAAATATTTAAATTAATCATTAATGTAATAATTAATAATTAATCATAATACAAAGTCACACCGACTTTCACATTTTTGTAAGTGTAATATTTTATGATTTTAATAAAATAAATATAATTACATTATGTAACACATAGATATTCAGTAGGTCTCTATCTAATGTATATGCATAATTATTATTATAATACATATTCAATATGATATTGTATCATCAAATAATATTAAATAAATTGTATATAAATATAGTAGTCTATAAATATGATTATATAAAAACTAAGTAATGCATCTCGCAAATATATATATATAATATATTTATATATAATATATATAATATATATATTATATATAGATAATATAATATTGATTATTGAAAAGTAACAATACTATTAAACAGCTATAGTTACAATAATACTATAAGTACTAATATAATATAAGAGAGATGATATAATACTATAGTTAATGTTCACGGAAATATTGTACTCTTGAGTAAATTATATTATTCTATCGTAATTATAATTATTCGACCTCCTTTTCGAATGATGCAATATAAATAATTAAAAACAAGAGTGCCTTTTCGTTTTTATTATCTTTAGCCGGTATATATGATACATTAGTTATAAATTAGTTAAATTAATAAATAAGATTTAGTGCTTCTAATATTATATTTAGAATGTGAAGGGTAATTACGATATAGATAGATATCAATTTATTTTTATAAATATAATGAATTTTGCGAATAAATTATTTTTATTAGCAATATAATAAAAATAGGACTTCAGTAAATATTGATGTGCCTATAGGCAGTATACTGTATATTTACGGGTGATTCATTTCTAAATTACGATACATATTATTTTATTTATATTTATATTGAATATTATTGTATAATACATATTTCTATAACTTTTAGAACATTATAATAGGATGTCAATATAATATTTGATATCGTGTATTTTGAATAACCTTGTAACTTTGTAACCAATTTGTTTAGACACTGCGATCAACATCAGTAATGAGTTTTCGGCGGTGTATCGTATATTAATTATTATAAGCTATATTAAATAGATGTGTTTTCAATTTGACTTTAAAGGTGTGGTCAGAAACTATAGATCTAATTGAGTGAGGTAGGGAGTTCCATAGTTTATGTGCTATTATAGAAAAAGAAGATTCCTGTTTTTTATTAAGTGATAAAGTTATTGGTATATTTAGTTTGTATTTATGAATTGTTCGTTGTGGTCGGGATGACTTGTAGTTCGTAAGTAGTTCAGTAAGATAGTCAGGTTTATTATTATGGGTGGCATGGTGGGTCAGTAGGAGTAATTTTTATTGTATACGGTAAGGGATGGGTAGTCAGTGAATGGATTTCATATAAGGTGTGATATGTTGTCTTGAGTATTTTGTTATCCTGAAAATGGTTCTGATGGCTCTATATTGTAATTTAGTGAGCATTTTGATAGTATGTGCTGGGAGTGAATTTAAAGTAGAGTTACAGTAGTCAAGTCGGGGCAGTATTAAGGAAGTATCTAGTAGTTTGGCAAGTTCAGTAGTTATAGAAGGTCTAATAAGTCGGATCGTATGTAAGCTGTAATTAATGGACTTCGATATATTAGATATATGTTGTAGATAATACAGCTTTTGGTCAAGTGTGAGGCCGAGGTATTAGCTTGGTTAGAGTATTCTATAATGTGATTATTAATAATAATAGGTGGTATGGAATGATGTCCTGGGGATGTATTTATTAATAAAGCTTTTGTTTTAAGACTATTCAATAGTAGGGAGTTATTTGAAAGCCATTTACTAATGTCATTAATGCATTTATTTATAGTATTTATGTTATTGATTGGGTCAGGTAAATTACAGTATAGCTGTAAGTCATCCGCATATGAGTGAAAGTGTATATAGGGGTATTCGTCAAGTAAGTAAAGTAAAGGGGAAATATATATATTAAAGAGAATTGGACCTAAAACAGAACCTTGGGGTACACCATGAGTTGTGTGGCGGGATTCTGTTATGGCGTTATCTATACATATAGAAAAGGATCTGTTAATTAGGTAGGATGTAAACCAACTAAGGACAGAATCTTTAATACCAATGTTCTCTAATCTTCGAATAAGAATATTATGGTCTAACGTATCGAAAGCCGACGACAAGTCAAGTAGAATCAGTATGGTGAATAGAAATTATATTTTATATTGTATATCGTATTATTATATACTATTATTTATATTATATTTAGTATTTCACTATTTTCTCTACTGGATGAGAATATATCTCCACTTGTTTACAATTTATTTTCCGTGTGACTTATCTAGACACTTTAAATCAGATGATTTATCAACTTTATTACAACTAAAAATTATATAAACTTTCATTTATTCATTGTGATTATATAAAACATAAACAATAATACAGATACTATTAGAATGATCATTATTATATAATAATATGAAATTATTATTATTTGTATTTTTCTAAATACATAAATTAATTTTATTCATTTAATATTCAATATGATATTTACATATTCAATTAGACCTAGTTATAAAAGTTGATAACAAATTGTAACATTTATTTGTATTATGCTGATACTGTATACTGAATATTATATAGTCAGACTATATAATATTATATATAAGGGGTTTCACACAATAAAATATTATAAAATACTAATATTAGCTCTAATAATTATCTAAGATTTCTATTTTTTTAGAGATATTTTTTTAAAATATAAATATTTAAAATTTAATACATTTGTATCCGATTTTATATTAATATTTAATATATAATATAAATATTTATTATATTATTTAATATCTGCATTTATAATTCTAATTGTTAATATTTATATTTTGATTATCACAAATGTTAAACGGAATGGACATGACACTTGAAATTGATGCACACTAAGAACAAGTAACATGCGTTGAACTATGCAATGATTTGTTATACCACTAATGACTATATATATATATATATATATATATATATATATATATATATATATATATATATATATAATAGATCTGTGGTATAATTGATATCGTAATAAGTATTATTAATTAGTAGTATTACATTAAATATAATAATTATAATCTATAATCATTAATTTAATATATTGATTAATGCGGATTACTTATACAAATCTATTTCAATTGATTACTATTCACGATACTTACAACGATCATAACTAATACACAGGTGAATGTGATTCAGAAGAGGGGTGTCACGTACGCTAAACCTGCTCCGATTAAAAGAGGAACAATTAAAAGTGGCGGACTATTCTTATTAGTATGTTCACTACTAAGTAGTATATGTATTTATAGAAATTATCAATTAAATATATTTATACTAATATTAAAATTTATATAGTATCTAAATGTATTTATATTATCCGTTATTTTATTAATAAAATAATCATATGCACATATATATATATATTTTAATACTACATTTATCATCATACTAAATACGATGAATATAGATATACTATACTGTCTACCGATCTATTGAGCACTGACGTCTACCCAATCATCAGATAATACCTGTGTCTACACTGTGCCTGGGAGTGTGGCAGGTGCAGCGACGTGCCTGGAAGATGTCGATAGTCGAAGATCTCGAGAAGAGATTACTAGCGGATCCTATCACTATGCCCCAAGAGTTAGCGAGCATCTATTGTGAATACATATCAAAATACAAATTCCACACAATGAAAAGAGCTAGCTTTTAAATTTTTAAGATTTTACTGATTATTTATAATACGTTTTTAAGAAAATTTATATCTTTTATAGTGCATTCTCCAAAATTAAATGACCATATATGTGCTTGTCAACTCGCTAAATATTTTGAAACAAAACTAACTACGATAATTAACTCTCTATTAAATAATGTTTATATCATGCACTTCCGTCTTCCTTCCCAATTTTCAATAGATTTACATCTCCATATTCAGATTATTGTATAGCTTATTAAATCCACAACATCTATATATTTTAATGATCCTTTAATGATCCTCTTTCTCTTCTCAATACATTTTTTATATAAATACTTAAATTAAAAAGTAGTTGATTTATTGTATAATAAACTGCTTATGTTATGAATAATATCATTGATATAATTAATAATATGAAACCATTCAATTAGTGAAATATTTGTATATAAATGATATATTTTTTAAGGACTGTTAAGGACATTTATATTCTATTCATTGTGAATTATAACTGATGTAACAACGTAAAATATAAATCATGTTAACAACTGCATGTTATTTATTTCGCAGCATCCATAGTTACATTCAATAATGTTAGAAATTATCTAACTCTATACTTTCAAATACATATATACTTAAATAAAAATCAATCAATCTATAAATTGATTAAAATCGTCGTATTAAACAGAATTATACGTAATTAATTATACGCTTGTAACCTATTATAACATGTCAATACCTATTAACTATTATGTTTGTAATCCTACATTGGAGGGTACCCTCGTTTTGAGTATAGATTACAAGATAATCTCTGGTACTCTCCTTTGAGCAGAAATTGTATATACTGCATAATATTTTATTTCTACTAGATAAACCATATTCAATCCAATAAACTATAAATAAGCCTATATTGAACTGATAGATCACCATCTCTCTCCGCTTACCTTTAACCCATAACTCCGTTCCCCGCGCGCCTAGTCTAACCGAGCTAGAGGACATGGAATACAAGAGGGTAGAGGTCAGCGGAACGTTTGACCACGCGCGTGAAATCTACATGCAGCCGAGGCCTTTCCTCGACCCTACGCCGAACAAGAACCAGGGCGTCGGCGGGGGTAAGTCTACTACGGGTGCCCTCGTTATCACTGCGTTCCTATTGGACGACGGGTTATTATACGCACGTACTTGTATATTTACTTTGAGTATGTATTATAATAATTAATTTATATATATAATATACCATTAGGTAAATATAGCGATTAAATCGTATATTATGTATACTAAATATTGCTAATATATAATAATAATAAATATTATTATTTATCTGTTATTTACGCCTAATCTATATCCGATATATATCTATGTATTATTGATAAAATACAATCGTCAAAGTACAGTAAATTTAAGATCATTATGTGATATCATGATGTTAATTAGGTATTACATCATAACGAATAACTAACTAGGTGAATCATCCAGGTATCACCTTCATGCATATAATAACAAGTTATAGTCATTCTATAGAATTATTAGATATATAGATTATTATTAATAGAATTATATGCAATCAATATGAGATTTATATTTTAATAGCTATGTATACATTGTCATCATACCCGTGTACTATATTCTTCAATAAATAAGCGTTGTTACTGAATAATAAAGCAATAGATATCTTTATAATTAATGAATATTCATTCACATTGATGCCACTCAATTGAGCTATGATTGAAGTATAACTCCATGCGTATCCTATTGAATATACATTAATCTCTGTGATGCGTTCAGGAGAAGAATACTCGTGAACAGGGGCTGGGTTCCCCGAGATAAGATTAACCCGCTAAAGAGAGCTCAAGGTCAAGTTCAAGGGCGCGTATCTTTCATGGCTAACATCCGCAAGTGCGAAAAGGTTATTCGTCATTATATAATAAAGTGTACGTACTAAATCGTTATATTATGTATAGCATTACTTTTATATGTAATTTAATTCAGTGACAATTAGTAAGTAACCACATCCTCAATAAGTTTGTATTGTACATCATTATACATGAAGTTGCAGGAAAGTAAGAGTGTATCCCACTACAAGTTGCTAGAAAATCGCTGTCTAGCAAACATTTCGAAAATACTGGTAGTGTTACCCCCTTTGTACCTATTTTACATAACACCTCTAAAATGGATACATAAATTAAAATTACATTATTTCCCGCCGCTATGCATGTATATACTAAGTTTAATAATTAATAAGTTATATTCAATTATACAGAAGTGTCATATAAAAGTTCACAAAACTGTGTTCAATAACATTAATTTTAGAATAAATATTATTAAATTATTTAGTTTGTACACTTTTTAAACGTACGAAACGTGTACACCCTTCGATTAACACCGACACCACCCAAACGCACCCCGCTGTGTAACTAATGCCGCTATCATTGACCACCCCCCGTAGAGGGCTCAGTTCTGCCCCCCTAACTAACCCCGCTATCATTGACCACCCCCTTAGAGGGCTCAGTTCTGCCCCCCTAACTAACCCCGCTATCATTGACCACCCCCTTAGAGGGCACAGTTCTGCCCCCCTAACTAACCCCGCTACCATTGACCACCCCCTTAGAGGGCTCAGTTCTGCCCCCCTAACTAACCCCGCTATCATTGACCACCCCCCCCTTAGAGGGCACAGTTCTGCCCCCTAACTAACCCCGCTATCATTGACCACCACCCTTAGAAGGCTCAGTTCTGCCCCCCTAACTAACCCCGCTACCATTGACCACCCCCTTAGAGGGCTCAGTTCTGACCCCCTAACTAACCCCGCTATCATTGACCACCCCCTTAGAGGGCTCAGTTCTGCCCCCCTAACTAACCCCGCTATCATTGACCACCCCCTTAGAGGGCACAGTTCTGCCCCCCTAACTAACCCCGCTACCATTGACCACCCCCTTAGAGGGCTCACTTCTGCCCCCCTAACTAACCCCGCTATCATTGACCACCCCCCCCCCTTAGAGGGCACAGTTCTGCCCCCTAACTAACCCCGCTATCATTGACCACCACCCTTAGAAGGCTCAGTTCTGCCCCCCTAACTAACCCCGCTACCATTGACCACCCCCTTAGAGGGCTCAGTTCTGACCCCCTAACTAACCACGCTACCATTGACCACCACCCCCCTCAGAGGGCACAGTTCTGCCCCCCTAACTAACCCCGCTACCATTGACCACCACCTTAGAGGGCTCAGTTCTGCCCCCCTAACTAACCCCGCTATCATTGACCACCACCACCCTTAGAGGACACAGTTCTGCCCCCCTAACTAACCCCGCTATCATTGACCACCACCCTCAGTTCTGCCCCCCTATCATTGACCACCACCCCCCATAGAGGGCTCAGTTCTACCCCCCTAACTAACCCCGTTATCATTGACCACCACCACCCCCTTAGAGGGCTCAGTTCTGCCCCCCTAACTAACCCCGCTATCATTGACCACCCCCCCCCCCCTTAGAGGGCACAGTTCTGCCCCCTAACTAACCCCGCTATCATTGACCACCACCCTTAGAAGGCTCAGTTCTGCCCCCCTAACTAACCCCGCTACCATTGACCACCCCCTTAGAGGGCTCAGTTCTGCCCCCCTAACTAACCCCGCTACCATTGACCACCACCCTTAGAGAGCTCAGTTCTGCCCCCCTAACAACGCCGGCAAGAACCAGTGGTTCTACCGGGACACCGAGGAGATGTCAGAAGTGTTGAACACGGAGGAGCTGATGATAGACGCCGACTTCAGTAAGTGCACGCGCACCTAGCCTTAGTCGACCTACCTTCGTACCGGGTGTATCGAAGCCTCGTTTATATTCTATATAATAGTAGACAGGATGCCTTTATAATATACACTCTATATAGTGTTCATGGCTATCCCATCTTATATCAAATTCTACATTTATACTATATATATATATATATATATATAAGGATTTGATAGGACGCACTCTATACAGTGTCACATGTCTCAGATACATCACAAGAGAATGTGTATCCTAAACAATATAATAATTAATAAGATTTAATTAAATCAGAATTAATGTTTTGAATTCAGAGTATTCGCCCATATATAATCTTAGTAAATATAGTTAATACTGAGTCATAATTAATACTATAATAATATTGTTATTGTTATTGTTATTTGGTGGAGTCCTTTCATCCCATCCAGGAACTTAGATGAAGTTTTCACTTATAACCATATATGGATCTAATGTCACTTCGAAGCCGCTCATATATATAATATCATTATAATAGCATTAATTCAGCTAGATCATAACTAGTGCATAGAGATTATATTCGTACCAGTCTGTCGACCACACAGTCTTGATAGTGACTCTCGATACACTTACCCCCGTGGTACCGATGACGTTATAACCCGCACTATTAACACACAGAGAGTACCGTGGAAGGTGGCCCCATAGGAGGTCAGACTCTGGTGACCATACGAAATGAACATCTCAGCTACATCTTCACGTGGTAAGTGTGTGTGTGTGTGTGCATGTGTATGCGTGTGTGTGTGTGTGTATGTGTGTGTGCGCGTGTGTGTGTGTGTGTGCGTGTGTGTGTGTGTGGTAGGTATTAACTGTTCGCTATAGTATTACCTAATAGTTATGGATTATCTATTATTCCAAATTTATAATTAATTCTAACAGAATGGGCAAGCGATATATCTATATTTTGTACGAGTAAAATTTACAAATAAGTAATATAAATCATATTTTATCAATATTTTTGTTATTTTTTTTTATAAATAATAATATATAATAATATAATATACGTTACGCACATATAGTACACATATATATGTTAACAATCATCGAATAAATGCAAAATTATCATTTTCGAAATAATTATGTCTGTATTTTATTTTTTTTTTAGAAAATAACGATATATATTATGATTATATACTAAAAATATGTAATTATTCATTATTACTATATGCTTTATATATTTATGTGAGTGTATTTGGAGAACATATATATTTAAATGTTCTCACTTTTAATAAATGTTCAAAATTGTATTGATAAAATAAATAATTCCCTAAATATATTTATACATATGATCAAATATAGATCATTATATTTATAGATATTAAAATATATATCCCGAGTATAAATAATAATAAATATATACAAAAAAAAATTAACAAATATATATTGCATATATTCAAATAAAAATATATCAAGTATCATTATATTTATTGAAATTAAAATATATAACCATAGTATAAATAATAATAATAACAAATATATACAAAAAAATAGGTATATTTAAAAAAAATTAAATCTTATTTTATAACAGAACATATATTTTAATTAATAGTTTTAAATTTGATTTAAAATAATTATTATATGATTTCATAAAAGCATGATTTATACATAGCTTTAAAGATAATATTTCATATGGTTTTATAAATTATAAAATAATTTATATTTTGCGTATCCTTTATATATTATTAAAAAAGTTCAAATCACAGTTATCTTAATATATTCATTAGTATATACATTTCATATTAACTATTGAGAATCACTATACAGGTTTTCCCTTTCGTCAATCACTGGCTTCATGTGGGTGAAGAGGTTTCTGGTGTTGTGAGTCTATTACGAGTACGAATATACCCCTTTACGCCCCAATAAATAGTCATAATAACGTAGGAACTCTGCATTATTGTTTCACAATACTTTATTATCATTTTAATAGTAAATCGTGCAATTAAAATAATCAATGAGAATATTAATAAGAGACATCAATACGCGCGCGTGTACATGTATATATTATATAATACATGCGCCCCACTCCACGTATAATAAATTAATTATTTAATGCGATTAATAATAATACTAATTTATAAATATATCATCATCATCGTCGTCGTATCTTCATACACTCAGTTTATTTGTGGTGTTAGTCTTTCTTTCTACTTGTGCCAGGTACTTTTCATTGATTCCCAAATTCCTGAGGTGTAAGGTATTATAAAGTAGGCGTAAATAACAGATAATTAATAATATTTATTATTATAATTATTATATATTTTCAATATTTATATACATAATATACGATTTTCTCATTATATTTATTAAGGATGGAAGGCAACTTCAAGATTTGGTCGAGTGCGAACTCGACTAAAGTAAAGTGAGTAATATATACATTATTAATTATAATATATAAACTATTGCAATAAATATTTAAAAGATAAATAATAGAATATAAGTGTAAACCTTAAATCGTTTAATTTCTTTCTCTTCAAGTCGTCAAGTTTAGATCTTCTCCTCCTGGCCTCGTCTTCCATTTTGATGCCTTCTTGGAAGAACGCATTACGGTCCGCAATCTTCACCTATATTCCATCAGAATAATTATACGCATCTATATAATGTACCGTACTATAATATAGTTAGTTTAAGAGAATAATCTCAATTACCATTGTGTTAAATTCAATATCTAAATTTACCTGATTAGAGAATTAATAAACATTTCTAAAATGTTTAAATAACTATATATAATACAGATCCTAGAAACAAATCAATATATATATATAGTAAAGCTATCTAGATAATATAGAGTAGGCTTTCGTACTATACATCGACCATACAATGGAGAGCTATATTTAGATTAACGTGCGACTCTCGCCACACGAAAGTAACCTGCTCTTTCTGACGGATTTGTTTGCGGACATTCTCAGCGTATTCTAGATTCTTATTCTTGCGGACCCCTTCCTCTTCTTGCTCTCTCAACACGAGCTCTTTTTGTGCCCTAACGATACAGGTATATTCATATATATATATATATATATATATATTCATATATATAATATATATATACAGTAGTATATACTATATGCACATGTTATATTAATATATTATTTTTAAAAGTATTACATACACACTCCTAACTAGATATATAGTATAGATTACAGAGGTATTAATATTTATATATATATATATATATATATTAGTGTAAGTATTTGAGTATAGATAATGGTATTTAATTATAATTATATAGATGAATTAATCTTTAAATATTACTATATATTGAACTAAACTGAACAATGCTAATACAGGTATAAGCGTAGTCGAATATAAGGTTACAGTTAGAAATAGCCGAATATATGTATTATTAACTAATGCTAGGCAGGTTGATGTCATTGATATAAAGAAAGTGGATAAGCAATTGAATGTAGTGTATGGCACTATCCGCTACGAGCGCTGCAGTCGAAACCCACTATCTGGCCCACTACTTTTTATTTATAATAATATGTATTTATCATATATATAATGATAATCACTACCAATTTTAATGTACTATCTATACTAAAAATAAAATTATATATTTAAAATACATAATATCAACATTCCTCGTAATTTTGTGTATTTAAATTGAAGATATAATACTATTTTATTGATTTTATTGATATTTATAATTTAAATCCATTGATATAGATAGAAGTCACTTTATTCTATTTCGACGAAAAGACTACTGTTTTAATATTTGACATATATAATATGACAAATATCCAATCAAAATCACTGATACCATTTTGTTAATTTATAGATAAAAGTGTCATTCACGTGTCTATCTTTTACATGCATTGCGTGCGTCAATTGCTTATCCACTTTCTTTATATCGATGGTTGATGTATGCATTTATTATAACGCATCAATGTTTCAATAAAATAATTTTTTTAATAATTGTTGTTATAACTAAGAATACCTCCTTATGTTACTCTGAATAATTTAATTGTAATATTATGTACAAATATACTAAGATTTGCATTTGTATATATTTTTTATATATATATATTAAATTCAAATTACTTTTCATTTATAAAATTAATTATATGTGATTAATACGGATAATCCAATTAAAACAATTAATCAATTAGTAATTTTTTTTATAAATATTATTTTATATAATTTATAGCATGAAAATAAATGTTATATCTCCATTATACTATTCATTACTAATAATTATCAATAATTATTATAGCTACTTTTTCAACCATTGTAGATATTCAATTTTTTTTGGAAATATTAATTACATTTTTTTTAATATATATTTTGAATTTTATTATTCGCTTTCATCTAATAATTATTAAAAAAATATTATTTTATGTAAATTATTTTTAGAAAATATTGTCAATATTATTATTAATTATCTCATTAATCTTTATTATATCTGGTATTATTTAAAAAATAAAGTAAAAAATAAAATGTTATAATAATAATTATATATAAATAAAATATATACAACAAATTAGCATGTAAAAATATTTTACATTTATCAATTTATTATTGTTACTACTCAATTATTAAATAATTACAAATAACAAAATTTAATAGATAAATGAAAAAAAATAAATTTTAAATGTTAATTTTTTTTAACCAATAAAATAGCCTATACTATTAGTCTAAATATAAGCAGGAGTATGTATTTATGTGTGCATATATGCATATATGTGTGTGCGTTTACCTCAATACACGTTCAAAGTCAGCTCTTTCGCGTTGGGCTTGTACGGACAAGAAGTGTTCCTTCTGTTGTTGTTGTTTAGATCTCGCCTGCTGTAACATCTTAGTCGTCTTCGCCTTCTTGATCTCCTCCTCCGCTTCCTAAACATCGTGATGCAACATCAAATATAATTATGTCTGTAAATATACTACTTTATTCATTATTAAATATAGCAGAATATTAATTGTAATGGTCAGATAGGGTAATTGTCATGTTCATTATTATATATATATATTTGTAGTATACATAAATTACTATCATTTTAATTAGTGTACTATTTTGAATCTATATTTAAAAATAAGAATTTAGTAGCAATGTTCCCTATCTTTGTATATATTTCTAAAGTATACTTTTAGTTTATAATTTATAAGTTTATAAACTAATAAGTTGTTTTAAGGATATATAGATGTATAAATAAAGGAATAAAATAGATGTTGGATATATTGTAGAATATGTATTATATATTATTAAAATATGCGATATATATATATATATATTAATATCATACACATGAAATATGTTATGCTTTATATTTAATCATTATTATATATACATTTAAAAAATATAAATTTAAATATGTATAGTTAATGAAAATATTTCAAATATAAGTAATATTTAATATTTTGATTTTGATATAAACAAATTAATCAATTATAATTATAATAATTCATATAATACACTTAATTGTATAATATAATTATACAAATATTAAGATATACAAAATAAGCTTTCATAATGTGAAAATACTATACATTGACTGCGGTGTGACACCAGTGTATTCATAATACACGTATTGCCTTATATAATGATGATGATGATGATGATAAGGTTTATTAACACTTATCATAGGTATGGCCACCCCTCGTAGGTGCAAACGTATGTATAATGTATGTTTAACTAACCTTTCTTCTCCATGTCCTCTCGTTCTGTTCCTGAGCACGTTTAGCTCTGAGGGCATCTCTTCCGGCTTGTTCGTCGGACGCCCGTTCCTGAAGGGCCCTCAGTCTTGCCACCTCCTTCTCTTTCTCTATTCTTACTCGCTCGTGTTCTTTCTCGAAAGCTAATTCTCTATCCTAATGTATTATGTTTAAATCTTATATATTATAGTTATAAGTATAATATATATTGTGTTTAAATATGGGAAATAGTATATATATATTATTATTCGTACATTTATGTATATATTCGATATTGATATTATTATATCTATGAGGCAGTAAGCACACTTATATATTTGTATGTGTGCGCGTATTGAAATAAATATATAAAATATAATTAAAATTTATATTTTATAATACAACTATAATTAAACTAACGGCTTTCTCCGCTTGATATTGAAGAACCCTTTGATCCAACATCTTCTCTTGTTCTTTAGCTAACTCTTTACGCATCAACAGGTCAGAGTTACAGTCGTTTAACTCATCTCGTAATCTGTACAATATTTACGTATAATTGATAAGCGACAACAATAGAAAATATGCTATATTATATTGAAACCTTATATTGTGGAAAAAGATTATATACTAGAATATAAAACAGCAAACAAATAAAATTCTTGTAATAAATATTATTATTTTGATTGATAATTTATTTAAGCAAATACATAGCCGAAAATATAATCGAAAGTATAAAGTATAGATATTTACTAACGATAACATACGTTATATTATTATTATAATATTAATATATAAATATACTATCACAATATATATTTAACATTATTGATACAACATTAGGTAAGAAGATACTTATATTTTGTTATAATTAATTCACTTCAAATCATTTATATCGACTATAAACTACTAAATGCAAATAATTTAATCTTACCTTGTTTGTTCGCTTCTCTTGTCTGCTAATTTCTCTAAATCCTCGGAACATAATTTATCTAAATATCTTTGCATCAGATGATTTTCTTGATCTTTTTTTTCTAATTCGATAAGACGTTCCTAAATTTAAATAAAATTAGTTTTAAACATTAATAACAAAAATAGACTTTATTCTACACCAGATACTATAAAGATAAATTATTTACACATTGGTATAATTATAAATTCGGAATACAATAGTTGGTAGTCATATAATACAATATTGTCAAATAATAATATATTTTGTTCGCCATAATTAGCTGACCTGTTCATTCTCGCTGATCTGATCCATGATTTTCTTGGCTCCGATCAGCCTCTCTTGCCTCAGCTTCTTCGTGATCTCTTCCTCCATCTTGATTCCGTTCATGCGGTCCACCTCCATCATATCGTCGAGGCGTTTCTCTTCGCCCATTAGCTCGCCCTTTATCACCGTCTTCTCGACTAGTTGCGCGTCTCTGATCGCTTGACATTTCGCGTTCAGGATTAACTATCGGCGATAGGTAGGGAATAATACGTCCGCTATGAACCATTCGGATATAATTTAAATAATAGTTATTGAGATTTTGGTGTTCAAAATCTCTATTATAAGGTGATAAGCTGCCCAAATGTTAATACATTAAACCAAGATAATTGCAAAAAAAATTAATATTATTTTACATTTTTTTAATAATATATTATATAAAATATTATTAGAAAATGGTATGAAAATTATGTTTCATAGTGAAATATAATAAATATTGAATGACTAATATTTTTTGAAAATATCACTTATAATATTTCATTGTAAAAAATGTATGTAAATTATAAACATACGTTTATTAATATTATTATAAATACTGTTCGTAAAATAATCTATGAAATTCAATATTTTAATCTAGACATAAACCATTCGGACTGGTGATTTGAATAATTTAATGTAATAACATACACTATATGTCGTTCAGCGTAAGTATTTAGCGAACTTATACTACGCGAAAGAGTTGGAAACCTCGTTAAGATGTTTGATGTCGTCCTCTTGCTCCTGGAGGAGGTTATCCGCGCGCTCGCACATGTGTTTAGCTTTGGCTCGTTCGTCTTCCTCGATATCGTTGAGCGCTTCGTTCTGGACGCGTTCGTTATCTCTGTCCTTCATGTAGACTTTACGAGCATTCGCCGCTTCCTGTTTGTGAATATTATTATGAAGATATGGAATATTGTAGATATACAATATTAGTGATATGTATAAATAATAAATTGTATATTAAGCCATTTTAAGACCTATTATTATTAATTAATATATATATATATATATATATATATATATATATATATATATATATATATATATACATATATACAATTATAGATATAACCTAATAAGAGAGTCACACAATTTGTATATTTTATAATATCTATTGCTATTATAAATTACAAGATATAACAATACAAATTAATTAATAATATATATTATATAATAATTACCCTGGTGTCAAAACCTAACTCAGATAATAAATAAATATATTTCTAATCGAAATAAATTATATTACAATCGAACGAATGAATACATCGTATAAATCACGCGTAACGTAATATCTATACAGAGGTATATATGTGTGTGGCGCGCGAACCACTGCGTATTTCTTCATGTCGGCCTTATCCTGTTCGATGTCGGCCCTCTCTTCGGCAGTCATGACGCGGGCGGCCGACTTGATGCGGTTGTACTCGTGGTAGCGTAGGATCACCGAATCACCCGACGGGTCATCCGTTCCGATACTGCGGTGGCGGCGGGGGTGGCGATGTAACGTTAGCGACGCGTGTAGTATATAGTATAGTATAACTATATGACGGAACTCTGTTAATAAAAGCGGAAACGATGCGAAACGAATTAACTAATCTATACATACTTTTGCCATAGAAATTTTAATTTTTCTGGAGGGGGAGGCCTTCATTTAATGAATAATTTATGTTAGCATATATATATATATATAAGTTTATTTTAACTATATACAAAATCAACAAATAATTATACTAACAGTAGATTTCTTATTAGATCTTTTGTAACTAATTGTACGACTTTTTTCTTTTTCGTATTTTCCGAATTTTTCTTATTTCTAGCAGCGGCTTGTTTCTCGATATTTTTGTCTTCGAATCCAGTCTAATATATTAATTTATATATTTATTGGTTATACAAATTCTATTGTGATATTAGTTAGAAAAAATTTAAAAAATCAAATATATTGATTTTAGGACATTTAAATGTTGTCATTGTTAATGATTATATTAAATGGTAGATAATAATTAAATATATTTTATTAAATTAATTTATAAAACCCTATACAAGTTTATTAACAATATTCATAATTGATAATAATTTTACTAATAGAAAAACAAACTATTATATATCTAAATAGTATTAATGTATCTATCAAATATGAGATTACTAATTTAAAATATGTATTTAGTTTGAATTAAATATTATTTTGGTGATATAATATTGTGATAAAGAGAGGAGACATATCACGTGACATGTGTACTTGTTTAATTAATAATACCACACTTGGTATTATATATATATATATATATATGTATAGATCATAATTAAAAGTATCAATATAATTAATAAGATATATTATATTATTTAAAATAATGATATATATATATATATATATATATATATTTATAATATTGTGATTATACTCAAGGTATACATTACACATTAAATACTTATTTATATACTACATATGTATATACTTACCGCATCACCTTTATTGTTGTTGTTGTTGTTGTTATTATTTCCGAATAACGATTCATCTATTTGTGAGGTGTGTGCTACGGTATGGTATTGCCTGTTCTTAGCTTTTCTTGATCCGCTGCTGGCTTGACTCCCGCCATAGCTTATTGAACTTCCTGGCTGTTTACAATTTAAATTCACAATTAGTTATTTTCCTGGGTTATTATGTTCATGTGTATATATATATTAACTATAAATTATTATAATTTATAAAAATAATTATATAAAATTTATAATAAATTATTCACAATATATTTAATTTATAGCAAAATTAATATAACTATAAAAATATCAATATGAAAATAAAAAACTTATATATTAATTATATAATACTATTTTGATATTCCCTTTGATACTACTTTGTATTAATAATGTATTACAATATTGGTGAACATATATTATATATATATATCATGTCCTTGGTTACCAAGTTAATATAAATGAAATATAATGTAACAATACTTAGTATAGGCAATTGATAGAACATTTATAATAGATATACAAAATACAATGTAATTTATACTTATCAATTAGTATGTACTACTTATTTAAATAATTGGATGATACTAACCATTACCTTTATTTATAATTATATATGAATATTTTAAATTAAATTTTAATATAATACAAAATTAGTTTCTATTAATTGTTTACATTAGATACCCATAGATACGATATTTAATTAGTATTTTATCATCTTTGGATAATATTATTAAATTTAAATAATACAAATAATTTAAATTATGTTTACAAGAACAACTCGTTTTATATCAAAGTTTAAAAACTGTAAGTATATCCGTATGAATATGTATTTGTAATCTAATGAAATATATATATTGATTATTGTAAATAAATATATTATATGTACAAGGTCGTTTTAGTTTTAATACTATTTATCGCTCAAATATACTGAATAATTTAAATACATATATTTCGGATACACGGTTTATAAGCGAATCTTTTCCTAACTAACCTTAGTATTTATCATTAAAATTTGTATAAGACATTTTAAATATATGTTGAATTTATAACATTAGCAAGGTTTTTGACTATCGAATATGTACGATTTAATCGGTTGCAAGTTGGGTACCGTATTAATACTTAAGGTGGGCCTCTATCGTATACTATATGTATAAGTTATACATTGTATAACTGACTAGACTCATCGCTATATATAACATATAATATATTATACGAATAGCCTATAAATAAATAATTACGGATACCCTCGTATACAAGATAACTCATCCGTTATATTTAACACCATATACAGTGTATATTTATATATATATATATATATATATATATATATATATATATGTATGTATGTAAGTATGTGTGTATACACATGGGTATTTAGTATAATTAGTAATCTCATTTTATCAATAGGGATTATGGTCAAAAGGTTCGCGATTGATGCGCGATTTGTACGCACGAAAAGTTGTTTATTCGAATTAGTGATTTTACAATAGCTTATGATTGGCCATTATAATTAGCGTATGTCTATTTATAGACTATCATACATGCAACGGCTTATCATTAACATATATATATAATATATGTTATTATATAATATATATTATTATATAATATATATCATATAATATATATTATTATATAATATATATTATATATATATATATATGTGTGTGTGTGTGTGTTTTATAGGCTCACTCGGGATGTAATGAAGCTAAAAAACCTAGCAATATTAAAACTAAACCCAACAAAACCAAACCAAACAAGTGAAAATAACTAAAACTAAACATATTAATGTTTGTACAAACAATCATACGGCGTATGATTCATACTCTATTCTAAATTCACTAATTCGAATACAATTTTGCGGGCATTCAAATCGCGAAGCTTTTGACCAGGTACCATCAATAGATGTATAATATATTCTGTATGCATACAGTATGTGCAATGATGCGCGAATATAAACATATACTCTATTTATAACAGTCTATCGGCGCCCGCCTCAATTGTTAGAAAACAGTTCCAAACTCGTGCATCCCCACCAATAATAAGCAATGCTATACTTATTATAATATAATGTTAATTTAATATATGATAATAATTAACTAAATATAGGTCATTGTTAAATTAATACTACATCATTATTTAAAATAAACTCGATCTATCCCTATTACAGTTAATTAAAATTAAAAATTAAATATTACCAAAAAACGATAGTAAATCACATGAATATATGTCATATGATATATTGTGCATACTTATTCTATATAATAACTTATGACATATATTACATTAGTATTCACTTGGTAATAACGAAAATAATAGAAAACAGTATATATTACTTTGAAGACCTTTAGGAGATCAAATTATATAAATATAAGTGTAAATTAACGAAGAAATTGAATTATTCTAAAGGCGGTATCCGGTATCCCTCTACCAGAAATAATGTCCAGAAATGTTGTAATGGGATACCTCCTTTAAATTACTTTATTTCCGGCAAGTTGCAGGAAAGTAAGGGGTATCCCACACAACTGTAGTTAACTTGCTAGTTAAAATTCACTTTCTAGCAAATATTTCCGGTCATTATTTCCGTAAATACTGGTAATGGGACAACCCCTTAATAAATATTATTATTACTTAATATGGGCTATTATTATAATTATATTATTAATAGGTTATACATATATGTATAAACTCTCATGAACTACTATGTATATACGACTATAAATGCATAACTTATATTTGCATTATTACCCTATGTATCATTGATTATATCATATATACATTGTATGTATTATTATTGTAATATTTATGCAAAATCATAAATTTGAATAACTTATTTAATTTACTTTTGACCTTAATCTATTAATGTAATGACATTAGATACTATAATTGATTTAATTTATAATCAAATTATAGTTAACTAATAGTTTTTATTTTATTATACTGTATCACATTGTTTATGTAGTATATAGTAGTATTATATATTGCATTCCATCTCTATAGAAATTAATTATATATATTATATATAATTAATATTGTGTCAATAAGTTACTCTTTAACCAATATTTCTCATATACAAATTATGTAAGTTCTAATTATGATATAATATTAATAATTACGAAAAGCAGAATATATATAATAATCTTTTAACATTCATAATAAATTTGTATGTTAAAAATAATATGATATGAATAAAAAATCTATTAAAGCATGAAATTCTATTAAATTATTTTTATTGTTACTCATATATTATACATTGTAGAGTAAATTCATTAACAAATTAAAAATACCGTTAAACCAAACGAATATATCGTTAAACTAAGTTAAACACCCCCCCTAATACCATCACCACCACCACAACTATCAACATTAATACCTTATCACAACTACCATAACTATCACCATTACTACCATTACAACCATTACTACTATTACCACCATTACTACCACTATAACTATCACCATTACCACCACTATCATTATACCACCACCACCACATTCAGACAGTACGGATGCGTTGAAGCCAAACAGCGTCGAGATCGCGGCCAAGCGCGCGTCTCTGTTCACTAACGAGCGAGACCGTCAACACGCGCTGATCTCACGAGTACACAAGATACAAGTTAACCACGTCGGGGTGCCGGAGAAATGCTCGCTGCTCATGAACAAGGACCTGTCTACGCCGTACAATGTGGCCATGCGTTAGCTATCACCCCCGCCCCGCCCACCAGCCCCAGGGGTACCCATTGTCTAGAGCAGTGGTTCCCAACCTTTTTTCATCAAAGACCATTTTTTAATAACTTTTAATTTAAAAATATACCATGACACAA
Source organism: Osedax fenrisi (assembly GCA_964019155.1). Lineage (NCBI taxonomy): Eukaryota > Metazoa > Annelida > Polychaeta > Sabellida > Siboglinidae > Osedax > Osedax fenrisi. The sequence goes on along the minus strand of OZ025240.1, from coordinate 19,676,135 downwards.
TGACAAATTTTATTTTTTTAATATTTAACTTTAGGTATAAAGCATAATATAAAGTTTATATTATAAACTATAATATATTGGACATCAATTTTATTATAAATATTTTTATAAATTTACCCAAACAAAAAACTCAATGACCCAAATTTGGGTCATGACATAGGGGTTGTGATATTTTAGTTTCACGCTAAATCTTCTTACCGAGATCTAATGATATAGAATAATACGTCAACTTTATATCTTAGATTATTGTATGTTTCTATATGCGCGTATTTAAACATAGTACTTCCTCAATGAATGAAGCTATTCATTTATTGATCACACTTGTACAAATATACAATTTATTATTTGTATGTAAATTTATATTACTTGTTTATAAAAATATTTTAATATTACTTAATATAATTTACTTAATATCTCAAATAATGAATAAAGAATGTTAATACATATAGATATTGTTCCACCATTATGGAATTCCACTATCCACCCGTTCTATACCCTCTTAGCATTACCAGGATATTTATCATGTTGTCGTTGTGCCTATTAAGCTTATATCATCATCATCATCATCAAGTACTGTAGGATTAACGCTGCCCCCTATGTTCACCCAGACCTTAACGAGGTGTTAATGAAGCGGTCAGTGGTGGCGCTGGTCAACGGAAAGCCGTGGGACATGCATCGACCTCTAGTCGCCGACTGCGATATAGAGTTCCTGCACTTCAAGGACGATAACCCCGCAGTAGCCAATCAGGTTAGGCGAGCACCGACTGCGAGATAAACGTACGCGTACGGATATGAACGTGTACAAAATATCGAGTAGAATAAATATTTCGTTCCGTTATTTTTAACCTTTAACCTATCCCATAGCATTTGGATGCCGTAGGGGCGCCGTTGAATTCCATATAACTTTTCTCCATCCTTCTCTGCTCATCGTCGATCTCATTGCTTTTACAATATCCATGCCAGTCCACTCAACAACATTGTCTTGCCATTGTAACTTCGGTCGTCCTCTTCTTCTTATACCGTCAACAGTTCCTTGCAGAATTGTTTTTGATATTGTGTCAGACCTAATAACGTGACCGAACCATTTGAGTTTCTTTTCAATAACCTTTGCTAATAGTTCTGAGTGTGGGCCGATTTGACATGTTACCCGTCTTCTAACTTCCACGTTCGTGACTCTATCTTTATAGTTAATATTTAGTAATCTCCGAAGGCATCTCATCTCTAGAGCACGTATTCGTTTTTGCAGATCTTTACTTAGTGTCCAAGTTTCGCATGCATATAAGAATATTGAATTCACAAGAGATTGCATTAATTGAATTTTGGCTTTAAGATGTAGCGAAGTGTCATACCATATTACATTTAAATTTGATAAGGCTGCGATTGTTTGACCAATTCTAGATAGAATTTCAGCTTTAGAACCTTTGTCATCTATAATCGCTCCTAGATATTTAAATGAATCAACTACTTTTAATGGTGTGTTATTTATACTAATATTAGATGTAAATCTACCTTCAGAATTCGTCATTAATTGCATTTTTGTACCATTTATTTCCATACCATAAGAACGTGAAGTATTATCGATTAATGTTATCAAATTATGTAATTCTTTTTCCGATCCGGCTAAGGCATCAATATCATCCGCGAATCTTAGGTTAGTTATAATCTTTCCACCAATATTTACTGTTCCATCATGTTTATCTAGAGCGTCATTCATAATTTGTTCAAGCATTATATTGAATAGCGTCGGCGAAAGTAAACATCCTTGTCTCACTCCTGTTGTTGTCCGGAACCATTCTCCAACTTTTCCATCTATATATACAGCACTTTCTGCCTTACTATATAGGTTTCTATAGTTTCAATTAATTTTAAGTTGATATTGAATCTTTTCATTGTAGACCATAATGCACTATGCCAAACACGATCGAAAGCTTTTTTAAAGTCGATAAAAACGTGGTATAGTGGCTTATTATGTTGCGAGTACTTCTCTGAAATTACTCTGAGATTAAAAATCTGTTCACTTGTGCTTCTTCCTTTGCGAAAACCAGCCTGCTCTTCTGATAAAAATTCTTCTGTGAAGTGCTGTAGTCTGCGTAGGATTATTTTCAACATAATTTTACTTGAGTGTGAAATAAGACTAATTGTTCTATAGTTTTTGCATTTCTGGAAACTTCCTTTCTTATGCAGACTTATTATCAAATATTTTGTCCAGCAAGAAGGCCATATTCCTGTTTCCCATATGTAATTACATATATTTGTAAATATTTTTGTTAGTATATGTCCTCCAGCTTTCAATAGTTCAGCTGGGATGTTATCAACACCCGGTGATTTTCCAATTTTTAAGGATTGTATAGCCGCTTCAACTTCAGATTCCAGAATTGAAAAGTTTTCTTGATTTGTTGGCTCTTTTACATTAAGTAGTGACTTGTCTCCATTGGCTTGATGTTTATATAATTCTGAACAATACTCTGTCCATCTTTTCAAAACATCTTCCTTATCAGTGATACATTTTCCGTCTTTGTCTTGTATGTTTACAGCGATTTTATTCTTCCTTTTTGTTAGGTCTTTAACGATTTGGTATGCTTTCTTTGAATTGTTCCTGTTTAGACAGTTTCCTAAGTCTGCGCATTTTTGTTTTATCCAGTTTTCTTTTGCCTTTTTCATGTCTCTTTTTATTTGAGTATTGATAGTCTTGTATTTACTTCCTGGTTCATGTTTCGTCTTTTTTAATTGTCTTCTCAGATCACACATGTCTAGCAATTCATTTGTTATCCAACTTTTCTTTTTCTCTCTGTACTTTCCTAGAACTTCATCTGCTGTATCAATAATAAGTTTGTTTAGTTTCTGTATACTCTCTTCAATATTATCGTTAACATTTAATTTTTGTTCAGTTACTTTATTTTCAATCTGCTGCTTAAATATTTCTTTTATTCCTGCATCTTTTAGTTTGTCAAGATTGAATTTATTTCTAGCAAATTTATTTTTCTTTGGACTTTTTAGTCGAAGAGTGAACGTCATTAATACCATGTCATGATCGCTTATTTAATATATTTTATTTATTAATTTTTATTTATTTTTAATTAAACTATTACGTTTCATAAATATCAATTTAATAAAGTGATCACTTTGTATATTCCAAGTAATTATTTTTAATATAAATTACGATGATATGTTATAAATTTCAAATTTATTCTTTTATATATTAAGAATTAGAGTCACTTCATCTGCTGGTCATTTTATCAGGTCACTTCATCCGCAACATTTAGTCACTTTGTCCGAAAAGTAATCATTTATTTTATACAAAGTGACTACATTTTACAGACGAAAAGACCAGTGGATGAAGATTCTTTACCCCTATATTAATATTAAAATATTATTTAAAAATTATTTTTATAACAAATTATAAAATATACTATCAACATTAATTTCTTTAACTTATCAAATTATTATAATATATCATTATTATATTATTAATTTGACTAAATTTAAATAATTAGAATCGTAAACTATGCATGATAAATAATAATAGTTAGTATTTTACGTATTATTATTTTGTAAATGTTTTTGTTTAAGTTTAATGTTTTATATTCATTGTTATAAAACACATTATAAATTTAATGTGTATAATATTTAAATAATATATATTATATGAAATCAAATCGTTATTTATGTTGATCACCCTCAGTACGAATAGTATATATTGCGTTGCTAACGTAACTATAGAATAATGACATTAACATGATCGTAATGCATACTCACTCTGCGCAGGTATTCCGCAGTAGTATACATATATAAATCTGTTGCTATTCGTATCTATTAATAGAGTGGAATAACGACATGGATTGTTATATTAAATGTACACACGATGTGCATGTATTCCGGAGTAGTACATAGAATACCATTACTACGCCTAACTATAATAATGACCGCATTGATCTGATCATTATTATTATTATCAGATTTAGGTTTACGCCAGGGTTTTTGTAGAAGCCTAAGCTTATCGAGACGATTACCCTTAATTTTAAAGCGAGTCCAAATAAACTATATAAATACAATATTATAACATATTAGATAACTTCCTATACCGTAACGCATGCGCTGTAGGTATTCCGGCGTAGTACATAGAATACCATTACTACGCCCACCTATAACAATAACCACGCTGTAGGTATTCTGGCGGTCGTGTTCCTTCATCATCGGCTACATCATGGAGAGGGCGTTCAAAGACACTCACGCGGTGAACTTGTGCCGTTTTCCCTCACCGAACGGTTAGTCAGGCTAGCGTAGCGTGTATGCGGTTATTACACATATCACTATATGTTCACATGCCTACAGTATAACTCTCTTATGAGACATGTTTATTGTAAATAGTTACATGATAAGTTTCATTTATTTTTTGTTATCATAAATATGTAAACAGGAAGTCATATTGTTGTAACATTATTATTTATTTATTATTATTATCTATAATGAAACTTATCATGTTAATAAAGGGGTAATTGTCTCGATAAGCACTTCTATGATTACCCTGGCGTTGCCTAAATCTGATAATAATAATAAATAATAAACATTAATTCTTCTTTGAGATATCCTTTAATTTTAAACTCAATCAATTTATTATTATTATTATAACTTAATATATCACTATTTATGGTTAAAATATATGTCTTAATAATTTACATAATAAATATTATATTTTAGATCTAGATAATAACTAATAAAAAATGTAGTGATATTATACTAAACAATATACAAGTGGATGTTGTATATTTGTATCTATTCACGCTTAACTATGACATTATTTCAATAATCAAAATAACAAATCATTTATTAATAATTATTATATATGTATATATTTATGAGTCATAATTAATTAAATAATATAATTGTGGTTAACAGTATGTTTCATTATAAAATATATATTAAGCACTTGCATATAATCAATAAGAGTTCAATACATTTATCATTGACAATCAATACAAATCTACACGCGTTCGTTTAATGAAATCACAAATCAATCGAGTACTATTACGACTATTTCCCGGGCCCCCCACAGTTATGTATAACGCGTACAAGTCTACGACTTCTCGAGGGCTCCACTTGTATGCGCCATTCGTATTCATGCGCGTGCTTCAATAAATACATAGTATTAACGTAATTACGCATAACTTTAATAATTAAATCTAACCCATATTAATTTAAATAAAAGTAACTTTAATATTTAAATCTAAACCGTATTAATTTAAATAAAAGTAACTTTAATATTTAAATCTAAACCGTATTAATTTAAATAAAAGTAACTTTAATATTTAAATCTTAAATAATGAAATCTTAACCGTATTAATTTAAATAAAATTAACTTTAATATTTAAATCTAACCCGTATTAATTTAAATAAAAGTAACTTTAATAATGAAATCTTAACCGTATTAATTTAAATAAAAGTAACTGTAATATTTAAATCTAACCCGTATTAATTTAAATAAAAGTAATTTTAATAATTAAATCTAAACCGTATTAATACAAATAAAAGTAACTTTAATAATTAAATCTAACCCGTATTAATTTAAATAAAAGTAACTTTAATAATGAAATCTTAACCGTATTAATTTAAATAAAAGTAACTTTAATATTTAAATCTAAACCGTATTAATTTAAATAAAAGTAACTTTAATAATGAAATCTTAACCGTATTAATTTAAATAAAAGTAACTTTAATATTTAAATCTAACCCGTATTAATTTAAATAAAAGTAACTTTAATAATGAAATCTTGACCGTATTAATTTAAATAAAAGTAACTTTAATATTTAAATCTAACCCGTATTAATTTAAATAAAAGTAACTTTAATAATGAAATCTTAACCGTATTAATTTAAAAGTAACTTTAATAATTAAATCTAAACCGTATTAATGAAAATAAAAGTAACTTTAATAATTAAATTTAAACCGTATTAATTTAAATAAAGTAATTTTAATAATTAAATCTAAACCGTATTAATACAAATAAAAGTAACTTTAATAATTAAATCTAAACCGTATTAATTTAAATAAAAGTAATTTTAATAATTAAATCTAACCCGTATTAATTTAAATAAAAGTAATTTTAATAATTAAATCTAAACCGTATTAATGCAAATAAAAGTAACTTTAATAATTAAATTTAAACCGTATTAATTTAAATAAAAGTAATTTTAATAATTAAATCTAACCCGTATTAATTTAAATAAAACTAACTTAAATAACGAAACCCAAACCTCCAGTCGAGTCGGGTAGTTTCGTTTACGACGCCGGCCTGGGTTTCGAGTGGACGCCCACCGCCGAAGAACTACGCCTGCTGTCTCGTATCGGCGCTCGTCTCCAGTACCTTCCGGAGGCCGACGCTCGTATCGAACGGCTCGACGTCGACGCCAGCGTAGCGGTCGCCATGTTCCGAGATAATCCGTTAGTAGGGGGCGATACCGTGTGTGTCTTGCTATCGCGTTACGGTTACGAAGAACTTGTTATAAATGTGTGTGTGTGTTGAGCCAGTTCGTGATAATGACATTTATGAACACTATATATGATATATAGTATAATTTAACATACATTTTTGATTAGGTTTATATTTAATTTTAATCAATACATTTTTATTTAAATTATTAGGCTACCTTAGCTTAAATTTAAATTTAACATAAAATTAATTGGAAACTATATAATGGTACAGATAAATAAATTAAATTTATTTTTTTAATAGTTATAAGAGAGAAACTATAATTTATATTGTAAATATATATATATATATACATTATTTAATAGAGGATCTATATATATAGTTATCATATAATAAACTTTATTATGGTAGTAAATAATTATAAATTCTGGGAAAAATCTAAATATCTAAATCTATATATATATATATATATTTCTAGGAATTTCATATGATTACTTTACAATTAAAATATATATTTTTAATTATTTTCCCATAGTTAACATATACATAAAAGTATGATGTATATCTACAATATATAGGTACAATTAATTTAAAAAAATTATAATAAAGAAAGAAAAAATTTAAACATTTTTTAAGTAAAAAAAAATCGAAAAATATATTATTATTTTATTATGTTTTATTATAAAACTTTTATAATATTTTTATATTTATAATTAATATATACACCTGATGGAAAATAAAAGTAAATTTAAAATTTGCTATTAATTGAAAAATATTTCATATTTTTTATGATTTTATATATTATTAAATTGTATTTAATAAATGAATATTTGTCATGTAATGATACACGACGTGTATACTAATTATGTATGTGTTATCAGTGTTTTCACAAAACGTTACAATCATTCATTTTAGATATACTATTATAATTCAATATTATCTACCCTATATACATATATTGCTCAGTATTAACAAAACTGTCATAGATTTATAACATTTTATTTACGGTCTAATGATTTATTAAAGCAGCCCTACTTTGAATTGGTCATATTTATAATTTTCTTTGCTATTTACATACAATTTATTTAAATTTGTCATAAATATATAATTACTTAACTTAGAGACTAATGTAGTACTTTAAATGTAGTACATTTAATTTGTATTATTTATAATCGTTAAATAAAATAATTACTTTTAGATTTGTATAATTCTAAATACTTATAATAATGTATTATAATATAAATATTTTAATATTAATTTTAAATTATTTTCAAATTATACATTCGAATACATCACAATTTATATAAATTATATGTATATTTGTATATATATATATATATTTATATAATTATATGCATAAGTATAAATAGAGTATATCATTTATTAAATATTAGAATGTGACATTTTGTTATTATTATCAACCTAAGAAATTAATATAATTATTACGATTTATTGGAGAAATTTACACTCTAATTAATATCAATAGTGTATTATTTTCATTAAAATACTAATGTGATAATACAATAATTGTTACTATGATACATATTGAACTGTCTGTGTGGTTCAGTTGTCTAAGGTGGCAGGCATAGGTAGTAGGACGTGCGTTCAAGCCCCGTTCACACCAATAACATAGGTCTTACAATAATATTTAGAAGTGACCTTATATAATGGTGTGTGTATAAAATTATCGGCTTTCATTAAAACCATGGATGTGTTATCATAAGAGCGGCTTTGAAGGGATATTAGAGCCATTCGGTTATAAGTGAAAACCACATCTAAATTTCTGTATGATATGAAATGAAATCGTCAAAATAAAATAACAAATAACCATAACAAAATGTTATTAAATTATAAGCATACAACGTTGTTGTTATAACATTTCTATAATTATCTCATTTATGTTACTAGATATATATGTTATAATATAAATACATATGTAAATACATTTTAATATTATTATTTTATTAGATTTTATTAGTAATACTATTATTTTAAATAGTTTACAAAGCATGTGGAACACGGGTAAACCTAAACACATACAGTGTAATACATTATATCTCATATACATATACTTACACATATACCTACATCTTAAAATATACCTATACCTACATATATATTTACACCTGCCGCTATCATCCCTACTAGATACAAAGCGAGTCAAATAGAATCGATCGCTGCGAAGTCATCGACTGGCCACAACGTGACGCTGTACAAACTCAACGATCACGTGGATATGTCTAACGGACCAATGATGTCGTCCGCTAATCTCATTGGACGATTCAACATCACTTCGGTTGGTATCAGTAGTAGTAGTAGTAGTAGTAGTAGTAGTAGTAGTAGTAGTAGTAGTAGTAGTAGTAGTAGTAGTAGTAGTAGTATAAGTAGTAGTAGTAGTAGTAGTAGTAGTAGTAGTAGTAGTAGTAGTAGTAGTAGTAGTAGTAGTAGTAGTAGTAGTAGTAGTAGTAGTAGTAGTAGTAGTAGTAGTAGTAGTAGTAGTAGTAGTAGTAGTAGTAGTAGTAGTAGTAGTAGTAGTAGTAGTAGTAGTAGTAGTAGTAGTAGTAGTAGTAGTAGTAGTAGTAGTAGTAGTAGTAGTAGTAGTAGTAGTAGTAGTAGTAGTAGTAGTAGTAGTAGTAGTAGTAGTAGTAGTAGTAGTAGTAGTAGTAGTAGTAGTAGTAGTAGTAGTAGTAGTAGTAGTATAAGTAGTAGTAGTAGTAGTAGTAGTAGTAGTAGTAGTAGTAGTAGTAGTAGTAGTAGTAGTAGTAGTAGTAGTAGTAGTAGTAGTAGTAGTAGTAGTAGTAGTAGTAGTAGTAGTAGTAGTAGTAGTAGTAGTAGTAGTAGTAGTAGTAGTAGTAGTAGTAGTAGTAGTAGTAGTAGTAATAACCATTTCTAACACAACTATCGCCTCAGATTCACGACATAGAAACAGAACAATATGGAGTGCTACAACGTATCCAGGGTATTGCTACACCTAATCAACTATCCGTTAGTGAAGTAGAATACATAGACACACACACACACATTCAGTATAGACTGCTAGTTAATTTCTTTATTTATTATTAATTATCAATCATTATTAATGTGAAATGCAGCCATATATATATATATATAATATATATTGTATATATATAAGAAAAGTTAACAATATTAATATAGTAATTACCTATTTTATTGTAAGGGAATCTCTCAAATGATGAGACATTGATAAATACACTTATTCGTCTAAGTAAATGAAATATTAATATATTTGTTGTACTGTTACATTGTATATTTTATCTATACACTATAATGCTACAAAGTTTTATTTAGTGTTAATAAGCGATATTAAGGGTAGATGTGACCTCTGTTCTATAAATGGATTTTGATATGTATTTAATAGGAAAAATAGTGGTCTACTAAAAGTATAATTACTTTTTTTTAATTTATTTATTAAATACAATATTTATCATAATGATAGATATTATATAGATCTATAATAATTGCATTTTTTAAAGAATATAAAAGAACGATACAATTATGAACATTTTAAAATTTACTAATTATTAAAATTTCAAAAATGCAAATATTATCTAATTATATATATTCTAAATTGTCTGAAAATTGTAATTCATTTAAGAATTATTGAAAAATGTATGAAATATATATACAGACATATATATATATATCAATACAATAAATTAACTACAATTATGTTAGAGCTTTTAAAATTATAAAAATTATCTTATATTCATTAAATTATGACGATTATTAAAATTTATTTATTTTTATTTATTATCATAATTTATTTAAATGATATACTTTTAAAAGTGTTTATTTTATAGTTATATTTTACCTAAAAATATCATTTTTATATCATTTTAAAGATAATATTTAATATTTTAATAATATTATATAAAAAAATTGTAAACAACAATTTCAGATTGCTACCCTTAATAATTTCGAATTATGTTTTAATGATACAATCAAATATAAAAATGAGTAAAGATATTTATATTGAATACTAATCAAGGTATACTGATTTTTCATATACATGTAGGAATCTATTTATTGAACAGATGTGGCTCCCTCCGCTTTAGAACCTTCTCCTTTACACTATATTAATTACTATTTAATAGTGTTAGTTATTTATCATTGTTAGTATTTGATCTTTTCTTCTCTAGAAATATATTCTGCTTTCATTTTTGTTAAATATATAAGAAAAATACTCATATAGTGAAAAATGATGAAGATAAATATAATAACACATATTTGACATTAGTATATTATTTTATCAATATATACTTATATAAAACTTAGATAAATTACATATATCCCATGTTGTAGATTCATTACTGGGCTTATGAAATGTTAGCAAAAAGGGCTAAACAACCAGTTAGTATTATATAATTGTAGATATTAAATATAATATATCATATTAATAGTTTATATAATATAATTAATTATAATTGTATATATGTTTAATTATTTTAAATATATTAAGCAAACGAAATAATATATTTCCAAGCAGTGATATTATTTTATTTTTCTGATTTATTGTTATATTAAAAACAAATAAAAAGTCTATGAATTAGTGGAGTATCAATATGTGATATGTTTAAACAAATATCATAGGCTTTTGAATATTATGTACATGTTAATTATTATCTCTAGAATATCATTTATAATGAGTTTGTCAGGGATTATTTTAGATGTTAATCCCTCATGATTTTATCAGAAAATCCTGCAGCCTTGTCCTATGACAGCTCTACTATATATATCATAATGTATTTGTATTCATCACACATATATCTTAATGTATTTGTACAGAATCCTGCAAGTTACCCGTCATTTTCAATAAAAGAAGAATAATTTTCCAGCATTTCTTATTCGTTTAAAAGTGTACAGTATTTGATCTATAAATTGTATTTATATATATATATATATATTTTGTTTATTTTTTATATACATATATTTATCTATATAAATAAATGAACATAATAAGCTACTACTATTTCTAATATATATTATTATTGTAATGAATACAATGGTACATACTAGTGATGTAAATGATGCTCAAATCTAAAGCATGATGCAGTCTCTGTTACCTAGAGTCTCGCCTCGTCTCGGAATCATTGATATCACTAGTACATATAGTAATCATTATACTTAATTAGATCTAAAAATTAACTTATATAATCTAATTAATAATATTTGTTCTATATAACACATTAAATAATAAATAAACTTATTGCATGCTTATGTTAAAAAGAGAACCGTAATAATAACTTAATCATAGGACAAATTATAATTGTAATCAATAATATTGAGATGATTTATTTGGAAAGAATTATTACAAATATAAAATATTTATGTGATTAAATAGTAATAAGTCAATATATATATATATATAATGGTAATTTAATTTTAATAATCTTAATAATTTACTTTATCAATTATTTTTAAACATTTATGATTAGTGATTTTCTTATGTATGTATAAAATCTTATTTTTGAGCTGGAAAAAATTAAATATATTTTCTTACAAATTATTAATTATTTATAAATCTTGTTAATAGAATTATATTCAAATAACTTTAATGATTATAATATTTTTATAAATACATAGATATAAATAGATTTAATTAAATATATGAAGAATATATTTGAGATACTCTATTCAAAGGGTTTTTGTATCTGTATTGATATAATATTTATTTAAAATTTAATATTTCTTCTACTAAAAATATATGTTAATTATAAATAATTATTATATTATATCCTAATTCCTACACAAATATGAATATAACATACATTTCTTACAATTAACAATATTTGTATATTAAATTAGTATTTCTAATAACTATAATCTTGTATCAAAAAATATCTCAGATTTAAATCTATATTGTATTAAATGTGTATTATCTAATATTCCTACTTTATATTTAATATTCTAAATATAGCTTCTGAAAATTGATAATAAATGTAGATCATTTATTTGTCGAAATAATAAAAATATACGTTATTAAATATATATGACGTAGTATATTTATATTATTTATTAACAATAAATAGTTGTTATTGTATTAAGTTTATTCAAATAATATATCACTAAAATGAAAAGTTATGTAAATACAATAATTGAATTAATAGTGTTTTTTTTAGAATATAACATCAATAAAAACTATTCTTAAAATATACGAGAAACATGATCAATAAATAGGAGAATTGTATGTAATTTTTTCTACAGTTATTTTTGTTATTCTTAATTAATAATATATCCATCATTATATTTAAAACACCATGTTTTAATGTATAAATGAGTATCTTTGAGAATATTAGAAATTTCTTCTCTTGTATTAGGTGTAGATAAAATCAACGACGATTTCTAAGTGTTCAAGATCCTCATCTAATAACTGTGGCTAATTGATTGTAGTAATGTTATGTGTTCCATCCATAGATACCTAAGTGGCGAAGCTGAATTCGTTATTTTCTTATGTATGTATAATATCTTATTTGTAAGCTGAAAAAAAAAGAAATATATTATATACATTTGTATCAATATTATACCACCATATGTAACAACATAATACTATGTTGAACATATAATATAATATATGAATCATACATATATATATCATATAATATAAACTCAAATTCGCTTCCACTACTTTATAATTACTTGCATTATTATCCTTATTATGTGAATTAATTCAGGGTGAGTAATCAAATGTAATGAAAACTATAATAATATGTATATAGATTAATATTAATAGATATATATTAATCTAACTAATTAGATAGAAATTTCTATAAATATAAAATATTAGTATAATATTGATATAAATCATATATTTAAATATTTGAAACTAGTATACCCCTCAAGGACTTGTAAGAAGTATAAAATTATTGTTCTAATCCAAGTGTAAAATAATGACTCGCAATTACTTAAAATAAACCAAATAATTAACATTATATAAATAAGTGCATTTATCATGTAGTATTATAAATAATTGCTCCATATATAGTAAACAAATTAAGTTATATAATATTTATATTTAAATATTTAAAAATAATATATTGAATATATATATATATATACATTATAAATTATAATTTATAATGTTCATTTAAAGGGGGAAGGTGCACCTGGTGCAGTGACCGGGGATGTCAAAAACCCCAAAAATCTAAGAAATATGTGAGGTTTTTGGCTTATTGGGTTTTCAGGGGTTTTTGGGATTTTTCTTTATCTTATAAAAAAATGAAATTTACTTTTTTTTGGGAAAAATATATATATTATATAAATTATATAATATAATAGTGTTGTAATATATATTAATATAATAATATAAAGTTTGTCATCTATATATATTTATTATTATTAACTTATTTATAAATTAATTGAAATGTGATAATTAAATAATAATAATTAATTATATACTAAAACCCAGAAATAATATTGAAAAAAAAATGGAAAAACCATCAAAAAAACCCAAAAACCCCTAAAATTATGAAAAAGTTTAAATCCAAAAACCTCTATATCTGCCAACCCTGGCAGTGACTAAATATTAATTTTCTACATATCTTAACTTATTTAAAATGGAGATTAGATACTTTTACTTTTACTTTAATATATATATATATTATAAATTATATATATATACATATTATAATTATAATTTATAATCAGATATTAATATTTTATTTAAATATTTTTTCCAATCGATAAATTATAAAAAATATCGGTGTCCGATCTTAATGGATGGCTTGAGAATTTAAATATATTTATTTTCAAAATAATTTTGTATTGATATTTTAGGGTTATTTGGTTTAATTTATTTAGTTTTGTTCTGCTTCGTTTTTTTAGATTCATACTCATGATAATTAAGTTCATTACATCCAAAAGTGAACCTATAAAAACTCAACTCGTAATGTTTAGATCTTATTTACATTAGCAACCATTAGATCCGTTATGAATCAGAAATTATGATCATATATCAAAAATATCACTAAATTATATTTGAATAAATATATTTAATTCAACGAATTCTCAATTGATGTATATATAGTCAATGATTTTTCGAAGGCTTCGCAAAATCTTTGATATCGTTAATATAATTAAAGGATTAATATCATAAACTTTATTATAAAGTTAGATAGAATCTAGACCTATAGATCCATATATATAGATATGTATACACATAATAGCAAGGACATGTTAGTTGTGATGTCCTTGGCAGTATACCTAATTCTAATGTCTATGCTGTCAGCAATAAATATCAAACGCGTCACGGTACAATGATTTATAAATAAACGCCTACTTCGAATTGGTTTTATTTACAATATTTTTTTCATATATTGTTATATTATATTATATTAAATATAAAATTAAATATATGATTACTTAATCTCGAGACTAAGTTGGTATATTTAATTTTTAATATTTATAATCATAATTTGATACCATAATTATTACTGGTTACGGGTCATAACCGGATCGTATATGAGGCGTGCGTCGAAAGAACGCAGCGTGTTTATTCATATCAGTGACAAATTAAAGCTATATCTAATAATAGATATACATAGATATATCTAATATTACTATACTTTGATATTATCTATAGTCTATAGACTATAGATAAAATTAAATACATACATACGCTGTACTGTTATTATTACGAATACGGTTACCGTATTACGGTATACTTACCATACGTATATAGTATATACTATATATATATATAAATATATATATATATATATATATATATATATATATATATATATAATATAGTATATAATATAGTATATAACATATATAATATAGTATATAACATATATATATATATATATATAATATATATATATATATATATATATATATATAAATATAATATAGTATATAACATATATAATATATAGGTGTCACTGGTACTGCACACAAATGGCTATCCTCATTCATAACCAACCGAACTTCCTCAGTTTTAGTTCACTCAACCCGTTCATCTTCCGTCTTGTAACACACGGTGTTCCCCAAGGGTCAGTCCTTGGACCAATACTCTTTAACATTTACATAATTCCCCTTCTCCACCTTATCTCGAATTCTCCAGTTAGCTTCCATACATATGCAGACGACATACAACTTTATGTAAAATGTACAGAAAACTTTAATTTTGCACCCGACATCCTTTCCTCTACTATTACCACCATTCATAACTGGCTCACAATAAACTCCCTCGTCTTTAACCCAATTAAAACCGAGGCTATATTCCTTCACCTTCCACTCCGAAGTAAAACGTTACCAACTCCCCCTCCAATTAACATTAATGGACAGCTCATCATGTACTCAACCCATGTCAAAAATCTTGGTGTTATATTTGACAATACTTTTAATTTTTACAGACAACTGTCCCACATAACAAAACTATTAAACTATCAACTACATTCACTACGCCTTATTCGTCATTCAATATCAATATCCACTGCTACTATTATAGCTTCTGCTTACATCCTACCTCTATTTGACTACTGCAATTTTATCCTTTATAATACCCCCTCATTGTATATTACTAAACTACAAATTCTTCAAAATTCTATAGCTAGGTGTATATTCAACATACCAAAATACTCCCACACTCATATATCTCCATTCTTAGTTAAACTCCACTGGCTACCTGTACGCCATAGAATCCTATATAAAACTCTACTACTGTATCATAAAGCAATCCACCATGACTCTCCTGACTACCTAGCATCCCTACTCAAACTTAAATTACCAACTAGTACCACTACACGCTCCACCAATACGTTTCTACTTCAACTTCCTCCTAAACATAAATTACATTCAACCAACACTCGAGCATGGGCAATATCCGTCCCATACTCGTGGAACACTCTCCCCACATCCATCCGTACTACACCATCAACTCCCAACTTCAAGAAACTACTGAAAACCTACCTATTTAATATGAAACATTAACTTAAAATATATATGGACGGCCGATTGCTTTATAAGCACAGTATGCAGTCCGAAAACCGAAAAATGTAAAAATGTATGTATAATATAGTATATAAGTTATATAATATAACACATATATATATATAATACACATATATTATATATATATATACTATATTATATATTATATATGACATATAATATGTTATATACTATATTATATTTATATTTATATATATATATATATATATATATGTATTATATTATATAACTTATATACTATATTATATATTATATATGTTATATACTATATTATATTTATATATTTATATATATATAAATATAATATAATATAAATATAATATAGTATATAACATATATAATATAGTATATAAGTTATATAATATAACACATATATATATATACATATAAACATATACATACATATATATTGTATTATATATTATATATGTTATATACTATATTATATTTATATATATATATATGTTATTCATTTTAATTGTATTGATAACTATAATATATATATATAATTATATTATATATATATACTATTTATATAAATATATATTTATTATTTCATTTGAATTGATTTTAATTAGTTTGAATTGTTTTTTATTAATTCATTACTTTTAATATAATTGTATTACTTAATTTGAATTGATTTTAATTAATTTGAATTGGTTTTTATTAATTCATTTGAAATTAATTCATTTCATTATATAATTAAATCTAGTATGATTCTTCACTGATATGAATATAGGCGCAGTGTACTTTACACACACGCCTCATATTTAGATCCTGCGATCCGGTTATGACCCTCCCCCTTATTACTTAATAAACGCCTACTTTGAATTGGTTTTATTTACAATTTTTTTTATTTTTCATAATCCGATATATTATTTACATTTAGTATCTACAAGTTTTGGATTCTTATAATGTTAAATAATGTACATAATCATTATCATGATAATGATTATGTACAGGTTGGAAAGGATAAACGGAAATTTTATTTCAAATTGTATATATATATATAAGTATATTAAATGGGGGGGAGGATCATAACCGTTATGACTCATAAAGGTTATTACTCATAACATACTATCGCAGGATCCTAATATGAGGCGTGAGTGTAAAGTACGCTGCGCCTATATTCATATCAGTAAAGAATTATACTAGATATAATAATTATATAATTAGGATTCAAAAGAAATTAATTAATTTCAGATGAATTAATATAAATAAATTCAATTGAAAAGAATTAATAAAAAAAATTAAAATTAATTAAAATGAAATAATAAATATATATTTATATAAAATAGTATATATATATATATATATATATATATATATATATATATATATATATATATATATATATATGTATATATATATATGTATATTAATACATTTTCCATATGAATTAATGAGGAATTTGTAATGTTTAATCATTGATTTATATATTACCTTTGTAGGTAAAATACAAATAAATTGTGTAATAGTCGTATTCTAAATATATAGTATATATTATAATAATGGGTAATCATAATATATATATATATATAACGTTTCTTTTAACGTTTCTTTTCCGTTTAATAAGTGTTTAAATCAAATTTAATAATAATAATAATATAAATATATGGAATATATGTACATAAGCATGCATGGTAAGCATACTGTATATGTCGTATGTGTGTATTTAATTCTGTCCATAGATAATATCAAAGTATATCTATTATTAGATGTACCTTTTAATTTGTCAGTGATATGAATATACCGGCAGCGTACTTTCGTCGCACGCCTCATATTTCAATCCAGCGATCCGGTTGTACCATTAAATGACAATTATTTCAATATTAACTATTGATGATTGCATATAAATTCACTGTAATATTGCATTATGTTATACAATTATTATAATAATTATATTATTATTATTAACCATACTTAATATCATATTAAATATGATATGATAATCATAATGATATTATTATTATAATAATTGTATAATATTATATTATATTATAAATAATATCATACAATAATTACATAATATATTCAAGGAATGATACATATTTATATTTATTTTAATAATTACTAATATCATATTAAATATATATTAAATATATTTATATAAATAAATAATCTTTTAATGATAATTGATAATTTAAGTTAACATATAGTATACTAGCACATATTAATTGTAAATTATTATTTTAAACGTTTAAATACAACATAATTTATATAAATCGTATGTATAATTATCTGTGAAGTAGCAACAACAAATATAAAATAAGAAATAGAGGCTTGCGCTGTGCGTCTAAGCGACTATTACATTTCAGTGCCTACGAGAACTTTTTTATTAGTGAAATATTGACTCATTACGAACGCATTCGTATTCACAATAGCCTATACATATATTTGTATTATTTGATACTATTACATAACATCACATCATTAGTAAAAGATAATGATTATAATATATTCATTGTATATGTATACAACATATCTGTATAGTTTGTTCTAAATTTGTGTAATAGTAACAAGAGTAATAATATTACTATACATATTATTGTAATAATATTTAATATAAAGATATATGAATAAGATAGAGTGTAAACACTCAGGAAAACACAAAAGCAAAGCTTGACTAGGTATTTTCCCACTCAACTTGATAACAGCATTACAAGAATACATATAAAAAAAAAATATAAGTAAATTATAAAATGACAATAACTTATTTTTAAATTTCAATTTTGTATTTCATTAGAACTATAATTTTGTATATATATATATATACTATTGTATATATTATTAAAGTTATTTGATTTGTAAATGTGATTCGTGTAAATGAAAATAGTGCTGAATAAATAAGTAGGTATATACTTGAACATTGTTATCAAGGAGAGGTCATCATTTTCAGTTAAATACAAAATAAAATATAATAAATAATAAAAGTATATATAAATAAAATATATAAATGTATATTAAAAGAAGAAAAATATATAACACAAATGAAATAAATGTATAAAATATGTACAAATATAAAAATGAAAAAGAGAAAAAGATAAAGAAACTAAACACAATAAAAAAATATAAAAAGTTAACCAATACAAAGAGGTAATAAATAATTTAATATTTTTTTTTAAAGTTTTTTTATTCATTAATTTGTGAAAAGATGCTGGTAATGCATTCCATATCTCAGGAGCTTTGTTAGTGAGGCAGAACGATTTTCTATGTGTTCTAATTTTGGGTAAAACCAATTTTGTAGATAAAGGCTTATAAATATTTGCATTTTTTGTAAAAAGATATTGTAAAATAATAGGCAAAGATTTAGTCATAAAAAAAATCTAGTTATAAAAAAAAGTTATATAACATATAGAGATATATATATTATATATATATATATATATATATATATATATATATATATATATAACATATAACATAACATAATTATTCAGAATTAAATTAATTAAATATATTCAAATGATGTAATAAAAATTCAATATAAATTCAGAATTCAATTAATCGTATTCGTACAGAGTAGTCTTGAATGTTAAGATTCATTAATTGCTTCAAAATGTTAAAGTTTAAACATAGAACTTGTCCTCAACACTATACACATTATTATCTATTATACACTACCATGTGAACACATTAAATTATGTGTATGTTATTATTATGGTTATGTTGTTATGTAATAGCATTAAATAACTGTAATATATGTATAGGCTATTGTGTATATGAATGCATTCGTAGTGACACATATAAGTTATTGTGTACACTGACATGTAATAGTTACTGAGACTCACACATCACCTGCCCTACAATTCTTATATTTATATGTTTCATCTGCGGTTCTACAAAAGTAGAATCAGGCTGATAGGTATACATCGCATATCTTCCACATTATACATTTTAACTTCACAATAAAACTTTGTAAACAATTTATAATGCAGATAAGATAGGTGATGAATGCCTCTCAATCTGATTCTACTTTTGAAGAATCAGATTGAGTGGCACTCATCTCAAACCCTAATAACTATGTTACATAGTAGATGTTAATACATCTTTATAATCTTTATATTTCAATTGATTTATGAACATAATTGATAATAACAATACATTTAATATACATTATTTATATAGGAATATATTTACTTTGGAGAAATCTATTTGTGCTTTGCTTTGTATATAATATTTATATATATATATATTAAAAACTGCCTTTGTGGTTCAGTTCGCTAAGGTGTTAAATACACAATCAGTAGGACAAGAGTTCAAGCCTCGTCCGTACTAATAAAATAGGTTTTAAAATAATATTTAGAAGTGATGTTATATAATTGTTTATAAATAAATGATCGGTTCTCGTTAAAACCATGGATGCCTTAATACGAGAGCTGCTTTGAAGGGACATTAGAGCCATATGGTTATCTTATAAATCTTTATCTAAGTTCCTTGATGGGATGAAAGGACTCTACCCAAATAGAATAACAATAACAATATATTAAGGTTATAAAATTTCAAATACTTGTAAGGCTTTGAAGCCATAAAATCTTAATAATCAAGACTTCAAATCTAAAAAAAAATATTTGAATCCTAAATTGACTTTGAGTCCTTAGAATCTAAAAATGTAAGGAAGTCTAAAAGCCTAAAAATCGAAGCCTTCAAATCCAAATGAATCATTTAAAATTATAGTAAATATTATAAATACTAAGTTTAAAGTTAAAATTTATCATCAAAAGATGATGTGACTGGTGTTTAAATTAATAATAAATAAATCTATATGATATTTAGTATTTCTTTAAATATGGTATACTTCAACCATGAAATAATTCCATATATTTAATTGATTATATTTTTAGTATATGTACAGTATTAAAATTGGTTTTTGAGTATTATTTTAAATACCCGACTAGAAAATCAACTGTTGGGACTCAATTTCATAAATATTTAAATGGAGTCGAATATTTAATACTTGACTTGACATTTCATTACAAATATTCGAGATTTGGTTTCAAATTTTTATTATCCTAGATTAGGGTCCCTAATATACATACAACACCCTGTATGTCGGACATATAAGGGACCGGTAAAAGTATAAGAAACAGTGAATTGTTTATTAAACTTAGACTTATACGAAATAAAGATTTTTAGAAATAAATATATAACACTACAAAATGTTAATAGTTAATCCACCCTTTGCTATCAGTAGTATCGAATCACTGAAACATATTTAGGTTCGCTGCGATTTTCATACAACAGTATTTTCATAGTTCTATTAAATTGTATGCAATATAAGTTAGATTTTATTTGCCACATAGATATATCTATAGGACATATATATATATATATATATATATATATATATATATATATATATATATATCATTTAACACCATCATATTCTATTGCTTTATTATATATTTATAATGAACACTTAGTTTTCACCATGTAAATAATAATTTAAAAGATGTTATTTTCAATTTAAAAGTGTATATATAATTTGATACAAATTTATATACAACATAATTTTCCGAAAATTGACTTTATATTGGTGGCGCTGTTCATGTTTTGTATCCAAAATTGAATTAAACATGATTAACTGTTACTAGCATAAGTGTTATATCTTTCTAGTATACAAATCATAGAAGTGACTATAATATATGTTTATGATTAATTTAACATGGAAATGGATACACATCCAAACAAACTAAATTCGTCTGACTTATCGTGAAATCTGACTTATCCGATTTCCGACTTATCGAGAGTTGACTGCATATATATATATATATCAATGAATACTCAGTGTATTACACAATTGAATATGTAATTTAAGTTAATTATTATATACATATATACATATATTATATACATATTATATGTCATATACATATACAAATAATATATATAAATATATAATTATTTATAAAATTTAAAAAATGCGCAATTATATATCTTAGATAACCATTTGCGCTAGAGATTTATAAATTTAATATTAATATATTTATAAGTATTTCATATATAGGATGTCTTACTGTAGTGCTATTGGATGCAGCCATAGCAGTAAAAATAATAAAAATGATGTTAAGTTTTTCGGATTCCCCAAAGAAACGGATAGGTATATATAATGTAATTAACTAATTTAACGTATTTCTTTATTAATTATAAATATCAAAATAGGACTAAACAATGGGTACAATTAACAAATAGGGAAGATTTACTGGATAAAGACATTGACAAAATTAAAAAGAATAACCGGTAAACTATTAATTGAATACACTGAATTTCCGTAGTAATAATTACATTCATTATTAATTCAATTTAGATTATGTTCAGCACATTTTTCTCGGCAAATGTTTACAAATGATGCAAAACATCGATTAGTCTGGAATGCTATGCCAGATATATTTAATGCACCACAATTTATTAAGGCTCATAGAAAAGGTGGAAAAGGTAATATTATTTATATAATTTCATATATAACTAATATATACGATATCATTATCAATAACTAATATATATTATCATTATCAAATATTTTTTAGTATCTATAATAAATCCCAAATTATCTGAAAAACGAAAAAAGCTGAGCTGTGATTCAAATGTCGACAACATTAATCTGAAGCGATCATCTAGAAAGATAAATATTGATGATGAAAATACAACTAATATACCAATTAAAATAGGTTTGATGAATACAAATAATAAATATTTGTATATAGGTTTATTTAAATTAAAGTAAATTAAATCATAAATTGTATCAACTAATTCTGAAGTTTATTTGAAACTCCAACATTTTTATAAAAAGATGATGCTAATAATATATATATATATATATATATATATATAATAATATATGTATCATTAACAAATATTTTATAGAATCTCTAATAATTCCTAAATTATCTGAAAAACGAAAAAAGCTGAGCAGTGATTCAAATGTTGAGAATGAAAATACAACTAATATACCAATTAAAATAGGTTTGTTGAATACAAATAATAAATATTTGTATATAGGTTTATTTAAATTAAAATAAATTAAATCATAAATTGTATCAACTAATTCTGAAGTTTATTTGAAACTCCAAGAAATTTTTATAAAAAGATGATGCTAATAATATATATATATATATATATATAATAATATATGTATCATTAACAAATATTTTATAGAATCTCTAATAATTCCTAAATTATCTGAAAAACGAAAAAATCTGAGCAGTGATTCAAATGTTGATGATGAATATACAACTAATATACCAATTAAAATAGGTTTGTTGAATACAAATAATAAATATTTGTATATAAGTTTATTTAAATTAAAGTAAATTAAATCATAAATTGTATCAACTAATTCTGAAGTTTATTTGAAACTCCAAGAAGTTTTTATAAAAAGATGATGTGTAATAATATGTAATAACAGGCCCAGTTAATATTGGCCAAAGCCAAAAATAAAGAAAAAAATCCAAAATAGCTTATTTTGGGATTATCAAAAATCATTATTTTGAGTTATTTTTAGCCTTTTTTTAAAAACTTAAAAATATTCTAATATATTTATAGTGTATGATTCATATTATATATTTAATATCTATCATATTACATTTATATAAGACTATGAGTTTATATTTTATAATTTATCAATAGACTTTATTAAATTTAAGATTATAAAGAGTATTTAAAATACATTTTTAATTTTTATTATATATATATACGAGATTAGAAAATAATAATAATGGATTGTGTTATAATAATGTATGTTTATGGTAGTGATAGTAATACATTGTATTACTTTGAATGAAGAATACCTTCCAGAATAATGCTGCGCTTATTATTGCTCCAATTATTCTTGAAATTATGTTTTATTAATTTGAGTACAGAAAAAACTGACACTCCATGCGTCGGGAATAATGATTGTTATGCCATAAAAAAATTTGTTTAATTTGTTATCTTTCCATGTATCTTCAACATTTTTCTTTTATAATAGTATCATGGTTATCTTTAATATTCTTCAATAATTTCAATTAATATTTATAGATAACATGTTTCATAACTAAAACTTTATTTATTTCTGTATGTATATTGACCAGGCTACCAAACCCTTTAACTCATGTTGATCAATTATAATGGCATATTTTGTGTTGAATTATTAGATTCTACTTCAGCAGATAGTAATTTTAGAAAATTTATTTTGTAATTTAATATTGATAGGTATATTTGAGTAAAAATGAATTTAGTTGACAATTATCAAAGTGAAAGAATCATCCAATATCCTATACAATTATAGTATACATTAAGAGGATACGAGCGTTTTTGGAAAAAACAATACAAAAAAATGAAAACAAAAAACTTTTAAATATGTAATATTTGAGGTGTTAATATATTAACATTATATCATATTGTGGATTACAATTATATACATATAAATTGTTGATTACTATAAAATATATATAATATACATATCATATTGTGGATTATTATCATAGCTATGTATAATATACATTTACATACATCATATACATATAATGTTTGTATAATAAACATACAAACACATATGCTATACTCTTTTTATTCAAATAACCTCTATACATTAATACAACATATATGTTGTTTTAAAACTAATTAGATTATTTAGTATAATTTTATTCTTAACAAATTCAATAACTAGGTAAATATTGCTCAAGTATTGATGACATTTGCATAATATATTAGTTATTATGTTTTATTGATTGATTAGATGATCATACAATTATTTTTATTATATCATATATAAAATATAATTTAAAAAAAAATAACAAGTAAACTACATTTTTACCATTATTAGGTGAGTTGTATTTCCAAAAATTTAAAATATTTTCTCATTATGCTAAATCAAACTATACAGTCCTCTCTTAAATATGAATTTAACAGAATTGTTATATCTTAAGAATTTTTAAACTTATTGACAATTAAAAATATGTAAAAATCCATATCTATTTTACATGAATTTTCAAAAATTTTCAAAACAAGTGTATAAAACCCATCTATATAAAGAAAGTCTTCTTTATATCTATGGTATAACCCCTTAATATAATAGTTATAAAATATATCCTATATAATATACCTTACTCTCAAATTTGATATTTAAATATAATATTATTATAAATTATAAAATAAATCTTTGTATATATTAACAAAAATGTATTCATAATAATATTAATTATATATGTTATAAAGGTATATAAATATATATTCTTTGATCTATTCACATAATATATGAAAATATTTTATATAAAATTTATTATTTGTTGGATCTAAATTGTTATTAATACATAATATACATTATATAATATACAGTATATATAGTCATGATAATAATGATAATAATGTTAATTTATTGAAATTAATATATTTATTAATAATTTAAAATATGTAATCTAAAAGACTGTTTTTTTTTTGAATAATTTTTACTACTAAACCTGATTAATAATAATAATAATATTTTTTGTAAATACAATTTATTTTAATGTTTATATAATGTAATATTATTATTATATAATGTATATTAGTATTAACAAGTGTGTCTCTTGTATATTTTTCACAAAATCTGCAAATCTACATATTTTATTTCTTTTGTAATATTATTTTGTGGTTTTTGACCATATTTTTTATTTAACCATTTTCAATATAATAGCCTAACTAGTTTAAGATGTTATTGTCTAATATTTATTATAAACTATTTTGAGTGAATCCCCGTCTATTTTGTGAGTTCAATTTAATTGCTGATCTCATTATAAATAAATGTTATCATTTAATATTTTGCCAATTGTCAATTGTCTTGTATTTATAATCTATATAGAAATTGCAATACATATAAGTGATAATATAATATATATGTAATAATTTACGAAGAATAAATATAGAAATAATTTATATTGGCATAATTTTTTATTATTATTCATTGTAATGATTATAATTAATATTATATTGATTATGAAATTCTATCATATATATATATGTAGAGGATTCGGGTATAGGTATAACGTATTATATATAGGTAATGTATCACTAACGTATTAAGATTAACTGAACTTCTCGGAGGCGTTAGTCAGTGCTAACGAAGTCATGCATATCACTGCATTATGCTTAGTCATGCATATCACTGCATCAATGCGTTATTTATGCATATCACAACATATAATTTCTTTATATAATAAACATGTTATGATAGAACATATAATAATAATAATTTTCATTTTGAAAAAAATAATAATAAGAAATAATTATTCTTGGTAAAATAGATTTGAAAATTACTATAATGTTTAACATGATTTATACGGAATAATATCCGTATATATTATATTTACTACTATAGTTTTAGCCAGGTAATTTGTTTAAATATATACTTATGTCTTAAATATTATTAGTTAAATGTATAAAATAAAAAGCATATAATAAGTTATTGTTGGCTTATAAAAATACGTATTTTTGGGCTGTTTAATTTTATTTTGGGCTTTGGCCCATATTATCTGAGCCTGATCATTAACAAATATTTTGTAGAACCTCTAATAATTCCCAAATTATCTGAAAAACGAAAAAAGTTGAGCTGTGATTTAAATGTTGACACAATTAATCTTATGCAATCATCCAGAAAGATAAATATTGATGATGAAAATACAACTAATATACCATCTAAAATAGGTTTGATGAATACAAAATATAATTATTTATATATAGGTTGATTAAAATTAAATTAAATCATAAATTGTATCAACTAATTCTGAAGTTTATTAGAAACTCCAAGAAGTTAATATAGAGATAGAAGATGCTAATAATATATATATATATATATATATATATATATATATATATATATATATATAAAACTGCCTGTGTGGCTCAGTGGCTAAGGCGTCAGACACACAAGCAGTAGGACACGGGTTCGAGCCTCGTCCGGACTATTAATTAATTTTAAAAAATGGGTCTTAATATATTATTTAGAAGAGATCTTATACAATTGTGTATAAATAAATGATCGGCTCTCGTTAAAACCATGGATGCCTTAACATGAGAGCGGCTTCGAAGGGACATTAGAGTCATATATGGTTATAAGTGAAAACTTCATCTAAATTCCTGGATGGGATTAAAGGACTCCACCAAATAAAAATAACAATATATATATATATATATTTATATATATAATAATATATTTATCATTAACAAACATTTTGTAGAATCTCTAATAATTCGTAAATTATCTGAAAAACGAAAAAATCTGAGCAGTGATTCAAATGTTGACAAAATTAATCTTATGCAATCATCCACAAAGATGAATATTGATGATGAAAATACATCTAATATACCATCTAAAATAGGTTTGTTGAATACAAATAATAAATATTTGTATATAGGTTGATTAAAATTAAATTAAATCAGAAATTGTATCGACTAATTCTGAAGTTTATTTGAAACTCAAAGAAGTTTTTATAAAAAAAATGATGCTAATAATATATATATATATATATATATATATATATAATAATATATGTATTATTAACAAATATTTTATAGAATCTCTAATAATTCGTAAATTATCTGAAAAACGAAAAAAGCTGACCAGTGATTCAAATGTTGATAACATTAATCTCGTGCGATCATCCAGAAAGATAAATATTGATGATTCAAATACAAGTAATATACTATCTAGAATAAAAGGTTTGTTGATAATATATATTTATATATAGATTAATTAAAAGATTACTAAATTAAATCAGAAATTGTATCAACTGATTCTGAATTTTAATTTAAACTCTAAAATGATTTTTATAAAAAATTGTGATGATAGTTTAATAGTTTTATGAATAGATTTACATTTATATATTAAGAATCCAAATATACTAAATATTAAAAGTTTGTGATTATATTTAATACATATTATATGTAATTGTAATATAAATAGGTGAACAACATATAAATGATAAGCTTAAAAGGATAAGAAGAAAACTAGTATATTATAAAAATAAATTAATAAAACAATATCTTATAATGTCCACATATAATGAAAATAAAATTATAAAACTATTACCAACATATTTTAACATTAAATAATTTAAGTCTAACTTAATTCATACTAATTAAATAATAATAAATAGAAATAATTTTAATAATTCATAGGTATCATACCCGAATTTATGATTATAAAATTAAAATCTTCAAGAGCATATTATTAACAATTCAAATCTATTTGTACTTCATTAATGCATTATAGTCAAACATATTTTTTTCCTTAGAAAAATCATTGCTTATAATAATGGGTTTTCTTATATGTAATGTATATATATATATATATATATATATATATATATATATATATATATATATATATATATATATATATATATATATATAGTTTTGTAAGTATCTGCTATCGCAGAAAATAATAAAGTATGTGATATATGTTTTGACAAAATGTCTAAATAAAAACTAACTTACAACTCGATAACTGATGGTGTAGATCAGCGATTCTTAACCCTTTTTTTAAATCGCCCCCTTTATTCTAGTTTTTACATAATTGCCTCCTGTAAAAAAATTAAAATAATAATAATTGAAACAGTTGATATATTAATGTGATCCTTGTGGTTGATGATTATTTATTAGTTCTTCTATGTTTGGTTCTTTTGATGTTACTAGTAATGTTAAATCTACATTTACTATGATATCAAGCCTATTCCGATATGTCGTTAACATTTATATAACAGAACTGAACCCCGTAAAATTAAATATATACATATATTATAATATATAATAATCATAATAATAATAGCCTTTTTCAATAAATATGATGTTGGAAAAGCCAGCAGTAATAATTTAATTAATTTCCATATATTTTCATATTTGTCATTAATATTTAACCACAATTTGGTATATCTTTTATTTTTTAACAATATTTTAAGTTCAGAGTCATTCTATATATCAATGATATCTTCTTTAATTGAAGGATCTATTTCTGATATATTGCAGTTAAATGGATCAATGATAAAATCTGGAATATTTAATGGAAATAGGTCATAAAAATGAAAATCTATATTTCTATTTAAATTATTCATATGTGAAATATAGCGCATTTTTTCATGCAGAGAAAGTTCTTTTTCAAAAATTTTCAATATCATTAAATTACAATATTCAACTTTTTCTATATTGTTTACATATAATTTTAATTTACATGTACATAAAATATCTTTGACAAGTATTAAAGTTATTTCTTTTCCTGGTAGTGACTTATTTAATAAATTTAATTTCTAAAATATGTCTGCTAAATAGGCAAGATCTTTTTTTATATATATATAAATGTTGAGTATATAATATTATCATGCTCTTTTATATGTATCAAGATAGTATTATATAATTCATGAAAACGGATTACACATTTTCCTTTGGAAAGCCATCTTACTGCTATGTGTAATAACAGTTTATCATAGTCTTCATTGTTATCCTAGAATAAGGACTTGACTATACGCTCGTGAAGGATATTACGTTTTATTTTATTGATACATTTTATAATAATATCTTGTGAATCAAACAAATTTGAATCAGATTTTTTGCTATTAAATTCTTTCTACGAATAACACAGTGCATTGTAAATAATGTTGATATTCCTTTTGTAAGTAATGCAGCAACTCCATTTATTCTGCCAATCATTGCTGGAGTACCATCAATGAATTATTAGAATAAATTTAACATAAAAGAAATGATTAGTTATTATTATTATTAATGACATAAGCAACGATACTAATTTATAACACCAGATGCTTTTTTCAATTTTTTCATAAAATATACCTAGTAATATATCTTTTTTATAAAAAGATTCTCGAGAATACGCCTTTCACTGTCTTGTTATAATAATTTCTGTTATATAGAAATTTGATTTTTTATATAATTTATTATAAAATGTATAGTTTTTATTTTTATTTTCTAATAACCTAACAACTCTAAATGCCCCCCAACATTTTATAATCGCCCCCGTTAAGTATCGCTGGTGTAGATGGTATACACATTTAAAAGTATATATATATATATACATTTTAACGTGTGATATATATTACAATTTAGACTAGAATAAAAATGTAGTGATATTATAATTATTCTAAATAATATACAAGTTTTATTGTATATTCGTATATTTTCACGATTTTAATATGAAATTATTTCAATAATCGAAATAAATAAATTTATTTATATACACGTATAGAGCCATAATCAATAAAATAATATAATTATAGTTAAAGTTATGTTTCATTTATAAAATATGTATTAATCACAGTTAATATAAATATATTGTCGCTGAATTAAATTTGTCATAGACAATCAACAAATAATCTACACATTCTTTTAACACAATCCAACAATGTAGCATTATAGGTATACCTAATTATACTTTAGTTATACCATAATTATATCTATATTATAATTAGTGTTGTTAAAAAACGCTTTTTTATTAATGTTTGTTTAAAACATATTTTGAACGGTTTTTTTCATTTTTAATACGTTTTATTCGTTTTTTAACCGTTTTTTTCTGTTACAAAAAATAAAATTATTTAAATAAAGTAGATATGTTAAATAATAAAATAATATATTATCTGTATTATTAGCATCATTAAATCATATTGTTAAACTATACATTAGTATGACAATTATAATAATTATAATATTTATTTTGTTACAATATAATACTGAGTAACATGGAGATTGTATCACAATCTATAGATATATGTACATTATAAAATTAATATTATAAAAGCTGTATGAACTTTCATATTTATTTTATAATAAATTATTATAAATAATAAAGTAAAATTAGATTTCTTTTATGTTCTGATATAATAAATTATATAATAATATATATTATAAACTTTCATATTTTTTTTATATATTAATATATTATTATTAAACAAATATGAAAATTCCATAGATATAAAGAAAGTATTCTATTCTTTCTTTATATAGATGTAAAATTCATACTATTTTTTTATATAATATTAAACATAATATATATTATTATACAATTTATTATATCAAAACATAAAAGAAATCTAATTTAACTTTATTATAATAATAATATTATATTTTTATACATTTATTTTATACATTTATTAAATAATCATTCATTTTTCAATTATTATATAATTTATTATATCAAAAAAAAGAAATGATAAATTATTATTTGTCAAATTAAATTTAAATATTAACAATTAAATAAATATATGTATAAATGTATGATTCTTGTTTTTTTCTGTTTTTTTCGTTTTTTATTCTATGCTTAAAACGGTTTAATACGCGTTTAAAACGTCTGTTTAAAACGTGTTTTTTATTAACTCCCAACACTAATTATAATTATACCGTATTCCAATAATTAAACCTAAAAACTCACCCACGCCACTAACGCAGTCGAGCCGGACAGTTTAGAAAACCACCCGGGCCATACTTTTATTTGGACACCCAGTGCCGAAGAACTACGTCTGCTGTCCGATATCGGAGCCCGTCTGCGCGAGTTTC
Organism: Osedax fenrisi; assembly: GCA_964019155.1. NCBI lineage: Eukaryota > Metazoa > Annelida > Polychaeta > Sabellida > Siboglinidae > Osedax > Osedax fenrisi. The sequence goes on along the minus strand of OZ025240.1, from coordinate 19,644,222 downwards.
CTGAAAAAGAAGCTCGTATCGAACGTCTCGTCGATGCCAGCGCAGCACTCGATGAGTTTCGCGATAATTCGTTAGTAGGAGGCGATACGTTCACGAGAATTCAATTTAGTAAGATATGTAACATATATTTTCACCTAGTTATATATTTAATTTTAATAAATCTAGTTTTTTTTTAGATTCATCAATTATTAGTCTACTGAGATCAAATTTAACTTTAACATAGCATTGATAGGCAATTTGGTAATGGTGTAGATATGAAATATATTAAATATACTTTTTTTAAATTAATAAGAGAGCAATTATATATTATTCAAATCTATTTATTCGAATCTCTATATATGGTTATTATTTAATACAAAATGTTATTATTATAATAAAAAATTTTAAATTATGCGAAATATATATTTCTAGGATTTAGTTTGTAATATAAATATGTTTTTACAAATTATTATCCTAATATAAATATTTTCCTAGTTAACATATATATATATATATATAAATATATAATGTATATATAGTAGATATTAGTAGATACTAGTAGATATTATCTACTATGGTATATGTCCTATATACCATATTAGCACCATTATTTGAAGAATAAAAATTATATATAAGGAGGTTAGATACATTGATTTTTTATAAATTATTAATAAATTTATACAAATTTTCATATTATTAAATTATTATATTTTAGTAGATAAGCTACTTATAGCTTTTGAATATCCTTCCATCTAGTAATTCAATATATAGGAAAATAAATATTCATATTCATATTTAATAGATATTCATTTATGATATACATGTAATAAATTCTAATTTGCATAATTCAAGTTCATGTCAAAATGATACATTTATATTTTATCAGTATAGTATATTAATTATATACCAATTCTATATTTTCCAATTTTTTGTGAATTATAATTAATAATAATATGTTGAATTCTTGAAATTAATGAATAGAATTATAATTTAAACAAATTTATTATGTGTACATTTATTTCAGTGATTTTGGTTAATTTTATGAAAATACAAATAGTAGAGTATATAAATTGACTATATAACTATGGAATAATGAGATATTATAGTGACTATATATATATAAATATTCATGATTATGATTATCTAATTTAATAAGCACCATAACTTATCTTAGAAGTAGATTGTCTAGATAACTAATTTTAATAAAATAGTAATGGTGTTGTTGACTTACTTTGATAATAATAATAATAAAATATAATAATAGGGTGTAATTAAAGAATATTAATATCGAATATATACATTAATAATAATAATAATAATAATAATAATAATAATAATAAAGCTATTATAATAACACTAGTGCTCATAATAATAATACTTAGATATATGGAATACAAAAAAAATTATTATAAAAGCGATGCATTTTAAAAGAGATTACATGATTACATAAATATACTATATACTTACTTTTTGAACAACATTGGGTAAGTATAATAAACTATTATATGATTTTATATGTATTGGTAGATTATTTTATCAAATGGGTGCACAATAGGTTATAATAAATTTATTTGCGTTGGTATTAACTAAAGATATTTTGAATTTATTATTATCACCCATATTATAAGTTGAGTCGTTGTTATAATATAAATAAATTTATAATTTATTTATATTAAAATTTGATAATTCTTAATCCTAAACATAATTTTACAGGCATTATATAGACTATCAATTCTTTAAAAGTTAAAATGTGTTGCTCTTTGTAAATATTATCTACAATAGTTCTATTTGCAATACTCATTATAATATATTGACCTCCTTCACTTAGTTTTACAAATACATTTATTACTGACATAACTGATTTTGTTGTACCGCATATCACACTAAACACAATACTTTTAGGCGACTTTAATATATATGTAAAATAAAAGACTGAGTCATGTGATGTGATAATAATCTCAACTTTCCTTACTAAACACACTACTTTTAGGCGACTTTAATATATATGTAAAATAAAAGACTGAGTCATGTGATGTGATAATAATCTCAACATTCCTTAAGAATAATATGCTCTTGCACACATATATTTTCCTACTCATATTCACAGTAATATTCTTGATTTAATAATAACTCGTGAGAATCTACACTAACCGATAATTATAATTTTGCAACTATTTGATTCGATCACTATGCGATAAGATTTTCCATGAATATTACTAAAACAAAAGTATCAACTAGTTTCAGCTAAAACTATACAATATAGAAATATATGAAAAATGGACATAAACATAATTTCTCGAGATTTTTCTTTGAACATGGATACAAACTATATAACTGAATATTACTAAAACAAAAGTATCAACTAGTTTCAGCTAAAACTATACAATATAGAAATATATGAAAAATGGACATAAACATCATTTCTCGAGATTTTTCTTTGAACATGGATACAAACTATACCCATCGCAGCATTATAATGCTCGATAATTATCGATAACTTAAATAATTATCTAAAAACACAACTAACACGATTCTTTCAAACAATAACAATAGCTGAACGAATACATTTGATTATATCAGTTAATGTTTTATGTCATGTACTTCCGTCTTCCTCTCCAGATTTACATCTTCATCTTCAGTAATTATTGTACAAATATTAGATCCACAAATCTATATCTGTTATTAATCCTTTACCTTTTGATCTTCATAAATTAGATATGTACTTTAGCCACATATACAGGCATTAATAACCCAGAGTTTCAACGATTTTAAACTACCTGACTCAATGAAAACAGCTGTATTTTATCCAATTAAAGAAATAAAAGAAGCTTTTAAGATTTAAATAATTATCGACCTGTATCAAATGGCCAACATTCACAAACATGAAACACACATCAGTCTATAAATAACTCATTCATGATAAATAATAACATTCTTTATCACAATCAAAGTACATATATGACTATATAAACTATTATTCTTTGTTTATTTCAATAACATATGTTATCATTAGCAAATATTTATACTTTATACTTACGATTATATATTTAACTCTATATTTGATTACATAAATTATCAACCAATCAATAGTGTTTTCAATAAAAATAACTAATGCAATAATACTTATTTGTATACACATTTTAATTTAATAAGATTTATTTATTTAATTTATACATAAGAATAATATTAATTATATGGATACTATTTTGTCGGAATAAAATATCTACAAATATCAATATATCATTTATCTTATTAGATATAAATACATTGAATAACACGTGTTTATTCATAAAATACATTATTACATTATTATAATTAGATATTCATTAGTTTACAATTCACGTGAAACGTACATACACCGGACACAATAAACACACCTTAACCAATACACACACCGACACATGAACCTACACCTACCCCACCAGAGATAAAGAATCGATCGCTGCCCAATCACCGCCTAGATACAACGTAACGCAACACGAGCTCGACGATCACGTGGATATGTCTAACGGACCAATTAACACCACTTCGGTTAGTTTCGGTTAGGGGCGCTGCAACAGGGGGGAGGGGAGATATGTCCCCCCACTTTAAAATCTAGGGGGACCTCCTATGTATTGGTCCCCCCCCCACTTTTACCACAAAATTAATTTTGATTGGTTGGTACCCCTACATACATTTTATATTTATTCTATTAACTTAAATATAATTTAATTTTATGTAGCCTTAAATATCTATAATTAAATATTCAAATATCTAATATATATTAAAAAGTATGCTTAGTGCAATATTTTTATTTTATGGTTATTTAATATCATGTGCTGTGTCTAGTTTTATTCCTATGAATCATTACTAAGTTTATTTATTATGATGCATTTTGTGCATACCAATCATATATATATATATATATATATATATATATATATGATGAGATGATAAGGTTTATTAACACTTATCATAGGTGTGACCACCCATCGTACGTGCTTTATAATAATATAGTACGAGAACAAAATATGAATAAATAAAATAAATAAATGAGATAAATAAATAAACGAAATGATAAAATAATACAATTTATAAAAATAGTAATGTTGTATGATTCAAATAATCGAATATATTACATTGATGATATGTAGGCCTTGAGGTGTGTGATAAAGGACGGGTGTGAATGGATTGATCTAATAGATGTAGGGAGGGAGTTCCATAAGGATGGAACCATATAACTGAAGGTGCGTTTATGGTATTTCAGGTATGGCACATAAGGTAAAATTAGAGAAATATTGGTATTAGAACGTAATGAAGTTAGTGGGCGTCTTAGTGTTAGTAGGGAAGTCAAATAAGAAGTAGAAGTATAATATATTGCTTTATGAGCGAGTGATAGAAGGTGTAGGAGGGAACGTTTTTTTTGAGGGAACCAGTTGGATATGAGTTGAGTGGAGTCGGTAATGGAATGATCAAACCGACTAGTGGAGAAAATGGTTGTATAGATTCACGAATTATACGATTTAAAGGGGATAATGTAGTATTAGGAAGCTGATAGAGTAGGGAGGAGCAGTAGTCGATATGATAGAGGACGAGTGCGTTTGTGAGGATAGTGGTAAGAGGGCGAGTTATGTCATTTCTTATGCGATGAATTTTGTAGAGGTGACAGTTAGTTGATTTAGATATATGGGAATCGAGGGACAGGTATCAAGTAAATATATAAATATAAAAATATAATATAAAGGTTTTTTGAGTATATGTGTAATTATAGCATGCTTAAAGGAAATTGGACAAATATCCTAATTTAGGAAAATAATGATATTTTTTTTAATAATTTTATTTTTTAAAGGTGGCTAATGTTAATGTTGTCAGAAGAATGATAAGAGAAATACTTAGAGATAATATATATTAGATATTGTGAAAATAGAAGGAATATAGAATTTAGAAAAATTATATGGATTTGTTTACTAATACAGATGCATGGAATAGAGCTAATTGGTAGGAGAGTTTAAATAAAAGATCATGTGCTTAAATTTTTTCAGTAAAATGATTAGCTAATTCATAGCATAATTCATTTTTTGCAATATTAGGTATATGAGGTATATTTATATGCATTGGAGGAGAAAGATTGTAAATAATTCATAAGGTAATTAATCGAATTATCAGACTAATATAGTTTTACTATTATAATAAATATATGAATTATATTTAAAAAAATATATTTTCAAGTTATGACATTTTCACGGTATTGAAAGTTTACATTTTCAGATAATGACAATGAATTATAACAATAACATCGATCTAATTTTGACTTATACAAATGTGATAACATTTGTAGGAATTCACTTTTGATATCTACGAATAATATTTTTACAGAACAATTACTTTTCGATATATATATTGACTTTTTATACATATCTTAATTTAAGATTATATAAAGGTATAATTTTTCGAATATACATGTAAACAGATACGAAATCCAAAACAGATTCTGTTCGCCTACCAGTCGCATTTGAGCTCATGTCATTTTTATTTAAATAATTCGGTCAGGTGAACCATTTTAGGAAAATCTTTGAGGATATTACATTTATATTGTATAGGTGAATTGTTAAATATGAGTTATTAATATAAACTAGTAATAGAACATTTATAATGTAATGACATCAAAGATTATTTTATAAAAATGTATATAAAATTATTAACAGTATACCATTCTTTTTAGTTTTATAAAAATGTATACAATTTTTATTGGATATTAAAGAAAAAAGTTTACTTCCACTATATGAAAATATATATTCTATTTATTATTATAAATTTAATATAGATATAGACAGAATTATTTTTATCATGATTAACTCTATAGAAAATGATATTTTTATTAAAAATGTACCACATTTTATTCCACAGCAAGAACCCCTAGCACACGAATTAGATTATATAGTTCCAGAAGTAAGATTTATTGATACAAATTTTACTTTGATGAAAGGGGCTTCGCAAAAATCAAAAGTTAGTTTACAAATTTAATAATGCACATTATTAATTATTTAATTATAGGATACTCTAGTTGATATACAAGGCTACAGATATGTACGCCATATTCAATATAATCGTACACACCTAAAGAGATGGAGATGCTCTAAATATTCAATTCCTACCAAATGTAAGGCGTATTTGAAGGAAATTCATGGAAAGTATACATTTTTGAATGCAATTCATAGTCACAATCCGCAGAGAGGTTTAATAAACATAGTTGTTTAGCATTACTTAACCGAGCATGACACCAACATGTAGTTTGATTATTTGATAGTAGATATATCTATTTCTGTTTGGTAATATAAAGTGAATCTAAATGTATAATACATTAATCTATATATCTACAACTTTAACTTTATGAAATATATATATATATATATATATATATATATATAACTATATTTTTAATTAAGGTTATATTTATTACTTTCACTTAATAGCTAATTACTCACATGTAATTTTAAATCACTTTATTTTTATTATTTATAATATTCTTATTATATATATATAATTATTTACAATATTATTTATTATATATATATATATATATATATATATATATATCATATATAGATAATATACATTATATACATTACATTTTCATAGGAACTGCTGTTATAACAAAACTACGTAATGACGTAAAGATGGGTGGCATATCTAATAATTTTCAGTCAGGAATGGCACTAGTCGAAAATGTTAGTTAATATATATATACATATATTATATTTCTCGATTTATATAATTATATTAAGTAATTATAACATTTATTTAATTTATAGAGAATGAGAGAAGTTCCAAATCATATATTAAAGATTTGTGATGACATGCCGACTAATATAAATCTCTTAAGACAATTGAAAAGACAGAGGAGTAGGCAGAAATCTATTAATAATAATTTTAATTAAATAATATAAATAAAGAGTTAATTATTATAAATAAATTTACTTACATATTTCCTATTTCTACCGTGTTGGATTTGTAAACTAATAATGACTCAATATGTGGTATACTCTTAAAGAGGCATATATAATTGCATTCGTATTAGTATATTACAATATAATTTATTAAAATATATACTAATAGATGAAATGTAATATATTATATTATATCAAGGCTGTACAGCTGTATTTTCTATTATATACCTCAAATGTATTAATATTAATACTAATTTACCAAGTACTTCAGAACTCCATCGAGTTAAGATATCAGATAACATTCTGGGAGAATTTATTAGAAATACTAAATAAATTCGGTTATTTAAAATAAAATTAGAGGGAAATGTATTATGTATCAGAGACCATGGTTTGGCATTATAATAATTATTTCAAAGCATCATTTAAAATTGTGTATTATTTTATATCATCTTATAACACAAATACTTTTTATCTTATACCAGTAATACATTCCGAAATATTTAATATAATGATTTATATTAATAATAAATATAGTACTGATATTTATAATATAAATATGAGCTTATTAAAACAACTTAACTCAGAATGAAATACTATATTATGTTCTCTATTTAATAAATCATTCAGTGAAGGAGTATTTCCTGATTGTTTTAAAATGTATAAGGTTATACCTTGACATACAATGGGTAATAAAAATATATTAGATAATTTCAGACCAATATCTTGTCTCCCTCAATTCTCAAAAGTTGATTTATAAAAATACTTCTTTAAATTTGTTACATCCCTAAATATGTAAATATTTAACTTCCCTAAATGTGTCACATCAGATAAAATACGCCTATATACCATATGGAATAAATAATATATCAACTTTAAGCTAAAGTATAATTTGTCCCATTCACTTGTATTATCAATACTAATATATTGTAGCGAGACATTTAAGATCACTTCAGTAATGTATACAAAATCAGATTAGAAAACATTGATACGAAATATACCGTAGAAGTTAAGAATAGATTCAGTATACTACAAGTAGATGGCAAAAATCATGAAGATTTATGGATTAATAAAGAAAAATATAAAAAACTAAATGCAGAATTTCAAAAAAAAGGAAGGTATGATAAGGAGATAAATGTAAGAGAGAAATGTAGAAAAATAGAAGAAAACAATAAAAAGGGAAGTACAAGAGATCTATATAAGGAAATAAAATATAATAACTGGATCATATACCGCTAGATGCGGAGTTATATATCTAGGTTCCGGAAAGACGGCTACTGAAGAAAAAGAAGTTAAAATTAGATGGCAACAATACACTGAAGATATCTTAAAATCAATGATCCTTTCTCAGAAAAAGATATGAAGATGAACCTCATACTAGAGACAGGTAAAATATTCTATCAAGCATATATCAAATCGGAAATCATCTGGATATGATGGTATACCTATAGAGCTTTTGAAAGCAGGTGGAGATGCATCTATACAAATACTGTTAATTCTATTCAATAACATATGAAGGACAAATGAATGGCCAAGAGATTGGAAGAAATATATTAATCTCCCGATATATAAGAAAGTTGATAAGAAAGAATGTGTGAACTATCGCACTATTGCTCTGATCCACATGCTAGCAAGATATTCCTTCGAATTATTCAGAAAATATTAGAACATTTCCTTATCCCAGAACTACCTATTGAACAAGCAGGTTTTAGAAAAAGAAGAGGTACAAGAGTTCATATAGCTAATTTGCGGTGGATGATGAAAACATCTAAAGAACATAACATGAATGTGTATATGTGCTTCATTGACTATAAAAAAGCTTTCGAATGAGTAGATCATGAGAGACTTTGGGTGATACTCAAATAAATGGAAGTTCTAGTTTACCTAATAGTCCTACTGAGAAAGCTCTACACGAAACAAGAAGCAACTATAAGAACATAGTTCGATTAAACTTATACTATAAACATAGGGAAAGGGGTAAGACAAGGATGTATTTTATCCCCCTTACTGTTTAACATATATTCAGAAAACATAATTATAGATATCTCGATCTGTCTCTAGGCATTAGAAGATTGGGATGGGAACCAGTATTGGAGGTAGAAGGATTACTAACCTGATATATACTGACGACATAACACTGATAGCTAAAACTAAAAACGATCTCATAAAAATTATGGAAAGAGTAAAGTTGGCTAGTGAAAAGGCAGGTCTTTATTTAAATGTAGGTAAAACTAAATTAATGATTATTGAAGACCACGGAGAAATGGCAAACATATTTAAGTAGTATCTCACATTATTTTCCTGAGATGTCTAATAACCGATGATGGATTATGTGAGAGGGAAATACGCAGAAGGCTAGCAATGGGTAGATCTGCAATGGGGGGGGGAAATAGACTAACGAAAATCTGGAAAGATAGAGGAATTACCCTCAGATCAAAGATTATACTTGTAAAAGCTTTATATTTCCCTATAGTCTTATAAAGAGCAGAGTCTTGGACAATGAGAAAGCTTGAGAGAAAGATGATAGATGCTTTTGAGTTTTGGAGGTGGAGAAGTTTGCTAAGATTAATATGAACCGACAGAATAATGTATGGATTATTGACAATATAAAACCAGAATGGACGCCTGAATCATGGATTGTCAAGGCATCATTATGCTACTCTGGCAATGTAATAAGAGCAGGCGGTATGGAATATGAAGTGATTGTAGGAATAATGGGGGTTATAGAAGCAGAGGGATACCACGGCAAAGATGGCTAGAAAGTATTAATCTATGGAACTATATTCAAAATTATGCGAGTCTCAATATGTAGGAGGTGTTGGAGAGCTGCTTTCATCGATGTCGCCAGTGGTCCGATAAGACTCGACGACACAGGTTAACATGTTAATAAAAATCGAAGCATTTGAAAATAAGCCCTTACAGGGAACTGATAGGGATAAAGTATCATGGAAGAAAGACTAATACATATGTAAAGCACAAGATTATTTCCATAATCGTTAACTACGAACCTCTCCTACAAACCATTAAACGACGCAAGCTAAAATGGTATGGACAAATATCCAGACATTACGGCATCTGAAACACTCTAATACAAGGTATGGTTGAAGTACGTAAACCAGGACATCCTAAAAATCAATAGCTTAAGATAATATTTCAGATTTGTCTAAAATTGATATTAAGGATTTGGTAGATATTGTACAAGATCGAAACTGATGGATAAATGAGTTTCAAAGTCAAGTATGTTAATTCCCTCTACGATTTCCGAGATGCGTGATTAAAAGTAAAAGTAATTACACTAACGGACAATGTTAATAACAAAAATGAAATAGAAATAATAATTACTTAAGCCTCTTCAATGGTAAGATTGGAAATAATCTGTAGAATTAGATAAATATGTTTTAAAATTAATTTCAACCTCTACAATTCCTTAATTATATCCACTATTTTATACGGCTGCAAATTATAGATTATTATAGAATAATCCAATAAATGATTAAATGCGTTCGAATCTAAATTTCATAGAATAATGTTAAACATCACATATATATATAATGATAGATAAATGTATATATCCATGAGGAAATGATATCTAGAATTGGATCATATTAACGTGTTTTGCGAAAAGAGAAAATAATAAAAATTAGTAGGATATGATACATTGGAAATACTTTTTTTACGAGTTCTTGTTGATGGTACATAGGCACTAATTATTATGATAGACATACAATTAAATGTAATGGTATGTCTACTCGATCTTGATGTAACGACAGACCGTTATATTCGGAAGAATTTGTTCATGACATCATCTCATGTGCGATACCTACGAATAATTTTCATGGGACTAGTTAACTAGTTTTTTAACTATTGTTACCTAGTTATATATTATATGTGTTCTATATATTAAGGGTGTAATATAAATATAATCCGGAATTGATACATATAATATATATATATATATATATATATATATATATATAAATATAATATTAATCATTTTATTTAAAAGTTAAAAATCGATTCCATCAGTACCACCAGTTTGTAATTTTGTAGCATCTAATATTTTATCATCATATAATTTAATATTATATATGTATAATTGCTTTCCACCTTCCATAATTAATATCACAATTATTGTAATGACGATCATTCTGTGTAAATAATATTGAATCTTTATGTGTATATTCTCCTTATCCGTATCTGTCATTAATTAATAGTGATAACCATTCAAACATTAACATAATTAGTATAATAATTATAGAGAAATATATCATATTTTTTATATTAAGGAAAAATCAATGTATACATTTAATCTTTATAGTGATAATTAATATTAATATATTTGAGCTATATATACATATATATATATATATATATATATATATATATATATATATATATATATATATATATATATATGAATGAATTCAGTTTATAGACAAGGTCTAAGGAGGATCAGTGAAAGCGATTAGCTTTATTGATTCGAAACCTCCTAACAGTATGTGCAATGTCAAATCATCATTTCCATTCAAATATAATAATAAAATAGAAATAATGATAAACATAATAATAAAATCATAATAATATAAAAAAACAATGAAATGATTAAATAAAAGGTTAATCACATACGAAAATAATAAAATTTAAAATTAGAAACAAAGATAAAATATAAAATTACAATAATAAAGGAGATATAAATAAAGTTGATACAGATTATAAAAATAAAAGTTGTGATTCGTGAATAGGCATTCAAAGTTAAATTGTAAAGAAAGAGAAAATTAAATAATTTGTACTATCAATATGACATATAATTTAATACTGTTTAAATAAAAACTAAAATTAAAACTGTTAAAGAAATAATTGATTATTATATAATAAGCATAAAAATGTAATAGGTTAATATAGCGATAGTGTAATATGAAAAAAAAGAAAAATGAAGATAAAATAATATACAATAAATTAAATAATTTTTTTAGATTTTGTTTTAATACTGTAATGTAAACATGTTTATAATTTTAATACTGTTTTTTTTTTAAAGATTATAATACTTTTATAATTTTTATATTTTTTATAAGTTATTTGAATCACTTCCTTTGCCTGCTCATACCTCGGCCATATTGAAAGACATGTATACTAATACAATATGTGAATATAAAGATTTTATGGTCCAACCAACTTCCGGAGTAAGACAGGGCGATTGTTTATCACCAATTATTTTTAATCTTGCTTCTGAACCTATCATAAGAAAAGCAATTGAAATAGCCGGTTATGACCTATTCGGATCTAAAGCTAAACTTACAGCTTACGCAGATGATTTAGCAATAATCACTGGATCTCATGAGGAAATGATGTCGACACTAGATGGAATACTCGAAGTTTCTAGTAGTATCGGCCTCAAGTTCAATCCTAGAAAATGCACTAGCATTTCTTTCAACAAGGGGGTTATTGAGGATCGACAGTTTATGTTGGGTCAAGAATTTATTAAAACTCTTCATATTGGCGAATTTGAAAGATTCTTGGGTATACCAATTGGATCTAAGTTCTTGTTTAATGTTACTACTGATATACCTGCTCAACTTAATCAACTTTCAGACTCTGGACTAACTCCATGGCAAAAAATAGAAGTTTTAAGAAGTCACTTAATCCCCTCTCTATCCCATGAGCTCTCATCTGGACGAGTCTTGAAGGAAAGTATCTACGATCTGGATAAATCTATAAAGCAGTTCCTAAGATACAATACTAATACTCCTGACAATGTTGCTACTCCATTCTTCTATGCTGACAGACATATTGGCGGCCTGGGGATTGGTAAAATCAGCCAAGAAGTAGATATTTGGACAATCTCTAAAGCAACGCAATTACTATCTTCTAGGGATAATATGATATCCTCAATTGCTAATCGCCAACTATCAAATACCCTCAATTGTGCTATCGGACATGATCATGAAATACCACTCACTGAATTTCTATCCGGTAGCCAAACGCATGGGTTATATGGTTATAGATTTTATAGCAAAGGTGCTAATCTTTGGACGCGCACTCGACATGCAGCAACACACCTTGGAGCTCGCATTGATATATCCGATGGGAACATAATCATAGCCATCGATGATATCTGCTCCACTCCTGCTAAGATTGTAAAAAGCATGCGACTTGCGCTGAGAAAGCAATGGAGCAGAAAATTCATGGAACTTCCGTTACAAGGCAGTGTAGCTGAGTGTTTATCCCAGGATGCAAATTCTAAGGTAATCACTAAGCTAATATCACAAGAATCGACACTATCTTTCAAATCCTGGAACTATTGGCACATGGCTAGAACTCAGACTCTTCCAGTAAAAGCTTTTCCAGGCTCAACAGATAAAAAATGTAGGCAATGCTACTCCAAGGATGAAACGACGATGCACATTTTGAATATGTGTACTGCATCACTAAAAATGATGACAGAAAGACATGATGCTGTCCTTGGAGTACTAACTAAGTTCCTAGATGAATGCGATATTGAGTACGATACTAGCTACATCTCACTAGATAACTTAAAACCGGATCTTGTTATCAAATATAACAACTCATGTTATTTTGTCGACATCACAATTCCCTACGACTCGATTACAAATATGGAATCTGCCGCTAATAGGAAGATAGAAAAGTATCGCCACCTCGGATATGTAATTCCCTTCTGTGTTGGTTCTTTGGGCTCTTGGTACTCTGGAAACCAAATTCTCAAGACAGAGATGAATTTTCCTACAAATACCTGGAAAATATTGAAGACCGCCAGTATTAAAGAATCAATAGAAGGTTCGGGAAGAATTTTATCGAAATTCTTCAACTGTTTTTAAAGCGTTTTATTATTTTACTTAGCATTTTATATTGTATCTTTAGTTTATTATCTTATTCTCTACTTTTAACTGTTTTTATCACAAAATTCTATTTACATATTTTATCAATTTTTATTTTGTTTAATTATTATAGATATTTTTATACCGTTTACCTCCGTTTTAGTTTTAGGATCACTAACTATGATGAAGAGGTCATAAGCTCAAATATATTTGCTTAATTGATTTTTCAATAACACCCTTCTGAGTTATATATATATATATATATATATATATATATATATATATGAATGAATTCAGTTTATAGACAAGGTCTAAGGAGTATCAGTGAAAGCGATTAGCTTTATTGATTCGAAACCTCCTAACAGTATGTGCAATGTCAAATCATCATTTCCATTCAAATATAATAATAAAATAGAAATAATGATAAACATAATAATAAAATCATAATAATATAAAAAAACAATAAAATGATTAAATAAAAGGTTAATCACATACGAAAATAATAAAATTTAAAATTAGAAACAAAGATAAAATATAAAATTACAATAATAAAGGAGATATAAATAAAGTTGATACAGATTATAAAAATAAAAGTTGTGATTCGTGAATAGGCATTCAAAGTTAAATTGTAAAGAAAGAGAAAATTAAATAATTTGTACTATCAATATGACATATAATTTAATACTGTTTAAATAAAAACTAAAATTAAAACTGTTAAAGAAATAATTGATTATTATATAATAAGCATAAAAATGTAATAGGTTAATATAGCGATAGTGTAATATGAAAAAAAAGAAAAATGAAGATAAAATAATATACAATAAATTAAATAATTTTTTTAGATTTTGTTTTAATACTGTAATGTAAACATGTTTATAATTTTAATACTGTTTTTTTTTAAAGATTATAATACTTTTATAATTTTTATATTTTTTAATACTGTTTAATTTGTAATAGTTTATTTTTAATACTGTTTATAATTTAAATTTTGTAATACTGTTTATAATATAAATGTGTAAATTTTGTAATACTGTTTAAATAAATATGTGTAATTGTTTTAGAATGATTAAAAAAAAGATGTTTGCCAACATTATAATAATTAATATTTATAAAAAAATTAACAATACTGTTTAATAATAAATGATTTTAATACTTTCTTCAGTTTTAAAGTATGAGTAATTGTATTAGTTTTTAAAATATTATTAAACATTATTAAATTATAAAGATTAGGTCCTTTGAAAAATATTGTATTATGGAATCTATTGGTTTTCATAAGTGGTAAAATAAATTTGGTTTTATTTCTATTAAATTTAAAATAATCAGTTATATCGTTAACATATTTATTATTTAAAAGATTATATATAATTAAAATATTTCTAAAAGTTATAAGATCATCAAGTTTTAAAATGTTACTATTATAAAATAAAATTGATGTATGCGATAATCTTATTAATGGTAATTTTGAATTGTCAATAATCTTTTTATTAATTATTCTTATTATTTTTTTTTGTGATAAATTTAATATATTTAAATTATAATTATAAATATTACCCCATATTTCAATACCATATGTTAAATTAGATAAAAACAAAGAGTTATATAATAAAATCAAATTTGTAATATTTAAATATGATAACCTTTTAATTATGTATATTATTTTTGAAAGTTTCATATTTAAATTATCAATATGTATATTAAATGATAATTTTGTATCTAAATACAAACCCAACAATTTATAGTTATCTACAATATCAATTTTTATATTGTCAATTGTTATATCATTAGTCAGTTTAGTATTAAAATATGGAAGTATTTTAGTTTTTTGTATATTAAGTTTTAAATTATTTATATCGAACCAATATTTTAATTTATCCATATATATTTGAAGTAATTTTGTTAGTTCAACATCACTATTAGCGTAAACTGTTAGTGATGTATCGTCAGCATATACATTTAAATTAATATTATTCACATTTTTAAAAACATTTGGTAGGTCATTTATAAAAATTATAAAAAAATAAGGGCCCCAGAACAGAACCTTGAGGAACCCCGTACTTAACATATTTAGTATTCGAAAATGAATTATTAATTTTTGTGGTAAATGTTCTGTTATTTAAATAACTTTTTATTAAATTATATATATTTCCTCTTATTCTATATATTTCAAGTTTTTTTTAATAATTACACATGATCAACAACATCGAAAGCTTTTTTCAGATCAAGAAAAATTGTTGCAATTTTGTTATGTTCACTATTTTTTGTAGAATATAATGCTGAATGTTTAAAAGCGGTATTAGATTTTGGAATAAAACCATATTGATTCTTATTTATTATTTTATGTTTAATTATGAAATTGGATAATCTATTATATATAATTTTTTCAAATATTTTACTAATTTGTGGTAAAAGTGCAATTGGGCGGTAATTAATAATATTTTAATTATCATTATTTTTAAATAGTGGTTTTATAATTGATTTTTTCATATCCGTTGGAAATAGTCCAGTTACAATACTATTATTAAATATATGATTTATAGGATATAAAATACAATTAATAATCTGTTTTATCAATGACATATCATAATTATTTACATCCATGGATACTTTAGATTTCATGCTATTAGTAACGTTAATTATTTCACTATTGGTAATAGGTATGAAATAAAAACTATATGGATTATATATTAGTAATTTTAAATCATTGTTACTACTATTATGTATTGTATTCACAATATTTTCACCAATATTAGAAAAATAGTTATTACAATATTCACATTGATCTTTTTCATTATGTATTTCAATACCATTGTAAATAAATATATTTGGAAAGTTATTATATTTTTTATTAATTAGTTTATTAATTATTTTCCAATTATCACTTTGATTATTTTTAGAAAATAATTCATTATAATATTTCTTTTTTTGAAATTTTAAATGTTTGATTAATTTATTTTTTATTTTTTTATATCTCATTAGCGCAATTTGACATTTATGTTTTTTATAAAATGAAAACAGTTTATTCTTTTTGTTAATGGCATTTTTAAGTTTATTTGTAATCCAAGGATTAATATAATCGTTTTTTATATTTGTATGTATTAAAGGACAATGTTTATCCATTAGAACATTTAACTTTTTAATAAAACATGAGTAATAATTTAAAGGGTCATTACTTACAATTTCATTTTGCCAATTTATAATATTCAATTATTTTTTCAAATCATTGATATTTTTTTTATTTCTAATGTATGATTTAGTATTAGTATTATGTAAATTTGTATGTTTAAAATTAATATATATATATATATATATATATATATATACACCTATATAAAATATAATATATTATATATACAAATGATAGTTAATGTATATTAAATAGTAAATGATTTATAGAGAAATATATAATTGTAATACATACGATTTTATAACAAATTTTAAATTAAATAACTTATCTGAATGTTGATTTGGTTGAATGCACAATATGGTAAAAACACGACCGTTCACTATGAATGCCTAAACACGAATGAATATATATATATATATATATATATATATATATTATATATATACCATATGCATACATACGGATAACGAATACATATTTTGCATAATAATAATATTATACAATCTTATATCGGAATTTTGTGTACATTTTTTTTATTATATTTGGAAGATTCCATTATTTAAACCGTTTTATAAATCTTTATAAAATTTACAGAATTTATAAATATTATATTTTTGATATTATATAGGTTTTTTGAAAATATATTAGTTTGATAAATTTATAATAATATCCAAATCAGGTTTAGTAAAAGTTTCTAAACGGTCTTGTGTAATACATATGTATTATATATTATATTTATATTTGATCACTTCCTCATCTCATTCAAAAAAACTATCACTTCTAATCAGAAGACACCTAGTATACACCTACATACATACCCATTAAGAATATTAATTCTATGATATTATTAGCTGACTTACATGCTGCCTTAGGTTACTAATGTTATTAGTGACTTCATTTGTATTAAATTCCATTACTAGATAAACATGCCCCTTCAAAATCCATACTAGTAATTCTCCATCCTGAAACCCATGGTTTACTTCCAACCTCATGTCCTAGAAACGATCAATTCATAAATCTGAAATAACATACCTATCCTTTCAATCTTCATCATCATTCATTGAGAAATTTAAGATTTACAAGTTTGCAATTTCCTATGCTAAATCTAGCTATTATATTCGGGTTATAAACATTATTGCTTCTGATAACCGACGAATTATATGATTTCTAATAAGTTGCGTATCATTACAAAAATTTAAAATGGTTTAGTCATGTAATATAATCTAATACTATGTCTAAAACACGTCTTCAAGGTACTATTAAAGTAAAAGAAGGAGAAGCAGGCCCAAAATGCAATGGCAAGATACTTTCGTTGAATGGACCGGTCTTGGCTTGGAAGAAGCCATGTTAAGAACGAAAAATAGAGAAATATGGAAGAAAATTGTTAATAAATCAACTGCATACCTACGTAATCAAAATGCTATGGGATAGGTAAATGGTAAATAAAATAAGTTTATATTTTTTAAACTTTACTTCGATAATCTATGTCCAGCTACCTGTAACAACATCTCATAGTCCCTAAATTCCGGTACTTTCCTTTTATTTTTAAACATGCAATAATCACTCCGTTTCTTAAAAAAAATTCAATCGATCCCGATCACATCTCAATTATCGCACAATTTCTCAGCTACCTTTGCTGAGTACAATTTTAGAAAGAGTTTTTTTCGTCAATTAATCTCTTATTTAAACGCCAACATTATCCATATTCCTCTGAAAAGTGGTTTTCGCCGAGAACACTCTACAGAAATATCGTTATATACGTAATTTATGTTACCCTTAATAGGTTAAGTATTGCTGTTATTCTGGATATATAACATATCCAGTGTTTTCGATACGCTTGACCATCAAATACTACTGTCCCTCGTTCTACACCTTCTTGGAGTTAAATACCTTTCCCAATCATAGTTTACTTAATATTTATCTGACCATAGCAGCAGAGTCAACATATATAATTCTTTTTCGTCCCCTTCTCCTCTGAAATATGGTATTCCTCAGGGACCAGTACTATATATTTCACTTTTATCTATTTATTTATATCCACTACCATCCATAATCTCTAAATATCCAAATATCTATTACCATCTATATCCAGTTGAAATACACCTATACATGTTTCTTTCCACTAATTCATCACCAAGTATCAGTTATCAACTCTCCAATTGTGCTAATTGTTATGATATGGTGATTCAATATAACTCTCTCATTCGTAAACACGCATATTGGACCTTTACATTCCCAGTAAATAGAAGTATCACTATTGTGGTTTCGAAAACCTTCATTTTAAAAGTTGTAAAGACTTATTATTTCAAAATCAATTATATAAGATATTATTATATAATTTAGATCGATTATAATTTTATTCAACATAAACAATGTTAATGAACAATTATAATATCATTAATTATATATAAACAACATATTTAAATATTATATTAAGACTTTAAAAATATATTTAGTGAGTTTTCAAAACCAACATTATAAATCTATTCGAGACTTTATGAGGATTATTTTTTTCATTTATAATACTATTATAGATTATTTTATTATTTATATTACAAATATATACATATATAGAACATTATAAATTATAATTAGTAATATTAGATTATATATAGAAATATTAGAAATAAGTGTCTCAAAAATTGTATTTAGTAAGTTTAGAAAACCTACTATATACTTTTTTTTGAGACTTAATATTTATTCAAATTCAACGTATAAATATTACCAATTATTAAATTATTTATTATTTTAATAAATTTGGGTAAATCTATTGAATCTAAATTAATAAATATAAATAAAAAATATTGAATATATTTTGATAAATTTATCATAATAAAAAAATGTTTTTTTTTTTAAAACAATTTATTTATTACTATTAACCTATATATAAAAATGTATAACTATAATATATATATATATATATATATATATATATATATATATATATATATATAAAATACCATATATTTATAAATAATTTATAAAATAATTAAGATCATATAAGTATTTAGGGAGTATATTTATATAAGGGTACATATAAGGGATATAGGGACATATCATACATGATGTAACATATAGGTATAATTTAAGTAACACCTAAGTATAATAGTATAGATCTATTGTTTCGCCAAAATAAAACTGATATAAAATCAATATATAAATTAATTATCTAGCCATAATATAGATAACCATATAATATAAATATCAATTTAAATAATTTGAATTATATTTAATATTCTAGGATCATATTTGTATATGCATATTATGTTTTAGAGTCTTTTATACCATTTTTTATTTTTTTTATAATTATATATTAAGCTGGTTTTTAACAAATGTATTTGAGACCTATTTGTTTCAAATGTGTTTTCAAATGATGTCTTGAAAATCTGTCAAAAAACTAGCCGTCGACCATGTTTTAAAAACCTTGAAAAATGAATATGTTTGAGACCAAAATAGTGAGACTTCTATTTACTGGGTTATGCTATTTCTAGATTATTATTCTATATGACGCACCCCTCTGTATACACGCATAATGGACCATTACATTATGCATATTACAAGCTTTTTGGTATACGTTATATAGGCGTCCGGATCGCTATTACGGCAGTCTGACCAATATATATACATACTCATTGACTCCCATTATAACACTGAACATAAATGACATTACATAATGGCTTATTTCTAAAATCTTCTCTTTAGTGCCTCCAAAACTACATTGATGTTTCTTTCTCCATCTCATACATAATTCCCTCTTGTACTTATTGATAATTTTGTATTCTCTCCTTCTCCTACTGCATTCAACTTAGGTGTACTTTTGATTCTACTCTTTCCTTTATTCCTCATTTTACTGCCATCTCTAAATCGTCAAATTATCATATTTTTAGAATTAGAAAGCTACGAAAATCAATTACTATATCTCTTACTAAAACTCTAGTTAATTACCTTGTCCTCTCACGTATAGATTACCGTTTCTGACTCCTTATCAATCTTCCATTATTATCTATCGATCCCCTAAATCATATTATTCGTTCTACAATCCAACATATAACCTACGTATTCGAGATTATCCCTCTACTACTCAAACAAACACTTACCTCCCTGGTTTCCATTTAACAAATACTCTTATTATCATATACTATATATTGTTCATTCATCAATATACTTTTCGAATTATCACTCCTATATTTCTGCTTCTCTTAGAAACCATGCATCTCATATTTTATCTACCCCTATTATCTTTCCCTCAAAATTTAATACTCGGGCCTTGGATTATATTAGTCATAATCTATGGATTTCACTCACACCCTATATAAGATATATTAAATCGCATAATAAATTCAAGAAATGTATACAACAATTGATCTCAGGTAGCAACCTGTAATACTAATATAATTTGTCATTATTATTTTATTTAATAATGTCCTTACAGTTATTCTATTTTATGTTATTATTATTAATGATATTTATTGTTTTACCTACTTTTATTATTTGTATTCTATATATACACTTTTGAGATATCATTTATGATTTATTTAATTGTTTAAATAAAATTTCAATTCAATTCAATAGGAGTATAAATACCGTATTATATTTAATTTTGAACGATACATTAATACATAATTTAAATATAATGAATTATATTTTACTATTTTAAAGTAAAAAAAGAACACGAAAGTTTCCCTTTAATAGATATGATGGAAGGATAAATTAAATTCAGAAATTCTAAAATAATCTAAATAACATTTAACCGAATATTCAAATATCTGATATATAACTAGTCTGAGTACCGATACCTAACATAAACTCATTCAAACACATCAATAGAGTGTTATTATACTACCAAATACTTCATTGGGTGAATATAACCCACCAAACCAAGAACAAATATCGATATTCATCTCTGATATTAAAAAGGAATGCATAGACCACAAAAGATAAATAACTATGTATATATAAATAGAATAATTAAGTTAATATTGCAAACCTAATGGTGTAGTAGTCTGTACTCTTTCAGATTTAGGTTTAATATCACTTGTAGTGGACAACTCTATTATTAAGTGTACATATTAATATATTATTTATTATATTAGCAAATACTTAATTAATATTTTATTTATTGATATTAGAATATTATTAATATTAACATTACTTTATTTTATATATATTATTTATATTTTGTTATAAACATTTAGATAATAGACAAACATTATATTCTAGACATAAAAGGTGACTGGAATGCGAAAATTGGAATATATGCTATTGTATATTGGGAAAATATATCGGTTAAATTCTATAATGAAATTACTAATGATAGAGGACAAATATTATTGAATTCATGACAAATAACAGATTAATCGCTACTAATAAATTAGGTCCAAATACAAAATCGAGGATTAATATATGAAATAGTCCATGAGGTCTACATCATAATCAAATACATTACATTCTAACACAAAAGAGATTCGCTATATATGTTAATAAAAATAATACTAGATCTTTCTCAGGATCTGATATAGGTAGCAATCACGATTTAATAGTGATGAAATTCAACTTACGCCTCAAGAGCAAAAGAAAAATAAATTTGTATAATTATATTTTAATCTGGATAATCTCAAAAACTCTGAAACGAATGAATGCAGATCTTATAGACCGAGAGTAACATATCAATAGGAGGAAGAGCCATTACAATCTTAAGGTTTTCTGATGACACATGTAGTAATCTGATCAACAGCATAGATGTTAACTTAATAACTAATGATATGGAGATTAATACAGGGAAAATACAAGTTATGTCAAATGTGAAGTGCACTTCACGATTGGTATTTTTTAATAATAGCGAAGAAATAAAAGAAGTCAACACTTTTAAATACCTAGGTTTTATTATAGATGATAAAGGTTCAAAGAAAGGAATTATTTCAAGAATAGAACAAACCACATCAGTATTAAAAAAGCTCAGTGCGATTTGGAATGATAGGATTATAATACTGAAATCCAAAATATAGTTGCTACATTTACTCATGAGTTCGATATTCTTATATAAATATGAGACTTGGAATATCTATAGATACAATTGAAAAATTCTAAAGATCACATATAAAGACATAATTACTATAGTAATATTATATATTATAATATCGAAGTGGGAAACAGAATAATCTGAACTACCGCCCTCATAACAACCTATTAACGACAGTTAATGAGAGGACGGTGGTATGGACATGTATGTCGTAATAACAATTCGATATCGAAAGCAATATTTCAAGGTATCGTAAATGGCATAAGAAGTAGAGGATGTCCAAGTATGAAATATCTCATAACATACAAGACTGGACTGGCCTTACTCATTGTGAATCCGTGCGAGCATCAAACGACAGAATAAAGTGGAGAAATAGTGTGAGAAAATCATCAGCGCCTCTACGGCTCAATGCTACAATATATGTAATCATGTAACATTATAAGTAATGTGATATACTTTATATATGATAATATTATTAATCTACATCATTAATGTAATACTCTATAGAGTATTAATACTTATATATATATATATATATATATATATATATATATATATATACATATAATAATTAAGATAATGCTACAAACCTAATGGTGAAGTCTTTACTAGTTTAGTTTTAGTTTTAATTGTAGTGGACAACTCTGTTATTAAATGACAACAAATATTATTTATTATATTATAAAATCTGTAGTTAATCTTGTATTTATTGATATTATAATTTTATTGATACATCAATTTATTGTATATTCATGTTATTTTGTAAACGTTTATTATCAGTATTACTATCTATACTATATATATATATATATATATATATTATATAGTGTAGTAGCTTATATTAATATGTATATAGAATATGATCTAATTACTAAGTTTCCTTTATTTTAATTTTTCTCATATATAACTTAATTTGTTTTATTATTTTATTTAGATACTTCATTTAGTCATTTATTTTAACATTATATTTATTTTAACATGCGATATTGATTAAAAAATATTTATAATAATTTTAATTCATATATGTTCAATTTAAAAATATTTAGATAGAGACATATATGTATCATTTACATTTATTATTTATTTTTATTATATATTATATGTTATTTATTATATATTATATATTTATATATTATCATACACTTTTATTAAAATAAATTCTATTTATGATTATTGATTTTTTTAATTTCTATTATTTAATTATATAAATTAATAAATGAATTAACTGTATAGAAAGAATAAAATATGTAAACAATTATTAAACTATAGGGGAATTATATATTATGTACGCGTATTATCATAACAAAGGTATTTAATATATCTAACCAATAATAATAGTAATTATTATAAATGTTATTAAAGTAAATGTTATTAAAGTAACAGATAAGTAATATATCATTAATATAACATAATATAATCTGTCATATACTACTATATGTGACCGATCTATTCCTCGGCTATTTTTATGTTTATCATTTAACTTTTATAATATTATATATATTAAAAATAAATAAGAAATTTAAACAAAATTAGAATAATCTGTTTATTTATTTTTATTAAGATATATAAAAACTGTCTGTACGTTTATTACCTTTATAGTTTATTAACGTATATAACCATATTGCCTATATACTTTATAATATATAATTGAAGTTCATAGATAATTTCACACCTAAGCATACTTTTAATATATAGGATATACAATGTGGTGCAATATAGTCGATCATGATCATTTATCCTTTTATAATAGATATATCTATATGCATTTTAATGGATATATATTTAATGCTTTTTATCATGATAGTGATCATGATAAAGTGATCATTAGAATCAATGGATAAACGATCATAATAGTGAGAGTTATAGAATATGATCGCCGATCATAAATAAATATATATGAATAATAAAAAGATTGATTTTCCTACTATTTGATTATAAATAACTAGTTATTAAAAATTATTATCCTTGAATTTATTTCACCTAGGAGTAATGCTATGCCATTCAGTAATAAACATCATCTCTATATAGATGATGTTATGACCAGTATACTGGTTAACTTTATAGACATATTCTATTACATTTAATATTAATTGATTTTATATTTCTATATTATTAGACGGGGTATTATTTCGATAATTATCGTGATTAAAAAAGTGAATAAGAGATCACAATATTCATAATTTATATGCGATATATAGTAAAAAGATTATTTTTATATATGGATCTATAGATGCAGAATGTATCCATTAATGCTATAGTTTCTCTTATATATATAGTGATAAGCATATATGCTTATCACTATATATAAGCTAAAGTATAGCATTAATGGATACATGATGTAGTATACATGCTGCTCTACCTATTACTAATTTATAATATATTTATATATATATACCATATGCATAAATACGGATTACGAATAAGTATTTTGCATAATAATATTATAGAATCTTATAACGGAATGTTGTATATATTATTTATTATATTTGGAAGATTCCGATATTTAAAACGTTTTATATATCTTTATAAAAGTTCCAGAATGTATATATATATATATATATATATATATATATTATATTTATGATATTATATAGGTACCCAAGAAACCAAAGTAGGTGTAAAAATGGTATGCAAATAGCGCATTTACAACGTTGTAAATTTGGGTGCTTTGTGAGCAAATAAAAACTAGTGCATATACACCATTCTCAACCTAAAAATACAACTTCATAATGTAAAATAAAAATAAAAAATAGTGCATATACACCATTCTCCACCTAAAAATACAACTTCATAATGTAAAATAAAAATAAAAAGTAGTGCATATACACCATTCTCCACCTAAAAATACAACTTCATAATGTAAAATAAAAATAAAAAATAGTGCATATACATCATTCTCCACCTAAAAATACAACTTTTAATGTAAAATAAAAATAAAAATAGTGCATATACACCATTCTCCACCTAAAAATATAACTTTATATTGTAAAATAAAAATAAAAAATAGTGCATATACACCATTCTCCACCTACAAATACAACTTCATAATGTAAAATAAAAATAAAAAATAGTGCATATACACCATTCTCCACTTAAAAATACAACTTCATAATGTAAAATAAAAATAAAAAAATAGTGCATATACACCATTCTCCACCTAATAATACAACTTTGAATGGAAAATAAAAATAGTTCATATACATCAACCATTTGTATTTTCTTAATTATCAATATAATTATTATTATAATTGTTGTTCAAGGTGAAACTTGAATAAAATAATTGTGATTTTGTAAAATACTATAATGATTATTCAATAAAATATGAATTTTAAAATAATAACTTATTTATTAAAAACAGAATATTAAATTAAATATAAAATTAAAATAATAATTTATAATTAATTTATATTAGTAATAAGTTAATAAATATATTAAAATAAAGAAAAAGTATAATATTATAATAATTAGGATTAAATTAAATAAAATATAAGTAGGAATAATATATATATTATTAATTTATTTATTTAATTGTTACACTTATTAAAAATTATTAGTATTAGATATTAAAATAAAGCATTACAACTATAACATATAAATGGTGTATTTACACTATTCTACACCTAAAAATACAACTTATTTTAAATTATAAGTTGTATTTCTGAGTGTAAATACAACGTATTACACCTATACACACATAAATGGTGTATTTACACTATGTTACACCTATTTTCACAACCAATTACAACCAAATACAACCAATCGCAACCTAATAAACATACTTTGTTTCCTAGGAGTTGTATTTTTGAGTGTAAATACAACGAATTACAACTATACACAAATAAATGGTGTATGTACACTATGTTACACCTATTTTTACAACCAATTACAACCAAATACATCCATTCGCAACCTAATACACCTACTTTGGTTTCCTGTGAAGTTGTATTTTTTAGTGTAAATACAAAGTATTACACCAATGAAATATAAATGGTGTATTTACACTATTCTACACCTATTTTTACAACTTAATTTAAATTATAAGTTGTATTTGTGAGTGTAAATACAACGTATTACACCTATAAAATATAAATGGTGTATTTACACTATTCTACACCTATTTTTACAACTTATTAAAAATTATAAGTTGTATTTTTGAGTGTAAATACAACGTATTACAATAATACACAAATAAATGGTGTATTTACACTATGTTACACCTATTTTTACAACCAATTACAACCAAATACAACCATTCGCAACCTAATACACCTACTTTGGTTTCCTGGGTATTTTTGAAAATATATTGCTTTGATAAACTTATAATAAAACCCAAATCAGGTTTAGTAACATTTTCTAACATCGAGTGTAATAAATATGACTCTATAATGTATATTATATTTTGTATAGGAGCATAAATAACTTATTATATTTAATTTTGAACGATATACACATACTTTTAAATATAATGAATTATATATATTAATATGTTAAAGTAAAATAATTGTTGATAAAAAGTAATCGTTTCCCCTTTAATATATATATGATGGAAGTTTAAATTAAATTCGGAAATGATCTAAATAACATTTAACCGAATATTCAAATACTCGATATAGTAATAGTCGGAGTACCGATACCTCATATGAACTCATTCAAATACACATTAATCGAGTGTTAGTATACTACCAATACTTTATAGAGCGAATGAAACCCACCAAACCACGAACACATATCGATATTCATATCTGCCATAGCAAAGGAATGCATCGACCACTAAAGGTTAATAACTAGGTATACCTATATATATATAAATTGAATATTAAGTTAATAATTAAGTTAATGTTACAAACCTAATGGTATAGTAGTCTGTACTCGTTCATGTTTAGGTTTAATATCAATTGTAGTGGACAACTCTATTATTAAGTTACACATATTAATATATTATTTATTATATTAGAAAATACTTAATTAATATTGTATTTATTGATATTAGAATACTATTGATATTAACATTACTTTATTTTATATTCATAAACGTTATATTATAAGCGTTAATTATCAATATTACTAATTGTAGTGTGGTATATGTATCAATATTAATCTATGGATGCAAAGCTTGGACGATTACTGAAAAGATGGAGAAATAAATTCAAGCATTCGAAAATTAAATGAACAGACATATATTAAGTGTAAATTACATAAATCACCAAATGAATATCAATATTAGAGAGAAAATTAGCTCATATTCCCGGTTGTCAATTATAAACAAAAAAATGTGTATTAGTTTGTTAACGTATCAATACTATCGATAATAAAAGAATAAAATAGAAGGTGTAATAATTCTAGGTCGCCCAAAGATGGATGGACAACATTTTCAAATGGACATCTAAAAATCTTGGCGATGTCAAATTATCGAAACAAATAGCGACGTTGTTGTGTAAAATATTCATATCCCCCTACGATTAAAGAGTCATGAGATAAAATAAAAGTAATTAAGTATGGTAGCTTATATATACATATGTATATAGAATATGATCTTCTTACTAAGTTTCCTTATTCTCAATTTTCACACATATATAGATGAGAATAATGAAAATAAAGGAAGCTTAGTAAGAAGATCATGTTATATACCTTGATTTTTTTTATTTATATACTTCCTTTATGTTAGCTGTTTTAAAATTATATTTATTTTAACATTTTATTAATTATAAAATAAGTATACTAATATTAAATGTATACAGTTTAATTATCCATTAAGCTATATTTATAAAATAATACACATTAATATTGATATTTTTATATTAACAATATATGATATATATTAGATATATATAATATAAATATTATATATATATATATATATATTGATGTATTAACTAACCTCTTAGACAATTGTTACGTTTATTGTTACATACATAATACCTAAATATACAACGTAAACTACAATTTATA
The DNA here is from genome assembly GCA_964019155.1 of Osedax fenrisi. Classification (NCBI taxonomy): domain Eukaryota; kingdom Metazoa; phylum Annelida; class Polychaeta; order Sabellida; family Siboglinidae; genus Osedax; species Osedax fenrisi. The sequence goes on along the minus strand of OZ025240.1, from coordinate 19,615,395 downwards.
TTATTATAGCAAACATCATCATAATCAAGCATCGTATTTATTTCTTTACTAATACCTAATATCCATTGTATTTCACTCAAGCATGTAATATTATTATGAGATACAATTAATGATGTATCTTTACTTTTGTTACCTAGTATATATGATTTAAATGCATATTCCGTTAAATATGTTAATTGATTACTATATAAACTTACGAGAGTTAATAAAGGTAAGCTACCTAGATTAAAGTTAAAGTGTGTTAGTTTATTATAAGATATATCTATTTCCACTAATTCCGTATTATATTTGAATATATCTATACTTACGTGTGTTAATAAATTACTATTTAAAAAGAGGTATCTTAAGTATTTTAGATTTTTAAAATTAAGACTATTTATTGTTTTTATTAAATTGTATGTTAAATGTAATGCTGCTATATTATTATCATTATTATTATTATTATAATTAATATTATTATTATTATAATTACTCTTTAAATTAAATGTATCGTTATCTATTTTTTTTATCGATTTATTTGAACACCGATATTTCGTCGTTTCCTTTTCTCGTATATCACTTTTCAGTATATCATTAAGAATGTCATTGTCATCACAGTACTGTTGTAAATATTTACATATTTACTTATATATATATATGTGTGTGTGAGTTATGTAGTTAAGTAATTACGGCTATACATTATTTTGTATTATTATGCATAGGTCAGCGCGCGTGTAATTAATAAGCTGTATAATTTTGGGTATGAATAGTTTATATTATTATAATGGCATTTATTTATATACCTATTGATGTATATATTGTCTATAGAAAATTATTATATTGAGTGTGGCGCGGAGTATACGTCGAGTTATAGATGTATGTTATATAACGTGAATGGATACAACAACGGCTGATACAAACGACTGGAGCTCTATACCAACCAACGTAACCACTGGATCGTAATTGTATCAACTAATAGTATTATATAAAGACATCCTACACATTGTGGATGTATCGATCATATATATATATAGGCTTTTTAGTCGTTGTTCCAACGTGTCGACCGTATTGTAATACATATAGGTAATACATATTCCCTACGTGTAACTTATAATATATTGTCTAACAAATTAACATAGAATAGAATAGTGCATTATTATATTGAATGATGATATATAAATATAAACCTGGGTGTCATTCGCCGATGCATATGTTATTAATAATAAATAATAAAAGTATAAAAATGTGTACATAATGTATTATTTATTTTGATTTTTAGACACTAGTAAATTACTGTTTACATATAATTATTGGTTTATTTAAAAATTAATTCAATATTTACAAGAAAAAAACAATTAAATATTTAATTATTATTATTATATTTATAAATAAAAACTAATTAAATAAAACTTACTATACTATCAAATACGCCATGCTTTCAGAAGGAACCATAACATTCTTACGGATGTTATTGTAATTTTTTATGTATTTATACTTTGTTATGTATTTCTACTTTATGTATTACTACCCTCTGCAAACACACAATAAATCTACCCATGTTGTTTGTATAGAATGTGCTGCTGTTTTTACAAATCATAATTTTCTATAATTCACTATTTAAAATTGGCATATACGGTAAAACCTTGGCATGTATTTCCAAATATATCCAATAGCGTGAACATGAATTGTGTAAATATAAAAATACCTACAAATAAGAAATATTCTCCACAAATAAAAAATTATCACAATGTCCATATTTATTATTACAAGGAAGGATGGTGATTAAGGCCAATATACCATGATTCTAATCAATTAAAAAACTATACTTAGCCAAATAACACTTACATAAATTACATCCCCAAAACAAAATTACTAAAACCAACGGACAAATATAATGTTATACAAGAATATAAATATAAATAGAGTGTAATATAATTAATAATACGTATAATTATGTATATATTAATATTAATATACTTATAATATTGATTTATAATAGTATATATGATTTATAATAACACATATATATATATATATATATATATATATATATATACATGTGTTATAGAGTGGCTATTGCAAGGGTAGTATACTCTTACATACACTTAGTTTGATACATATACTTATATATATATATATACATATATATAGCATGACACATTAAATCATTCCAAGATCCAGGCATCACACGTACCATGGTAGAACTATGTATAGTAGAACCAATCAGCAACTCGCGTATTGTCTTTGATTAACTAATTAGCGATATGCACTCGTTAATCAGTATATGCTAATCGGCAGTCATACCAAATACTTACTCGGCTATAGATCCCCATTTATGTCATCATACCTATCATAACACCCACTTATACCAACCCATAGGATATAAATATGCCTATCATCAAACATACAAATCGAAATGGCCAAATGCTCAGACTATCTTCAAGAAAATAATATGCTATGTCTAAACACTCATTTCCAGAAAAGACATGGTCAGTTATGGACGTACAATTCCAAATGATTTTAAATCACAAATTAACTTCATAATAATAAATAAGAAATGGAAGAATAGTGTAAAAAACTGCAGAGCTTACAACTCTTTTAATATCATTGCGTCTGATCACCGTATAATAACAGCAGATATAAAATTGAGTCTAAGAGCTAATAAAAAGAAAAATAGTAAATGCAAACTATATGATTGGACAAGACTGACACATGATACTGAAATTAGAAATGTATTTATTGTAACAGTGAAAAACAGATTCTTGAGCCTTCACAATTTTGATGCAGAAAATACGTTATCTTCAAGTACAAGATATACATATTTTGAAATGGCATGCAAAGATAAATCCAATAAAGTAATTCCGTTAAAACCCAAATTAAAGAAACTAATACCCTGGGAAACCGAAAAAATCTACCAAAAACGTGACATACTTCACAAAGCAGAACAACTGAAAGAAAGATCGCCTACACAGATGAATATCAACTAAAATTTATAAATGATCAAGAATACTTAGTTAATTCATATGATTTAGAACAACAAAATTACATAAATAAAAAGATATATGAAATCCAAAAGGCGGCCACAAATAAGAAATCTGCACTAGCCTGGCAAACAATAAATGAAATCAGCGGAAGAAAGAAAGAAAATAAATCTAAACTAGAAGCTAACAATGATAATGAACGAATAAAACTTTGGCATAAACATTTCAAAGATTTACTTGGCAAGAATATCCAATCGACAATTCATAGTACAAATTCAGATCATACATTGAATAATCTTGATATAAAAATCGGTTATTTCACGAAAGAAGAAGTTATGAAAGCTACAAATAATATATCATATGGAAAAGCAGTAGGTTTGGACGAAATACCAGCAGAAGTTTGGAAATTAGATGATTTTAAAGAATTTCTGTTAGAATCCTGTAATCGTGTTTATTTCCAGGAACATATAGTAAGTTGGACCAATTGATGTATCCTTCCTAAAAAAATGAGACCTCTCCATCACAACAAAATACAGAGGAATTACTCTAACAGCAATCGCCGCACAGATATATAACCTGATATTATTAAACAGGATTATACCGGAAATTGATCCAATCCTAAGAAAAATAAAAATGGCTTCCGAACAAATAGATCAACAACGGGAAAAATACTGACTATCAGACGAATTATAGAAGGAGATAAATCTAAAAACCTGCCACTAACTCTACTTTTTATTGACTTTTCAAAAGCTTTTGACACGATAAATCGAAAAAAGATGAAAGAAATACTTTTAAAGTATGGTATACCAGAAGAGACAGTTTGTGCAATTATGATGCTCTACAAGAATACTCGTTCAATGGTTCGCTCACCAGATGGAGATACACCTTATTTTGAAATCACAACTGGAGTCTTACAGGGTGATACACTTACGCCGTTCCTCTTTATAATCTGTCGCGATTATATTCTGAAGACGTTATTGGATAATAATCGAGATCTAGGTTTTATTCTAACAGAGAGAAAGAGTAGACGATATCCCGCTGAAAAAATTACCGATACGGACTACGCCGATGATATCGCTGTAACAAGTAATACTCTTAAAGATGCTAATACATTATTACTGAAAATAGAATCAGCTGCCAAAGAAATTGGATAACGGGAAGGGGAGTCTATAATATAGTTTCTGATGAATGTTATAGACTAGCACGGACAAAATATGATGTGGATAGCAGGAAGGACCTCCTATTAGAGATATTGAGAACCACTGTTATGGGTGGATACAAATTAGCTGTTTACCAAAAGATACTTTTCATCTGTTAGGGAACTAACAAGATAGTGGGAAGAGTCAAACGCGGATGATTGCTATTGGATGAATGTGAGAGAGAATGCGAGTGTGAATTTGAGAGAACAGTTGAGTGTATGTAATGAGGAAAGAATTAAATTTGAGGGACATGATGTTGAACGGATATGGGAGTAGGAGGAATGTGGTTAAATGTTTCAATTGTGGTAGGCCGGGATACGTGACAAAATGGTGTAGTAACCGTAATTACTCGGGAAATGCTTCGAATAGATATTCAAACAACTATTTAATCGGGTCGACCACAAAATAAGTGATTATTGTGGGGAAATATAAGTAAATAGAGAAGGGGTATGATGAGTACATGCCCAAAGACTAAGGTAAATATTGGACATACAAACTTCAATTTTATATATAATTGACATGGGTAGTCAGGTATCCATAATGCCATAAATTGCCAGAAAACAATTAGATTTAAAACTAGTCGATAGTCGTAATAATATAAGATTGAGAGCAGCGAATGGAATAGATGTACTGTATGTGGGTATTGTAAGAATATATATAGTCATGTGGGGAAGGACATTATGTAATGTATGTATGTTAACGACGAATGATGTGAAATTATGGTTGATTGGGATGAATGTGCTATGAGATAAGTTTGGAAGTATAAATCTGAATCAACACAGTATGGATAACTACAATGAACGAATGAATATAAGTAGTGTATATATAGTATAATCGAATGTAACATTATTCCTGCGGTAAATATGATGAATGTGTAGTAGTATGATTTGTAGTAGTAAAGAAGAAGGTTGGTTATATACGGCTATGCGTTGATTATCGCGATCTAAATAAGAAAACAGTTAATGGTGCTTATCCGATATCCTGAATAGATGACTCCCTGGAAGCTCTAGAAGGGTCTATATTTTCTTCTTTTTCCGATTTGAAGTCTGCATACCATCAAGTACCAATAATAAGGATGGTGAGAATATACTGGTGATACCGAAATCATTAGTCCCAAGATATTTAACATTATCAGAATATAAGATAGTATGATTGTTAACCATGGTAAATGGTGGGACTAGTAATGGGCGTCTGGGATAAGGGAGGTGAAGAAATATAGTTTATGTTTTATTGGGATTCAGTGATAGATACTTATTTGAAACCTAAGTATGTATAGATTTAATACAGTTAGACATAAGATTTGGAGCAACATTTATATCAGAAGTGCATTTTACATTAAGTTGTATATCATCAGCATATGAGTGAACTGATATAAGGGGAATTTTAGAAATTATATCAAAAATAGGAAGTCGATAAATATTTAAAATAATCGGTCCTAATACAGAGCATATTATTAGATCTATATCTTTACTAGAGTATTTCTATAATATTAAATTAACTTGATTACAATCAGATTTAAACCATTTCGTCTAAACATAATTCGTGTATATTGAAATTTATGTAAAAACAAAATGTTATTTATAACTAATTATTGTGGTTCTATTAGAATCATCAGTATTTGTAATAACATCGAATACATTGTGGTCACAATTTCAATATTAATAAAGTAGATTGTCCGATTATTTATGTGATTTTATGTAAAAATCGTTTAGGTTTTGAGTTTTTATAATATATATGTATATATGATATATAGGTATATATACCTATATATATAATATTGTATATACCTACTAGATTTGTAATACTAGTTTTGCAAGTTATTTTCTATTTGTAATATTAGGAAACAACAATTACTAAAAAAGAACTAAATAAAAACTTATCAACTCAACAAACATATAGTGGAAAGTAACCGAATACGGATACTCTAGGTATCTCAGAAACCATATATTCTAAATTAAAATGTTTAATGAATAAAATATTCATAATTATATAAATAAGTATTTTAATTATTAAGAATAATTATTCGTAATTTTTTTTTTTTAAATTCATTACGTTTTTAAATTTATGAAAAAAATATCAACTTCTCAAAACCTTATAAAGAATATACAAATGCATTGATATAAAATATAACACTATATTAGAGATAGACGGATCAGCAATCTAAGTTTTATAGACGAAGTATACTTCATTGCAAGTTCTTCTAATGAAATACAAAAACTCACAGACTCGATAGCAAAAAGCGCAAAAAACAATACAAATGTGTATTGTAAAATTATTACTATAACCTTTATTCTGATCAAGATTATTTACTAATTTCTTACTCTTTTCATGACTTATTTCTATTCCATATCTGAATGCGCTTTACATGCATGTATGGAAAAAAACTAAAACAATTTAAATCGTTTAAATATATTGGGATTACACTACTGGTTAATAGTGCTATTAGATACGGTGTGAGATTATCTCAGAAAAAAGTATGTAATGGTGAATAGTAATGATACTTCAATACATGCAAACATCACTCTTTATGGGAACACACTAGAGGAAATGAATACATTCTGCGCAATCCTCTCTAAAGATACATTTTATGAAAAAGAAATTAAGATAAGATTAGATGTTGCAATATCTGCTACGCCTATACACCATATGGTATAGAAAATATATACACCTTAAGTTAAAATATAATTTTTACAATTCACTTGTATTATCAATACTAATATATGGTTGCGAGACATGGAAGATCAATTCAGTTAGGAATATGTATAAAAATGTATGTATAAAATGTATAAATGTATAAAAAATCCAAGTGGTCGAAAACAGCACCATATAAAAAACTGTTCGGGATAAATTATCAGGAAAGAAATAGGGGAAAGTAACAAATACGGTCACTTTAACAATAAATGGTCTTAACTTTTTATGACTCATTATTTTTATTCAAAAATTACAATATATTAATATTATATGATAATAGAAATTATTGTAATTTTAAAATTTTATTTAATCTTTTAATTCCATAGTTAACGGGGGTGTCCATATTCGGTACCCATGTCCGAATACGGACACCCTTTTTTATAATACGGACACCCTATATACCACTAGATAAACTATATATTATTGATGAATTAATCAGACAAATTACAATTACGTTATTTATAATTAATTTTATGAAAAATATATTGTAATTTAATTAGTTAATAATTTATTTATTTTTATTATTTTATAATTAATAATACAATTTAAGTATCTAAATAATATTTTTTTTAGAATTAGATTTATTGCTAGTATTAATATTATAACGCACGCGTTTTTTATGAAAATCAGAATAGTTCATACGATGTGCGTTGATTGGTTATAGGGTGTCCGTATTAATACATTTAGAGTGTCCGTATTAAGAACTTATATGACATCTAGATATATACTTTTAACTTAATGAATATTTGATAAAAAATATAGAAATTAAAAATACAATTTTTAGAATGCTTTATATTTTAATAATATAATATTATATTTTATATCGATACATTTGTATATTCTTGAGAAGGTTTTAAGTTGAATTTTTTTTTCATAAATTTAAAAACGTAATAAAAAAATCAGTTTATTGGATATACTAGCAATATTTTGAATAATTAAAAAATAAAAAATACTTTTTTAGACTATTTTTATAATTATGAATATTTTATTCATTAACATTTTTTTTGTAGGATTTATGGTTTCTGAGATACCGAGAGTGTCCGTACTCGGTCACTGTCCGTATTCGGTTACTTTCCCCTACTAATACATATGTAAAGCACAAGATTATTTCCATAATCGTCAAACTACAAACCTCAAACTTCTCATACAAACGATTAAACAACACAAGCTTACGTTTTATGGACAAATATCCATAATAGACATTGAGACCTCTGAAAAACGCTGATGCAAGGCATGGTTGAAATACGTAAACGAGGATACCCGAAAAAACAATGGCTTAAGATAATATTTCAGATTGGACCAAAATGGATATTAAGGATTTGGTAGATGTTGTACAATATCGAAACGGATGAATAAATGTGTTTCAAAGTCAAGTATGTTAATTCTCCCTACGATTTCCATGTCACGTGATTAAAATTAAAGGTAAGTAGACTAACGGAAAATTATAATAATAAAAATGAAATAGCAATACGAATTACTACAGCCACATCCATAATGTTAATATTGATAATAATCTAGAGAAGTTGAGAAATAAGTTTTAAAATTAATTTGTCCTCTACAATTCCTTAATTATATCCACTATTTTGTACGGCTGCGAAACATAGAATATTCTGGAAGAATCCAATAAATTATTAATTGATGTAACGACATACCGTTATAGAAAAAATTGTTCATGACGCCATATCATGTGCGATCCCTACGAAGAATATTCATGGGACTAGTTAACTAGTTAGTTATCTATTGTTACCTAGTTATATATTATATGTTATATATATATATATATATATATATATATATATATATATATATATAAATATATATATATATTAATGGTGGAATATAAATATAATCCAGAATTGATAAATATAATATATATAATATTAATTATTTTATTTAAAAGTTATAAATCGATTGCATCAGTATCAACAGTTTCACCAGTTTGTAATTTTGTAGTATCTACTATTTCATCATATAATCTAGTATTAATGATGTATAATTGCTTTACACCTACCATAATTAATATCAAAATTATTGTAATGATGATCATTATATGTAAATAATATTGAATCTTTATGTGTATATTCTCCTTATCTGTATCTGTTTATTAAAATTGTTATTCATAATTATTAACTAAATTTAATATTATATTTATTATAATCAAATATTTATAATAAGCAAGTTTTGATATATAATATAATTTGTCATAGCCTACTTACAATAAAGAGTATTAGGATAGTAATAATTAAATAATAATTAAAAACTACAAAGTTATATAAGGTTTATATCTTCATAAATAATAGTTATCTAGTTACTTATATATATATTAGATGCAATATATATTATAAAAAATATGAAACCAATATGAAAACAACCTATTCACATAATTCGTAATTATCATTACAGTGAATTACACTTAATGTTATTATATACTCTATATTACATATATTTATATATATGTATATATATATAATAATTATTAAATATTGTATGACAATTATATACACAATAACGCATATAGAACATATAAAATGACATCCTGATTCCATTGATTTTTACATTAACATATTTAAATGATACTCTTGTTCTATAGAATACAATATATCATATATTGCAGTATGGAAATATAGCAAGCTATATGACATGTTTGAATTTTAAAATTGATAAAGATCTTTATTAAATAGATTTATGTTAAGGGGACGAGCGCCACTCTGTCTATGAATAGATTTTAACATATAGGAGATAGGGAATTGATACATTTTTTTACGACTTAGTTATACATTTAATTTTTTTTTGAGTTTATTCAATTCTATTTGAAAACAGTGAAACATTTTGTATTTCAATTACCAATCATAAAATATTTATGTTTTATACAACTTATTATTTTTTAATTTATTTGTATAATATATTTTCTTTATGACTAAAATTAAAAAGTTTTACTGTTTTTTATAAAAACAATTAATTATATATATATATATATATATAATGGTGAAGATTTGAATATAATTCAATGGATGTAAAAAAGCCTTAGTGTTTTTAAAGTTGGTATGCATGCACAAATAAAGTTCAAAGTAGTTATTTTTATGGTAAATTTATGGTGATTTTCATTTATATATATATATATATATATATATATATATATATATATATATGAGTACATATTTATTCTCATTATAAATATGTATACAATAATTTATATATATATATATATATATATGTATATATATATATATATTATATATATATATATATATATATATATATACTAATATCTATGATAATAATAAATTTTGAAATGAATGACGCTATCAGAAAATACAGGTATAAAAGCTTGAATATTTATTGGCTAATGCATTACAGGTAGCGTCGCCTATGTATTCACATATGCATATATTCGAATTATAAATAAATAACATAATATGACAGTTGATAATGGTTTTCAAATTGTTTCAATCGATCGAGTATTTAATAACAATTTTATCATATAATATATATTCTTATAATTTCAATTATTTTAAATAATATTGTGAAAAATTTGGTCTATAAAACATCATTTTTTAGATACTTATATGATGATTTATATCACAGTTTTTAGATGTAGGAGTAATCAATTATACATACAATTTTCTCATAAAAAAAATAGAATACAATTTTTGTTATGATAAAATGAGTGGCTCTCGTCCCCTTAAAATAATTGATAATAATTACTATGCGACAAAAATACGATGTTAATACGTTATAATTTATGTATAATTATTATTAATATTATTTATATATTGTTTATATCCTAAATTTAAAATGGGTTTAAGAATAATTATTCTATAATAATTAGTCAGCCAAAGTGTATATCGCGAGTGTAGCTCAACTGTGTAAACAACTAATATAATACTATACTAAATAATAACCTATATATATATAGGTTATACGTTATATTAATACTATATGCTAGGCATACTAGTTTATAATATTGTTATTGTTGTTAATATTAATTAATAGTGATAATCATCCAAAAAATTAAAATAATTAGTATAATAATTATATTTAAAATTTATATATTAGAAAAAAAAATCATTGAATATATTTAATATGTATAATGATATAGATAATTATATTTACAATTATATATATATATATATATATATATATATATATATATTATATTATATATACCATATGCATAAATACGGATTACGAATACATATTTTGTATATTAATTAATTAACACAAACAATTTAAATCGATATACTAGATTATAGATATCAGATTCTATAATATAAGTATTAATACATTTGTAATTGTGTTGTTATAGTTGGAAGATTCCAACATTTAAAACGTTTTATAAATCTTTATAAATGTTCCATAATTTATAAATATTATATAGGTATTTTTCAAAATATATTGCTTTGATAAACTTATAATAAAACCCAAATCAGGTTTAGTAAAAGTTTCTAAACGGTCGTGTGTACTAAATATCACTCTATAATGTATATTATATTTTGTATGATTGCTTTATCATCTCATTCAAAACTAACTTTACTATCGATAGTAGGTGATCACCTCTAATTAGAATACACGTATTACATATAGACCCATTAAGAATATCAATTCTATGATATTCTTAGCTGACTTAAATTTTACATAAGGTAACTAATGTTATTAACCGTTTGTATTAAATTGCCGTATTTGCTATTTGTAAATACGGCATGGAAATTAGTATAGAAAAAAGTAAAGTAATGATAAATAGCAATGAATATCAACATGCAGATATATATCTTTACGGATGCAAACTGGAAGAAGTCGAAAAATTCAATTATATAGATGCAAATCTTACAAAAAATGGAACATGTAATCAGGAAGTAAGAATAATACTGGCGCAAGCAACATTAGATATGGTGAGATTAACCACTATCTTAACCTCCTCTCACATATAGATTACTGTTTCTCATTCCTCATCAATCTTCCATTATCCTCTATATCTCCCATATATCATGTTATTCATTCAACAATCTGTACAATATATAACCTACGTATTCGAGATTATTCCTCTACTACTTAAACAAACACTTACCTCCCTGGTTTCCATTTAACAAATGTTCTTCTTATCATATACTATATATTGTTCATTCATCAATACAAATACTCTTCTAATTATCCTTACTATATGTCTGCTTCCCTGGTATAGATATATCTCTTTGTATCTATTAGAAACCATGCATCTCATATTTTACCTACCCCTATTATTCTTCCCTCAAATAAGAATACTCGGGCCTTGGTTTATATTGATCCTAAGCTATGGAATTCACTCCCACCCTATATAAGATATATACAATCGCATAACAAATTCAAGAAATATATACAACAATTGATCTCAGGTAGCATCCTGTAATACTAATATTATTTGTCATGATTTATTTAAGTGTTTAAATAAAATTTCAATTTAATTCAATAGGAGTATAAATAATGTATTATATTTAATTTTGAACGATACATTAATACAAAATTTAAAAATAATGAATTATATTTTAATATTTTAAAGTAAAATAATTTTTGATAACTAGTGATCACGAAAGTTTCCCCTTTACTAGGTATAATGGAAGGGTAACATTAAATTATGAAATTATGAAATTATCTAAATAACATTTAACCGAATATTCAAATACTCGATATATAAATAGTTTGAGTAAACATAACATAAACTCATTCAAACACACATCAATAGAGTGTTATTATACTACCAATACTTCATTGAGTGAATATAACCCACCAAACCAAGAACAAATATCGATATTCATATCTGCCATAGCAAAGAATGTATCGACCACTAACTATAAATAACTATATGTATATTTATATAAATAGAATAATCAAGTTAATGTTATAAACCTGATGATGCAGTAGTCTGTACTTGTTTATGTGTAGGTTTAATATCAATTGTAGTGGACAATTCTGTTATTAAGTGATGCATATTAATATATTATATATTATATTATATTATCAATTACTAAGTAAGCAATAAGCGCAATATACTCCGAAGGTAAATTTGGGAAATTGTTTTCCACGAAAATCGGTGTATGCCAATGATGTTTACTATCTACAATATTATTCAATATCATCCCAGTATTCAATACTCGTGTTTAACTTGGATCAAACTGGGAAACTGGGGGAATCTGGTCCAAACTTGGATCTAGGTGGTGTAAACTTGGATTTAGCTGATCCATATTTAACTAGTTGAAACTTGGATCATTATACCACAGTTTGATCCAAGTTATTTTTTTAAACTGGTGTAAACTTGGATTTAGCTGATCCATATTTAACTAGTTGTAACTTGGATCATTATACCACAGTTTGATCCAAGTTATTTTTTGTAAACTGAGATAAACTTGGATTTAGCTGATCCATATTTAACTAGTTGAAACTTGGATCATAATATCACAGTTTACTTACTTACTTACTTATGTTGAGCTCTCGCTCTAATTTTCTTTTCCTTTATACTCCAAACATCTCTGTCCAACATCATCGTATTTATCTCATGTATATCGTCTAGTTCTATGTTTTCTCTTAGATTATCTACAAAATTGACAGTTTTGCGACCTCTTCTTGCACTACCATTTGTCGGTTCCCAAAGGACAAGTTTATGAGCCATTTCGTTGTCATGTCTCATCAAATGACCTGCAAGTTTTAGTCTTCGTTCTTTTATTACTTTAGATATTCTTGAGAATCCATTATATAGCGTTATGTTATTGATTTTATCTTTCCAGGATATGTTTAAAGCCATTCGGAGAAGTCTGGTTTAACATCCATCTATTCGTATATTCATAGTTTTTGTAGTTGTCCATGTTTCAGCACCATATGTGTATATTGTTTCAATCGTAGCCCTGAATATTCTAATTTTAAGTGAGTCTCTTATGCTTGATTTCCATAATTTCTTCATCTTATTATCGGATGACCAGGCTAGTGCTTTACGAATATTGAAGTCTTTTCTGAGCTTTGCATCCATGGCCCTAGATATTTAAAGTTATCTACTATTTTGATTTCATTATTGAGTATGGTGTGTATATGTTGGTTATTGTCTATACCGAAAACATGGCTTCTGTCTTTTTACAGTTTATCTTTAGACCTATATTTCCACATTCTTCTTCTACTCTCTGAAGAACCTTCGGAGTGTATTTATTTACTATTTCAAACCTTCAAATACTTAATTTAACTATATGAAAACTTTGAATACATTATTTAATACAAATAATACTATTTATAACCTTCGAAGTGTATTTTACATATTAGAAATGAATAATTTAACTATTATAAAACTTTGAATACTAAATTTAATACACATAATATTATTTAAAACCTTCGAAGTGTATTTATTTACTATTTCAAACCTTCAAAATGAATAATTTAACTATTAGAAAACTTTGAATACTAAATTTAATACAAATAATATTATTTATAACCTTCGGAGTGATTTATTTACTATTTCAAACCTTCGAAGTGTATTTATTTACTATTCAAAACCTTCAAATACTTAATTTAACTATATGAAAACTTTGAATACACGATTTAATACAAATAATACTATTTATAACCTTCGAAGTATATTTTACACATTAGAAATGAATAATATAACTATTTGAAAACTTTGAATACTTAATTTAATACAAATAATATTATTTATAACCTTTGAAGTGTATTTATTTACTATTTCAAACCTTCGAAGTGTATTTATTTACTATTCAAAACCTTCAAATACTTAATTTAACTATATGAGAACTTTGAATACACGATTTAATACAAATAATACTATTTATAACCTTCGAAGTGTATTTTATACATTAGAAATGAATAATATAACTATTTGAAAACTTTGAATACTATATTTAATACACATAATATTATTTAAAACCTTCGAAGTGTATTTATTTACTATTTCAAACCTTCAAATACTTAATTTAACTATATGAAAACTTTGAATACATGATTTAATACAAATAATACTATTTATAACCTTCGAAGTGTATTTATTTACTATTTCAAACCTTCGAAGTGTATTTATTTACTATTCAAAACCTTCAAATACTTAATTTAACTATATTAAAACTTTGAATACATGATTTAATACAAATAATACTATTTATAACCTTCGAAGTGTATTTTACACATTAGAAATGAATAATATAACTATTTGAAAACTTTGAATACTTAATTTAATACACATAATATTATTTAAAACCTTCGAAGTGTATTTATTTACTATTTCAAACCTTCGAAGTGTATTTATTTACTATTCAAAACCTTCAAATACTTTATTTAACTATATGAAAAATTTGAATACACGATTTAATACAAATAATACTATTTATAACCTTAGAAGTGTATTTTACACATTAGAAATGAATAATATAACTATTTGAAAACTTTGAATACATGATTTAATACACATAATATTATTTAAAACCTTTGAAGTGTATTTATTTACTATTTCAAACCTTCAAATACTTAATTTAACTATATGAAAACTTTGAATACACGATTTAATACAAATAATACTATTTATAACCTTCGAAGTGTATTTATTTACTATTTCAAACCTTCGAAGTGTATTTATTTACTATTCAAAACCTTCAAATACTTAATTTAACTATATTAAAACTTTGAATACATGATTTAATACAAATAATACTATTTATAACCTTCGAAGTGTATTTTACACATTAGAAATGAATAATATAACTATTTGAAAACTTTGAATACTAAATTTAATACACATAATATTATTTAAAACCTTCGAAGTGTATTTATTTACTATTTCAAACCTTCGAAGTGTATTTATTTACTATTCAAAACCTTCAAATACTTTATTTAACTATATGAAAAATTTGAATACACGATTTAATACAAATAATACTATTTATAACCTTAGAAGTGTATTTTACACATTAGAAATGAATAATATAACTATTTGAAAACTTTGAATACATGATTTAATACACATAATATTATTTAAAACCTTTGAAGTGTATTTATTTACTATTTCAAACCTTCAAAATGAATAATTTAATAAAAATAATACTATTTGAAACCTTCGAAGTATATTTATTTTTTATATGGCACAATAATGTCTATAAAACTAATATAAGATATCAATATATATATATATATATATATATATATATATATATATATTCTGTATATTAATTTTACATTCCTATATTTGTTTTACATATTCTCATATTTATTAATTTAATTCAACTTACAGAAGCTGCATCCCAAATACACAAGGAAGCCACTTCAACTGAAACAACAAATATTATAGAAAATTAAAAAAAAAATAATAAAAGGGTTAAAAAATAAATTAATGTTTTACATTTTGTATTTATTAACAATTATATTAATTTAACTCAAATTAAATATAATATATTCATATTTAGTAGTAAAATAATCAATATTAGTATAGTATTATTATTATAATATATATTGAAATATATTTTAATTTATAAACATAAATATTTATTTTAGTAGAGTAGTTATAATGAAATTTTGATATATATATGTATATATTCTTTGAACGTTATGCTAACTTATAATTAAATAAACTGATTTCTGAAAACTTCCTTGGATTTAACTGGTCATGAATTTGTATTATCCTCTATTATTCTTGATGTAAACTATAATTAATTATATTATAGTTATTTTAATTTTTCTAACTTATTTAATTTGGCTTAATCTCGAGCTGAACTTGGATTGAACTTCATTTGTCTCGAGTTGAACTTTGATTTAGATCGATGTAAGCTGCATTTAACTTGAGTAAACTTGGATTTAGCTAGATTTAAACTTGGGTTTAACTAGGATTTAACTCGAGTAAACTTGGATTTATCTAGAGTTAAACTTGGATTTAGCTAGAGTTAAACTTGGATTTAACTCGAGTTAACTTGGATTTAACTCGAGTAAACTTGGATTTAGCTAGAGTTAAACTTGGATTTAGCTAGAGTTAAACTTGGATTTAACTCGAGTTAACTTGGATTTAACTCGAGTTAACTTGGATTTAACTGTGATTTAGCTAGAGAAAAACTATGATTTAACTCGAGTTAACTCGAGTTAACTTGGATTTAACTTGGATTTAGCTAGAGTAAACCTGGGATTTAACTCGAGTTAACTTGGATTTAGCTAGAGTAAAACTGGGATTTAACTCGAGTTAACTCGAGTTAACTTGGATTTAAATTGGATTTAGCTAGAGTAAAACTGGGATTTAACTCGAGTTAACACGAGTAATCTCGAGTTAAACTTGGATCTAGCTGGTGTTAAAAGTGTTACCAAATTACCGAGCTAAACATGAGTTTAAACTCGAGATAAATCCAAGTTAAACACAAGTTTTGAATACTGGGATGCTAGAGCCATAATGAATGAAGCTCTACTAGACTAAGAGGGTAACATATCAATAGGAGGAAGAACCATTACAAAATTAAGGTTTGCTGATATAGATAGTATTCTGATCAACAAAATAGATATTACTTTAATAACTTATGGAATGGAGATTAATACAGGTAATACACACGTTATGTCAAATTGAGAAGGGCACTTCATGAATGGTATTTTTTTATAATGAAATAAAAGAAGTCAACATTTTTAAATACCTAGGTTATATTATATATGATAAAGGTTCAAAGAAAAGAAGTATTTCAAGAATAGAATAAACCATACCAGTATTAACAAAGCTCAGTGTGATTTGGAACGATATTAATGGTGAAATCCAACATCCGTATGATACATTTAATCGTGAGATATGAATAATAACTAAATAACTTCAAAACAAAATATAAGTAATGGACTATAGATGCATTAGAAACAATTCTAAAGATAACATTTTAGTATTATTGTATCCGCATACTATAATCATATATCGTAACTAAGCCACGCCTACTAATATATAATAAAGATATATATATATATATATATATATATATATATATATATATATATATATACTATTGCTACATTTACTCCTTTGTTAATTTTTTTTAATACAATTCTTTATATATAATATTATTTATGTAAAATATATAAATATATATTTATATTACATTTTATGTTAGGGTCCAATCGCCCATTCACCAGTTATCATATGCAATGATAACTTTATGGAATGAAACATATTAATGGACGGGACAGTTATTATAAATCATGAACATATCTGAATAATAGAAATGCTATCATTATTGTTTTAAATCTATTATATTTTTAATATTTAATCGCCATCTAACTTAAAATTAACCTTTTTGATGTTTATGTATTTAATATACCAATATAAATGTATTTTTCTGTAAATTACAAAAAACTTTTTATAAATCAAATAAAAATCTAACCTTATAAAAGTTTCAGAATTTATATATATATATATTATATTTATGATATTATATAGGTATTTTGGAAAATATATTACTTTGATAAACTTATAATAAAACCCAAATCAGGTTTAGTAAACGTTTCTAACATCGAGTGTAATAAACATGACTATATAATATATATATATATATATATATATATATACATATTATATTTATATAGGATCACTTCCTCATCTCATTCAAAACACACTATCACTCATAATCAGAAGACACGTATTACATACAGACCTAGTTATTGATATACAGACTCTCCTATTTTACGCCAATAATCTACCATTGTAATATCTCCTTCTCATACTGCATCCAACTTAAGTGTATTTTTTGATTCTACTCTTTCCTTTATTCCTCGTATTACTGTCATCACTAAATCGGAAATTATCATATTTTTATAATTAGAAAATACGACAATCAATTACTGTATCTCTTACTAAAACTCAAGTTAATTCCATTATCAAATATAGATTATTGTTCCTCACTCCTCATCAATCTTCCATTATCCTCTATTTCTGCCCTGAATCTAGTTATTAGTTAAAAAATACGTACAACATATAACCTACATATTAGAGAACATTTCTCTACTTACTCATAGAAAAACTTACCTTCCTGGTTCCCATTTAACAAACACACGCAATCAAATACTATCTATTGTTAATTCATCATTATACTATTCGAATTG
This sequence comes from Osedax fenrisi, assembly GCA_964019155.1. Lineage (NCBI taxonomy): Eukaryota > Metazoa > Annelida > Polychaeta > Sabellida > Siboglinidae > Osedax > Osedax fenrisi. The sequence goes on along the minus strand of OZ025240.1, from coordinate 19,596,473 downwards.
TCCATTATATATCAGCTTCTCATGTACAAATATATTACCTTCCATCTCTTATAAAGCATGCAAATCATCTTTTATCGACCTCTATTATACATCCCTCAAAAATGAATTCTCGGGTCTTACGTTATATTGGTCCTATGGAATTCACTCCATCCCTATATTAGATATATACAATCGCATACAATATTCAATAAATGTATACTATAATTGATCTCAGGTGGTAACCTGAATACTAATATTATTTGTCATTATTATTTTATTTAATAATGTCCTTAAAGTTATTATATTTTATGTTATTAGTAATGGTATTTATTATTTTACCTACTTTTATTATTTGTATTCTATATATAAACACTATTGAGAAATCATTTATGATTTATTTAAGTGTTATATTAAACTTTCAATTCAATTAAAAATGAGCATAAATAACGTATTATTTTTTATTTTGAACGATATATTAATACATAATGTAAATATAATGAATTATATTTTAATATTTTAAATTAAATTAAATGTTGATAACAAGTGAACAAAAACCTTACCCCTTTAATAGGTATGATGGAAGGGTAAATTAAATTTAGAAATTCTGAAATTATCTAAATAAAATTTAACCGAATATTCAAACACTCAATTTAGAAATAGTCGCAGTACCGATACCTTAATATAAACTCATTCAAACACACATTAATATTGTGTTTATACTACCAATACTTTATAGAGATAATGAAACCCACCAAACCAAGAACAAATATCGATATTCATCTCTGCTATAGAAAATGAATGCACTAAAGATAAATGACTATATGTATATATAAATAATCAAGTTAATGTTGCAAACCTAATGATGTAGTAGTCTGTACTCGTTCAGGTGAAGGGTTAATATGAATTGTAGTGGACAACTCTATTATTAAGTGATACATATTAATATATAATTTATTAATTTATAAAATACTTAATTAATGATAATAGAATATTATTGATATTAACATTACTTTATTTTATATATATATATTATTTATATTTTGTTATAAACATTTATTATTGATTTTACTATATATAGCATAGTAACCTATATTAATTATTATTTAGAATATTATCATGAAGTATATATATATATAACTCAGAAGGGTGTACAAATAAAAAATATATGGAATATTAAAAATAAATTTGTCGACCATTTCTCGTCATCGTATTGAGCAAAACTAAATAAAATATAATAAACGCAAACTAATAATAAAAATATGAATAAAATATTAAAATAAATATATATATATATATATATATATATATATAATTACAACGTGCACATTTGCGTTATAATATGTATAATGTTTTTATTTTTTCAATATTTTTATATTACATATTATCCATATTCAGTATCTTATTTATCACATGGTAACATATTTTAAATTATTTTTGAATATTTCTATCAATACAAGGTGTTTTAAATAATTCATATTTTTATGTATATATTGAATATAATTTTTTCAAGTTTTTACCTTTTGCAATTAGTAAGCATACATAAATAACAGCCTACTAATTCTTTGATTATTAATATTATTATCTGAAATATTTATATATATAAATATATATGTAATAATATATTTAAAAATATACATATATTATGGAGGATATTGTATTATTAAAATAAATTATAATAAACTTCATATTTATAATAAAAAAATAAAAAATATTTAAACTATTTTAAACTATTTTTTTTACATAATTTCAAATATATATTATATTTATAAAATATCAATAATTATATTTTATATATCAATAATAATATATAGTATTTTAATATATTATATCGAGTTAAAAAGGTACTTCATTATCTGTATTAGTGTAGTATTCATAACATTTTAGCTATATCTGAAATTAACATGGTAATCCCTAATTTCAGCATGCACCCTTAAATAAAACAAACATCTCCTCCCAACTTATCACATACCTTACAACCAATAAAATCCGCAACATCTTCAAAAGCGCCTACCTACCCCATAAATCTACTAGGCATTGTCCTCAACTGGTTTACCTCCTACATTACCATCCGCTCATCCTCAGTCAGGATTAATACAAACTATTCCACCTCCCGATTCATAACCCACGGTGTCCCCCAGGGCTCTGTCCTCGGCCCACTCCTCTTCAATATTTACCTCTTTCCCATATTTGATATCTTCACTGACTACCCCGACATCTCCTTCCATACTTACAACGACGACCTTCAACTATATCTTAACTGCATAGAAACCCCTACTTATGCCCCTGACCGACTCTCCTCCTGTATAAAGTCTATACACCATTGGCTTACCCCCAACTCTCTACAACTTTACCCCACTGAAATGGACGCTATTTTTCTCCACTTACCACTACGCTCCTCCACTCTCCATGAACCACCCCCATATCACTCAACAACACCTCACTCCCCTACTTTCAACACGTCCGAAACCTTGGCTTCCATCTTGATACCACACTTTCCATTGACTCCCATCTTATACATATGCACACATCCATCCACTACCACATACACTGCCTCCACTTAACCCGATGCTCCATTCCCCTCCCCATCGATATTACCATTGCATCCTCCTACATCATCCCCTTGTTCGACTATTGCAAATCCCTACTCTTTAACCTCCCTGAATATAAACTAATCAAACTACAATGACTCCAAAACGCTGTAGTTCGCTGCGTCCACTTACTTCCACGTGGTTCTTCTGACTCCATTACACCTCTCCTAAAACAACTAAACTGGCTGACAGTCCCCTACCGCATACAGTACAAACTTTCCCTGACTATCCACAAAGCTATTCACCACAACTCCCCTGACTACCTTGCCTTCCACCTACATCTATACACACCCATCACTCCACTCCAGACTCGTTCCTCCAACACCTTTATCATTACCACTCCCCATCTACACAAACTCCACTCTTCAAATATACGCTCCTTTGCCCTCTCTGCCCCTTACCACTGGAACTCCCTGCCCAATCACCTACGAACAAACACTTCAACTCCCTCCTTTAAACGCCACCTTAAGACTTATTACTTCTCCCTTGCCTTCCCTCCGACTCAATAATTCCCTCCCACGGACGGCCGATTGCTCACGTACTGATGCAGTCCATAAACCAAAAAAAAAGTAAAAAAGAAAGTAATATGGGTACTATTTAATAATGAAAAAACTAAACATTAAATAACATATTACATTTAACAAATTGTGATTTTATATTGATATCATTATCCAATATATCAATATTAATATAAGTAGTGTATAAACAGTATATTAATTATTTTACATTGTACACACTATATAGTAAATTTCACTTATTGTTATTAATATTGCCACATTAGATTGTAACTAATATCCATAACCATTTGGTGGACACGAAATTATCTATCAAATAATCATATCTACCAAATGGTTAATGTTATGCTAGAAATATCTACTAAATCTGATATAATTATATATATATATAATAATAATAATAATAATAATAATAATAAAATCAGATTTGGCAATTGCCTGGGTGAAGGAAGAAGCAGAGCTTATCAAGTCTTTCACCCTTTTATGATTACGAGGAGAAAAAATTATATAGGAATATAATTAAAATCAAGAAATAGTAGAACAAAAAATAGAGTGAAAAATTAAATTATTAAATTAAAATAAAGCATAAACCACCATAATATATCAACTTTCCGAATGTGGGTTCATCAAGTCCAAAACCTTAGGGAATATACTTTCGCCAATAGTATATACACTGGTAACATTTGGAGCCAGCAAATGCATCCATACTACCCGATATACAATATGACAAATTTAAGAATTAAGATTCAATGAAATACAATAAAAAAAAACAAATTCCATAATTATTCTACTACATCTTAATATAAATATATAAATGTAATAAAAGAAAAAAATAATTAAAAATAATACAATTATAAATAGTAAAAAATGTATAAGTTTATATTCTTTATAAATAGTAGAACATGCTTTAGATAAAATAATAAAAATACAATAATATTATTAAAAAACTCCTCGTAATCTAATCATCATTATAATAAAATATATAAATATATATAAACATATACTAAAATTATAATAAAAATATATTAAAAAGTTATAATAAAACAAATAGGAACAAACTATACAACTGAATTATAATAAACATTAAAAACTTAGATTAAAAATAAAAATAAAAATAAAAGTAAAAGTAAAAATTAGAATAATAATAATAATAATAAAAATATAACAAATTAGTCAATTAAAATTTGCAATAAGACATTTTAAAAATAAATTATATTATAAGTCGGATAAAAGTTAAATAAAATGATGTCATGAGTCTGCTAATAGTTAAAGTCATAGTTTTATAAAGTTATTTAAAAATTAATAATATTAATATTTTCATAAGTCAAATTAAAAGTTAAAAATATAAATTAAAAGGACAATTAAAAATGTAATGATAACTATTCAATAAATATTTTTTTAAAGTTCTTTTAAATAAATTGAAATTAAAAAATTTTCTTATGTAATAATCTAAATTATTCCATAGTCTAGGACCTGTTATAGATAAGCAGAAAGATTTTCTATCTGTTCTAATTTTTAATCTATGAAATAAATAGGTATTATGTAATTTAATTGAATATCATTTTTGCAAATTAATAGGTAATAAATTATTCCTGGCCCTAAACATAAACTTTATGGTATTCATTTTTACAATATCATGAAATTGTAATGACCTATGAATAATATAAAAAGTTGAATAATTAGAATCATTATTTATAATTTTCAAAGCTCTTTTTTGTAATATACATATTTTATTTAAATTTGAAAAAAATGTATTACCCCAAATATGACAACAGTATGTAAGGTGAGAATACAAAAATGAATTATATACCAATACTAAAGATTTCAAATTCAATTTAAATTTCACTTTATTTAAAATACCAATAGCTCTAGATAATTTCATAGATACATAATTAATTTGTGATTTAAAATATAATTCGTCATCAATTATTATTCCTAAAAATTTTAAATTTGTTACTTGTTTGATTTTAATATTATTAATATTGACATTCAATTTAACATTATTATTTTTATTTCGAATATTAAACAGTAATAAACTAGATTTACTAACATTAAGGGACAATTTATTAATATTTAACCAATCAAAGAGCTTATTTAAGTTACGTTGTATATTAGTTTTTAGAGCAGTAATTGATTTATCAGAAAAAATCAAATTAGTGTCATTAGCAAATAATACAGGCTTAAATGAATTATATATGTTTGGAAGATCATTGATGTACAATACAAATAACAGTGGCCCCAAAACCGAACCTTGTGGTACACCACATGCACTATTATTAATATTTAAAGTAGTATTCATAAAACTAACATACTGTTGCCTATCTTTTAAATAGCTTTCTAATAATTTGTGAGCTACCCCTCTTATACCATATATAGGATAAGTACATAAGTACATAAGTACATATAAGATAATACCTACTAAGTTTTTTAATTAAAATATCATGATTTAAAGTATCGAAAGCCTTACACAGGTCAATGGATACGATAGCGCAATTATTTAATGTTCCAAATTTAAATTAACTGTTTCAATAAAATATGAAAGTGCATCAGAAGTTGATACATTTTTTCGAAACCCATATTGCGTATCACTGATTATATTAAACTTGTTTAAAAATTTCAAAATTCTGACTTTTATTAATTTTTCCACAAATTTTGAGAATTGGGGTAATAATGAAATGGGTCTATAATTTTCAGGTTTAGATCTATCTCCATCTTTAAATAATGGAATTACTTTAGCTTTTTTTAAAGCGATTGGAAATATACCCTCAGATAGAGATCTATTAAATAAATGAAATAATATTTGTGTACTTTCAACCCTGATTTCTTTGATTACCGACATATTTAAATTATAGGTATCATTACTGTATTTAACTTTGGTTTAATTTATGATACTTTCTATTTCAAAAATTGAAATAGGAGAGAGGAATAATGAATTTTTATTAGTTGGAGGCATCGTATGATATATGTTATGATCAGATGTAGCTTTGATATTTTCTGATAATTTTAAACCTATATTGCTAAAGTAATCATTAACATCATTAGGTTTAGGAGTGTTAACCTTATTTACAACTGATTTATTTGTATAATATTTTTTATTATTAATTACATTATTTATAATAGACCATGTATTTTTTATGTTATTTCGGCTAGCGATTAATTTATTGGAGTTATATAAATACTCTGAGCGACGTATTAAAGATCCTAGTATATTTTTATAATGTTTATAATAGTTTAAATTAACTAAATTTGTTTTATTTTTTAAAACTTTAGTATATCATTTATTTTTTATTTTAATACATTTAATAATACTATTGTAAATCCATAGTTTTTTATTATTGTCGATATCTTTAATTTTGATTAAAGGAATATTTTCATTATATAATACAATTAAATCTTCGAAAAATGTATCATATATAATATTTAAATCAATATTATCATAAATATAATTCCAATTATGTTTTGTTATATTAATTCGGAAATTAGATATAGTGTTATCATTAATTTTTCTAATATATTTATATTTACTTTTAATTTACTATTAATTCATTTATTTGTTGCATAATTAACATCATAAATAATACAGATCGGAAGATGATCACTAACATCACTTATAATTATATTATTACGAATAGTATTACAATTAACATTACAAAATATATTATCAATGAGTGAATTAAGAGTATCACTATACCGAGTAGGTCTAGTTATCATCGGCCTACAACCCATACTATAAATAACATCTATGAAATATTTATTTTTAAAATTATCCATTAAAATATTTATATTGAAGTCACCAACTAAATATAAGTCATTTTTTGCAGAAATATTACTAAACATATTATAAATTAAATCACTAAATCTAATTATATCAGATTTTGGTGATTTATATATTCCACTAATTATAATTTTTGTATTATTAATAATTAAATTAATAGTAACTATATCTATAAAATCATGTTCTGTAAAACAAATATTTTCTATTTTATTGAAATGTAAATTATTCTTAATATATATAGAAACACCACCTACTTTTTTATTAATTCTAGTTGTATGAATAGCATTGTAATTGTTAATTGTATAGATATCTGCATTGTTATTTTGTAGCCATGTTTCTGTAATAACAATAATACTGAATTTTGTTTCAATAGAATCTAAAAGTAATATTACATCATCTATATTATGTATAAAGCTAATAGCGTTTATATGTAATATAGAAAAATGTTGATTATATTTACTATCATAGGAATTACAATGTACATATTTACATTCTATCTCTGGATTGATATTTATAAATTCACTATTTATATGTAATTGATTGCTTGTATCATTAATACTATAGGTGAAAACTTGATTATCTAATATTATATTATATGTATCATTAGTCATAGGTAATATCTTTAGTTATAAGTATAAAATAAAAATAAAAATTTAAAATATATAATTATATACTAAAATTGTCAACAATATTATCTAAATGTAATTGATTTATAATTTGTATTTTTTTATTATCATTAGTTTCTATAAACATATTATTGTTATATATCCAGGTATTGATAATGTTATTCTCCGATCTTAATTTACGTGTATTAAAGAATAAATTATTAGTACTACTTTTATAAGAATTCTTGAATATAGGTATTCTTATCTTTTGATTGATTTTATTTTTTAAAATAGATGATTTTATTTTACTATTATTTAAACTTATTACAAATTTATTATATTTTAATGGTTTAGTATTATCACTTTTATATTTTATTTTTTTAATTTTAATTATAATTATATTCTCTTCTTCAATTTTTATATCTAGTTTCTCTTTCAAGAGTTTAAATAATTTGATTTTTAGAATAATCAATGGTATCTTCAATATCAGTAGTTAATAATATAGTATTATTGATTAGTTTTTTGTTAATTTTAGGAGCTATTGAATCTATTTTTACAGCCTGGATAATACTATTGTTTTCTATTTTTTTTTCTAGATTGATAACTTTTTGAATAATAATATTATTTTCGTCTTTTAAAGATTCGATATTCTTAGATTGATAACTAATTATGTCAGATAATTTATTTATAATATTTTCTAATACAGTAATTTTATCATATAATGCTTGATTAGTAATAGGCATAATGACAGACAAGACTATGTTTATATATGAATTGATTATAGATATATAATATTAATTGACAAATATATTAATGAGAAATAAGAAATGTAAACAAGAAAAATAGTCACGGTTCAATGATTTCAATAACTACTAAATTAAAAGTGATAATATAGTTAATATAACAATTAATTTATTTATAATATTTATATAAATGATGGTATTATATATTCATGCATATAGAATATTAAATATATATTATATGTTATATATAAATATAACTACTTTAGTATATATGTTGATAGTGTTGTCATATATACATATGGAGTAGGATGACGTGCCCACATCGTGAAATCAATCTATTACCATATGAATACAATATATCTTAATAATATATATATATATACTAATATATACTATACTTTTAAGTGATCTTATATGATTTTATACAAAATGACCATCAATAATTAAAACCATGGATTCATTAACATGAGAGTGGTTACGAATGGATATTATAGCCATTTGGTTATACATAAAAAGCAACATTTAATTTCATATTTAGTATATTATAATTTATTATAATATTTATTAATATAATGTTAAATTATAATTATTTTTAATTGGTTGATATATTATTGTATATATATAAAATAAAAAATTTTAATTATACATATATATATATATATATTGCTGTATTAACTAACCTTTTAGACAATTGTTACGTTTATTCTTACATTCATTATTATGATACCTAAATATACAACGTAAACTACACATTTTATTATTATAGCAAACGTCATCATAATAAAGCATGATATTTATTTCTTTATTTATGTCTAATTCAAGAACTGCGTACAGTTGTATCTGAATTAGTAAATAAAGTTGATGAACTAACTGCAGTTGTAAATAATAAAGATAAAACAATTATTGAGTTAGAACAAAAAATTAATAACCTTGAACAATTTTCAAAACAAAATAATATTATTATATCTGATCCTAAATTGAATTTTGATTTAACTCAACGTAATCTAGCACCATCTTTCATCACATTTGCAAAGGAAAAATTAGATATAATTATACAACCGTATGACATTGTTAAGATACATAAATTAAAAAACAACAAGAATAAACATAATAAAATTTTAGTCAAACTACACCATAACTCTACTAAATTTGAAATTATTAAAAATTCTAAAAAATGAAAAGGCACTGATACATATATAAATGAACATCTAACACAATTTAATTCTGATATTTTCTACAAAGCTCGACAACTTCGAAAAGATAAAGTGATATTACATTGTTGGACTATAAATGGAATAACTTTTATTATAAAAAACGAAGATTCGTCTCCAGTAAAAATAACAGATATAAATAAATTCTCTGATATATAAATATTTTATTTTGTATTTATTTTTCGTTGTCGTTTGTTCTAATTTCATATTACATTCTATTTTTAACATTTTATTATAATTGGTATTTACATATATTTTTTATCTATATCTTTAATCTTTTATATTATCTTATTCAATTTTAACTTTTTAATATTTGTACTATATGAACTTGAATGAAATCTATCCGCAATTTAATGTTGATCAAATTAACAATTTTAGTTCCAATAATGATAGTTTTAATAATAATAATTTCTAAAATTGTAATTTTAATTTTCTCAATGAATCCAATTATTACACCTCAAATGAATGGAAGTTGAATTCTAATAAAAATAATTTATTTAATTTTAATATTATTAACATCAATATTAGGAGTTTAAAAAAATTTTTTGATAAATTAATTATGTTTTTGAATACGTTTGATGATCATTTTGATATAGTTTCAATTACTGAAACATGGTTGAGTGATAATAATATTTTCATTTTTAATATTCCTGGTTATAACCATATATGTTCAAATCGTAAACATAAAAATGGAGGTGGTGTTTTAATCTATATACGTGAACATTATCAATTTAATATTCTATCTACCATATCAAATAACTATTATGACAACATATCAATTGAAATTATTTTTGAAAAATCAAAAAACATTATTTTCAGTACAATATATTTTCCTCCTACTTTAGAAAAAATAGCTCACTCTACATTTATTGATTTCTTGATAAATAATTTTCAGCAACATGTTAGTAATGATAAAAAAATGATTATCTGTGGTGACTTTAATATTGATCTAGTGCATATAAATACAAATAAAGTGGCTAATACCTTTTTTGATACGATGATTTCACTAGGTTGGTCCCATCTAATTAATCGTCCAACTAGAATCGACACTAAACATAATTCTTCATCTATAATTGATAATATATTTACAAATTTTAATCTTAATATGAAAAGATTTTCAGGAATAATTATTTCAGATATATCTGACCATTTTCCAATTGTTTTAAATTTACAATTGTCTACCAAACCTCAAGATAAAGTTAAATCTACTAAAATCAAACAAAATCAAATTAATGATAGAACCATGTTTAATCTGTTTGAAATTTAAAAAAAAAACAAACTGGGAATTCATAAAATCTAACGATACAGAAAAATCTTGGAATTTATTCTTGGAATACTTTATCTTAAATTTTGATAGATACTGTCCAAAAATTAATAAAGCCTCCCACAAAAATAAACTCATTCCATGGAATACTCGAGATCTTAAAAAGGCTTGTAGAAAAAAACAGATATTATATAAAAAATATAAAATATCTAAATCTGAAAATGACTTATTTATTTACAAAATTTTTAAAAATAATACAACATCTTTAGTTCGAGAAGCTAAGAAAAAGTATTATTCAAATCTGTTAAAAAATTGCTCTGATACAAAAAATACATGGAATGTACTAAATAATTTACTTAATGTTAAAAAAAAATTCAAACAACTACCTGACAATTTTAATGTAAATAATGTGAATATTGTTGATTCTAAACAAATTGCTAATGAATTTAATTCTTTTTTTAGAGACATTGGTTCTAATTTAGATAATAATATAAATAATTGTAATGATGATGACTTTAAATTCTTTTTACCTGAACCTAATATACATAGTTTTTTTTAACACCAGTAAGTTCAGATGAAATTATTAAAGTATTAAATGAATTCAAACCAACAAAATCAAGAGATCATTATGGCATATCCATGCAGTTACTTAAATGTATTTTTCCTGTATTGGTTTATCCATTTGTTTTTCTTGTAAATTTATCTTTTGAATCAGGCGTTGTACCGGATTTCTTAAAATTATCAAATATTATCCCTTTACACAAAACTGGTGATGATACATTTTTTAATAACTATCGTCCAATTTCTCTCACCTGTCAATTCGCAAAGATTTTAGAAAAAATATTTTATTCTCGCTTTTATAGTTTTTTATCATCTTTTAATATATTATCTCCTTCTCAATTTGGTTTTAGGAAAGGATACAGTACATCAAATGCAATATTTAACCTCCAGTCACAAATCAGTACCTGTTTTAATAATAACAATGTTGGCGCTATAATCTTTATTGATTTAAAAAAAGCATTTGACACAGTTAATAACAGAATATTACTTTTTAAATTAAAAAATATTGGAGTACGAGGCATTGCACTTAACTGGATAATGAGCTATTTAACAAATAGATATCAACAGTGTATATATAATGATGTAATTTCAGATAAACTAAAAGCCATAACGGGTGTACCCCAAGGCACCATCCTAGGACCCATTTTATTTTTAATTTATATTAATGATATTACAAAATCATCTTCTTTATGTAAGTTTACCATGTTCGCAGATGATACTACTTTATATTTTGAAAATACATCAGCCGAATTACTTAATTATATTTGTCAAACTGAATTAAAAAATATTAATAAATGGTTAATATATAATAGGTTATCATTAAATTTAAATAAAGCTTGCTTTATGTCTATTAATTCAAGAACTATTATAAATATAAATTTAAATAACAGAAATATTGAAAGAGTTACATTTTATAAATTTTTAGGCGTAATTATTGACGATATATTAAACTGGAAACAACATATCTTGTTTTTAAAATCAAAACTAAAAAAAATCATATGGATTACCAATATTATTTCCAAATTTATAAATAAAAAAGCATTACTTCATATATATAATTCCATTTTCTTGCCTCATATAAAGTATTGTAACATATTTTGGGGAAATACATATAAATCTAATGTATCATGCATATATATTCTTCAAAAGCGAATGATAAGAATTATATGTAAAAAACATTTTTTACATCATACTAGTGGACTATTTATTGATAATTCTTTATTAAAAATAAATGAAATTACATATATAAGTACATGTGAATTTATGTTTAAAATTGTCAATGATCTTCATCCTGTTATAACAAATGCATTTTTTTCTGTAACTTCATCATCTCACAACACTAGGAGCATAAATAATTTCTCAATTATTAATTTCAAAAAAGAACTATGCAGAAGAACATTAATATACATTGGACCAATTACCTGGAATAAGCTTGATAATATTTTAAAAAATATTTCAAATTATAAATTATTCAGGAAACGTATGTATACAAATTTGTTATCTTCTTACTCAGTATGCTTATAATCTAAATCTCATTTTTCTAATTTTATATCTTTTATCATGTCTTTTATCTAATATTGTATTATATACTAAGATCCACATTTTATTCTTATTTTAATTTATTGACGTTTATGTAAAAATTAAAAAAAAATTAATACTTTTGAGTGTTTTACTTTACAATATTTTATTTCCCCGACATTAATAAATATTATTTTACTGAATTTTTGCATTTTATATTTGAATTTACTTTCATGTTTTCTTTCTTTTTAATTGACGTTTATATAAAAATAATAAAATTAAAAAAAACTGTTAGGTATTTCTTTTTTCTTTAGTATTTTCTTTAGTATTTTTTATTTCCCTCTGACTAATAATATTATTTAACTTTATTTTTAATTACATAAACATTTTGTATTGAATCTTTTTTCTTGTATACTTGATTATACTTCTTTGTTTTATTTCTCTTTATTGACACTTATATAAAAATTAGTAATTAAACTAACATTTCAGTTTGAACAAATATTTTACATTCTTTACATTATTATAAAGTATTACAAAAAAATTCCTAAAACTTATTTACTGAAAAAAAAAAAAAAAAAAATGTTACATACAGTTCTTACCATCTTTCTAGATATTCTTTTTGTTATGTTTTATTCAGTTTTATTCATTTTTTTCTTCTTTTATACTAATACATCTATATTTTTGTTTAGTGTATTATTTTATAGTACTTATTATTTATTTTAGTTATTTATTTATAAATAATTAAATGATGATAACATAATTTTATGGCAAGTTCAAACAATTTATATTATTTTTCTATTTTATTCATTGTATTGTATCTATGTAAACAGGAAGTCATCTAATATTTTATAATATTTTATTTATTTAGGTTTTTTTGAACTTGCTTTAAAATTAAGGGTAATTGTCTCGATAAGCTTTAGCTTCTACAAAAACCCTGGTGCAAACCTAAATCTGATAATAATAATATCCATTGCATTTCACTTAGGCATGTAAGATTATTACCTGATATATATAATACTGTATATGTACTTGTGTTACTAGTTGTACCTAGTATATATGATTTAAATGCATATTCCGTTAAATATGTTAATTGATTACTATATAAATTTACGATAGTTATTAAAAGCAAGCTACCTAAATTAAAGTTAAAGTGTGTTAGACTATTATTAGACATATGTATTTCCACTAATTTCTTATTATATTTGAATACATCTATACTTACGTGTGTTAATAAATTATTAGATAAAACTAAGTATCTTAACATTTTTAGATTTTTGAAATTAAGACTATTTATTGTTTTTATTAAATTGTTATCTAAAAATAATGCTGCTATATTATTTTCATTATTATTATTATTATAATTACTCTCTAAATTAAATGTATCGTTATCTATCTTTGTTATCGATTTATGTGTACACCAATATACCGTCGTTTCCTTTTCTCGTATAACACCTTTCAGTATACCATTAAGAATGTCATTGTTTTCACAGTACTGTTGTAAAGATTTACATGTTTACTTATATATATACATATATATATATATATATATATATATATATATATAAATTTATATAGGTTTGTGTGTTATATAGTTAGGTTTAAGTAATTATGGGTATCAATTAGTTTGTATTATTACGTATAGTTCAGCGCGCGCGTAATTCATAATCCGTATAATTTTAGGTATGAATAATGTATAGGCAATTATTATATTAAGTGTGAAGCGGAGTATACGTCGAGTTATAGATATATATTATATAACGTAAATGGATACAACGACGTATGATACAAACGACTGCAGCTCTACACCAACCAACGTAACCACTGAATCATAATTGTATCAACGAATATTATTATATAAACACATCCTACACATTGTGGATGTGTCGATCATATATGTATATAGGCTTTTTACAAGTAGTCGTTGTTCCAACGTATCGACGGTATATATCATTATAATATATATATATATATATATATATATATATATATATATATATATATATATGTGTGTAACTTATAATATATTGTCTAACATAATTAACATAGAATAAAATATTGCATTCTTATATTGAATGATGATATATACATATAAACCTGGGACTCATTCGCCGATGCATATATTATTAATAATACAAAATAAAAGTATAAACATGTGTACATAATGTATCATTAATTTTGATTTTTAGACACTAGTAAATTACTATTTACATATAATTAGTGTTTTATTTACAAATTATTTATTCAATTATTTATTAAAAAAAAAACAATTAAAATATATAATTATAATTATTATATTTATAAATAAAAACAAGATCTACGAATTAAACAAAACTCATTATACGACATAACACGTCATGTTTTCTGAAGGAACTATACCACTGATACAGAAGTATTGTACTTTGTCATGTATTTCTACTTTGTTATGTATTATTACTTTATTTATTACTACCCTCTGCAAACACACAATAAATCTATCCAATTTATAGAACGCGCTGCCGTTTTTACACATCATAATTTGATATACTCACCGAATATTTGAAATTGTCATATACGGTAAAACCTTGGAATTTTTCTCCAAATATATCCATGAACGATGCAACTGTGTGAAAATAAAAAGTACTACAAATAAGAAATATTCTCTACAAATAAATAAATTTTCACTTCGTCCATATTTATTATAACAAGGAAGGATGGTGATTAAGGCCAATAGACCATGATTCTAACCAATTAAAAAACTGTACTTCGCCAAATAACACTTACATAAATTAAATCCCCAATACAAAATTACTAAAGAAAACTGAGAAATATAATGTTATACAAGAATATACATATAAATAGAGTGTAATATAATTAATAATATGTATAATTATGTATATATTAATATTAATATAATTATAATAGTAGCATATATATATATATATATATATATATATATATATATATATATATATATATATATATATATATATGTTATAGAGTGGCTTTGTAAAGGTAGTATACTCCACATACACTTAGTTTGATACATATACTTATATATATATATATATATGTATATATAGCATGAAACGATACCGCATTCCAAGATCCAGGAATCCCATAGTAGAACCAATCAGCAACTCGCGTGTTGTCTTTGATTAACTAATTAGCGATATGCATTCGTTAATCAGTATATGCTAATCGGCAGTCGTACCAAATACTTACTCGTCTATAGATCGTCATTTATGTCATCATACCTATCATAACACCAACTTATACCAACCCATAGGTCAACACCCACGTATACTAACACGTATTTACCCACACGTCAACATCCACGTAACCCACACGGTTCAACCTTGTGAATAATTAACCTGGCTTATTACTTACTGATCCACGCGATTACAAATGGTGATATCGGCTATCAAGTACTGAACCGTGTGTGAGAGAACCACGCCATCAGGAGATCAACTGGAGCTTCACTACCATTACGAGACTAGTGTTGAGCATTGCGTGTAATCGAGGTTAGTGCTTGCGAGAGTAGATGAATAAGTTATTGGTAGACATACGAGAAAGAGGGGATAGTAAACCGGTAGGTAAACCAGCTAAGCGCTATTATACATGTGTAAAACTTGACGCTTTAGAGGATAATACGATAGTGTATACATGGATATATGTAGCGAAGGAATGCGAGGAGGGTTGACGAGTTATTGAATGTACCACGTTAGAGGTGAGGCTAAGATAGAGTTATCGGTAGAGATGTCGGAGGGAGAGGCGAGTTTTGAGAGGATTTGGGGTATTTTAAATACTCGTGTAGGATCAAGGGGTACTGAGGGTGAGAGGATAGGTAGTTGGTGGATAGAAAACAACGGGAAGGGGAGTCTATAAAAGGAGTTTTCTGATGAAATGTATAGACTAGCACGGAGAATCAATGATGTGGATAGCTGTAAGGACCTATTGATGACTCCCTAGAAGATCTAGGGGGATCTATATTTTTTTATTTTTTTTCTATTTGAAGTCCGCATACCATCAAGTAACAATAATAAGGATGGTGAGAATATACTGGTGATACCGAAATTATTAATCCCAAGATATTTAAATTTATCAGAATATAAGATATTATGATTGTTAACCATGATAAATTGTGGGACTGTTAATGGGCGTCTGGGAGAATGGAGGTGAAGAAATATAGATTCTGTTTTATTAGGATTCAGTGATAGAGAATTATTTGAAAGCTAAGTATGTATAGATTTAATACAGTTAGACATAATATTTTGAGCAAATTGATATCAGAAGTGCATTTTACGTTAAGTTGTATATCATCAGCGTATGAGTGAACTGATATAAGGGGAAATTTAGAAATTATATCAAAAATAGGAAGTCGAAAAATATTAAAATAATCGGTCTTAATACAGAGCCTTATTATTAGATCTATATCTATACTAAAGTATTTCTATAATATTTAATTAACTTGATTACAATCAGATTTGAACCATTTCGTCTAAACATAATTCGTGTAGGATACCTATATTGAAATCTATGTAAAAAAAACTGTTATTTATAATTAATTATTGTAGTTCTATTAGAATCATCAGTATTTGTAATAACATCGAATACATTGTAGTCACTTTCAATAATTTCAATGTTAATAAAGCAGATTGTCCGATTATTTAATATCACTTTAATATTATGTTTTAAAGTAGGATTTTGAATAAATATATTAAAATTACGAATTTAAAATAAAATAATCACGTGATTTATATATGGGGAAATACAATTGAAATCTAAATAATTATAGAATATATTTTCATATATACATATATATTCTAAATATTAATTGGTAGCAGATTCACTACCCAATATTTAAAGTTTGCTACCCAATTTTCATTTTTGGTAGTTAATTTGCTTCCCAATCTTGAAATAGACTATTCTAAATATAGTTCAAGCAGTTATCATATTTCATTTTTAAATTGTAATTTTTGTTTATATCCAATATCAAACGGATATAACAAAGGGCAAATAGTATATATTCGCCTTTAATTTGAAATATAATGCATTTATCCTAATTTTATTACGGAAGTTTTTCATATTCTCCATTATTTTAATACTTAAATAATAATATAATAATAATAATAATACATTTAATCGCAATTGTATAAATATTTATTAAAAATATGTCACTTAGTAACATGGACTATTATAGTTAAATACAAATCTAAGCTTAGTGAATATAAAATTCTCCATTATTGATATACTTAAATAATAATAGAATACTAATAATACATGTAATCGCCATGTTATAAATATACATTGAAAATTAATAATAAATTCTTCATTATTTTAATACTTAAATAATAATAAGACATTTAATCATCATTTTATAAATATTCATTGGACAACTGTCATTTATTAAATAATAAATTCCATTAATTAGAGATATAACACTTTTAATTCATAATATTAAAATATATTTATAATAACTTAATTATTAAATTTAATCCATATATTCCATATTAATTCCATATAATTCCTACATACCTACATACATACCTACATAATTACCTACACGCATACCTACATGCATACCTACATAATACCTACATACATTATTACATATCTATTAATTCATTCATTAATTACTTAATTTTTACAAGAGCCATTTATAATATTTCCAAAGAGTACAGTAACGTGGATATTGGAGAAAATATTTGTCTATATTTAATCAATATCAAGAGAGATTAGAAGAAAAAATTAATATATTAAAATAAATATGCTTATAAATGACTTGTGTTATTGTCTAAAAATAATACATGTGAAATAAAACATATGTGGTATTATTTCATGTTAAAAATAGCCAAAAAAATAAATGTTAACATATGTTTTGTAACATCAAATTATGTTTAAAAAACACGGGTTAACACATTGGTAACATATGTTTTTTAAAACTTTTGTTTACTGGTTATATTTGTTCTACTTTTTAAATATATATATATATATATATATATATATATATATATATATATATATATATAGATATACATTTTTATCTCTATTACTTTTAAATATAAATATTAAATTATTAATATTATTTTATATATATATATATATATATATATACATTTTTATCTCTATTACTTTTAAATATATATATATATATATATATATATATATATATATATATATCTTCTATACATATAAAAGAAAGTTAATTTAAATATTTATTTATTTATTTATTTATTTATATGCGTTCGATGTTTAAGAAAATGGCTCGACGGATTTACAAAATTTAAATTGCTACTAATTTTCTACGTAAAAAGTATTGTGGTTGTTCGGATGGATTTTTTATTTCCGCCTCTACACCGATCATAATTACATAAAACTGTCCTTTATCGACCTATTTCCCTCTATAGGGAAATCTTTTGATTTTAGAAAAAAATGTTTCACACATGAAATGTATGCGAATGTGAGGTGTTTCGTACAAATGTAATTATATTCACTTTACCATAATTAATGCATTCGTAAATGGCAATAAACGGTGATGACGTTTACGTTTTCGATATATTTAACGAAGAAATTTTAAATTTTTCAATAAACACTTAAATTTAAGTGTTTTTGTTATAAATAAATAAATTGTTTTCTATAAATAAATCTTTGTTTACATCTACATTGATAACGATTAGTTACTATTATACCCGGGCAACGCCGGGTCGTAGCCCGGAAAATTTTCGAGCAAATGAAATTAAATTGAATGATGAACAAAGAATAGTTTATAACAACATCTTACAAAGTGTAAATAACGAAGATGGAAAATTGTTTTTCCTGGATGCCCCCGCAGGAACTGGACACACTTTTTTGATTAATTTATTGCTAGCTAAAATGAAGATGGAAAATAAAGAACATATTGCCGTAGCATCATCAGGAATAGCAGCAACTATATTATTGAACGGTAGAACAGTCCATTCCATTTTTAAGATTCCAATACAGTTAAACGAAGATTACAATTGCAGCATAAAGAATAAATCAAAATCAGGGAAACTATTTAGAAGCTGTATATTTATTGTTTGAGATGAATGCACAATAACTCAGAAGCATTAGAAGCCGTCGATAAAATGGTAAGAGACATAGTAAACAAAGATAAGCCGATGGAAGGACATACATTAATACTTAGCAGAGATTTCAAACAAATCCTTCCAGTAGTTAAAAGCGGTACAAAGACAGACCACATAAATTCGTGTTTGAAAACTTCAGTAATGTGGAAAAATATAAGATTAATGAAATTAACTAAAAACATGAGAGTATTCTTATCAAACAATCAAGAGTTATCTCTTAGATATAGGTAATGGAATGACGCAGACAAATAATGGTATGGATATTATCCCGTGCGGAAATATAATGAAAAATATGAATGAACTCATCACGAAAATTTATTAAATGTAGAAGACAATTATTTGGATGAAAATTGGTTTTGCGAAAGATGTATATTAACACCTAAAAATGACAATGTATATATAATAAATCAACATTTACTAAATAAATTTCCAGGAGAGATGAAAATATATAGGTCCATAGACAGAGTACAAAAGAAAAGAAGTTGTATATAATCCCATAGAATTCTTGAATTACATTAAACTTTCCGGATTACCAGACCATAAACTAGCAATAAAAGTAGGAGCGCAAATCATGCTACTAAGAAATTTAAATCCCACAAAATTATGTAATGGATCCAGATTGATCATAACTAATTTACAAAATAATTTGATAGAAGCCAAAATACTAACGGGTCAATATAAGGGAGAAGAAGTCATGTTTCCCAAAATACCACTGATACCATCAGATTATCTCTTTAATTTTAGAAGATACCAATTTTCAATAAAACTGTGTTTTTACATGACAATAAACACATCTCAAGGACAAGCTTTTAAAGTCGTGGACTTAGATCTTGAAACCGAATGCTTCGCCTACGGTCAATTATATGTAGGCTGTTCAATAACACGCAAAGAAAAAAAATGATATATACTGGCCAAAGATTTTCATATGTATTATATAATATATATGAAAATATTATATGAAAAACATATATGTTTATAAATAAGGAAATATAAATAAAATTCGTAATAATTATAATGTCATTCGTAATAGCAGGGCAACATTTAATACGTTATAATGACCACTACAAGTATAATACCCGGGCAACGCCGGGCCGAAGCCAGCTAGTATATATATATAAAATAATATTAATAATTGTATTTAAAGTTAGATATAGATTCCATCAGGACCACCAGTTTGTAATTTTATAGCATCTAATATGTTATCATCATATAATTTAGTATTATATATGTATAATTGCTTCCCACCTTCCAGAATTAATATCAACATTATTGTAATGATGATCATTATGTGTAAATAATATTGAATCGTTATGTGTATATTCTCCTTATCTGTATCTGTATATTAAAAAGTGTATTCGTAATTATTTACTATATTTAACATTATATTTATTATAATACAATATTTATAATAAGCTATTTTTGTAATATAATATAATTTATCATAGCCTATTGACAATAAAAAGTATTAGGATAATAATAATTAAATAATATATTTTAAATTATAATTAAAAACAAAAATTATATAAGGTTTATATTTTCATATATAATATCTATCTAGTTACTTATATATATATATATATATATATATATATATATATATATATATATATATGTGTGTGTGTAATGTATATTGTAAACAGTGTTAAAACAACATATGCACAGCATTTTAGCATTATCCCACAATTCGTAATTATTATGTGAATTACACTAAATATTATTATATACTTTACTTTATATCTATATATATATTTCTCTAAACATACTGTAATGTAGATAGTGCGCGGCGGGCTCGTACGTCGTTGTCGCCGTCCCCACCTCGACGTTAACGGTTAGGAAAATAATTTTATTAAATTAATAGTATTTTGAGTTTTTATAGTTAAAATTTAATATTTTATAATTTATATAAATTCAAATAATTAAAATTCGCGAACGCGAGATTTTTCCGTTCGCGAACGCGAGATCCGTTTTCTTTACGTAAAACGTCAGGTGATAATGTGGGTCAGCGGGGGTAACATAAATGATTTACTTTTTTGAATATGTATTCGCGTGATACCAATAATCGTTAAATAGTGTAATTTTTAAATCGATTTACGTAATCGAAAAATTTAAATTTCAACAAACTTAATCGTGAATAATTTGATGGTAAATAATTTCGTAAAATTTAGTTTCTTTAATTTAGAATACATTACGTAGATTTACGAAATGGTATTTCCGGTTTGAATATCTGAATACAAATTTTTAAATCGGAATTTTCGTACCTATATTATTGTGAATAAGTTCACGAACGAGTAAAATCGAATTAATATTGTTATTTTATGTTGTAATAGTATATACATAATCATTAGAATAATCATAATTTTCCAATATATTAATATAAGGGTAGCGTATATTAATGTACTAAATAAATAGTCATATGTATATAATACATGGTATATATGTAAGTTTTAATATTGTTAAGCTGCATTACTTCACGCGTAAACCTATAAAAGTATAGTGATATGTGTGTGTGTTCATTGATATTTGGAGTATTAGTTATTTTCACAGTTTTGGTTAGGTTGGGTTAAGTTTTAATTTGTGTAGGTTTTTTTAAGCTACATTACTTCCCAAGTGAGCCTATAAAAGCATATTTATTTATATTTTTATTTTCACATTTGTGGTTAGGTTGGGTTAAGTTTTAAAATTGGTAGGTTTTTTTTAGCTGCATTACTTCCGAGTGAGCATATACAAGTATATTTTCACAGTTGTGGTTAGGTTGGGTTAAGTTTTAATTGTTGTAGGTTTTTTTTAGTTGCATTACTTCCCGAGTGATCCCTATAAAAGCATATTTATTTATATTGTTATTTTCACAGATGTGGTTAGGTTGGGTTAAGTTTTAATTTTGTTAGGTTTTTTTAGCTGTATTAATTCCCGAGTGAGCCTATACAAGTATATTTTCACAGTTGTGGTTAGGTTGGGTTAAGTTTTAATTTTTGTAGATTTTTTTTAGCTGCATTACTTCCCGAGTGATTCCCTATTGAACCTATATAAACATATTAATACAAATTCCCAAGTATATCACAAAGTGAACATTACGATCGAACACGGGCGAAGCCGGGCCCCGGCCACCTAGTATATATATATTAATTATTAAATATATTTAACATATATATATATAGTATGACTATTATATACCCAATAATTTTAATTGAACTTATTACATCACGATTCCAGTTTATTTTTACATTAAAATATTTAAATTGCACTCTTGTTCTATATAATTTAATATTTCGTATATTTCAGTATGTAAATACATCAATATATATGACATGTTTGTATTTTATAATTGATAAAGGTATTTATTAAATAGATTTATGATAATAGAATTGATGATAATTATTATACGACATTAACACGATATTATATGTTATAATTAACGTATCATAATTATTAATATTGTTTATTTATAATACTATATAATTTTTAATTATATATTGAACATATAGGTTTATTGTTTATATATTGTTTATATTCTACATATAAAATGGTTTTAAGAATAATTATTCTTAGTCAGCCAAAGTGTATATGGCTAGCATAGCTTATCTATGTAAAATACATACACTATATACTAGGGTTATAACTAATAAACTATATATAGGTTATACGTTAAATCAATATTATATGATAAGAATACTGGTTTACATGATTTTTCTTACTGTTAATATTAATTAATATCAATAACACATTAAAATAGATGATCAATCAAACATTTAAATAGTTAGTATAATAATTATAGAAAAATATATAGCATTTTTTATATTAAGGATAAATCATTGTATACATTTATAGTGATAATTAATATTAATATATTTTAGCTATATATACACCATATGCATACATATGTATTACGAATAAATATTTTGCATAATAATACTAATATTATTGAATCTTATATTGGAATTTTGTGTACATTTTGTATATTATATTTGGAAGATTCCTATATTTAAACTGTTTATATATCTTTATAAAAGTTCTACATGTATATATATATATATATATATATATATTATATTTATGATATTATATATATATTTTTGAAAATATATAAACTTATAATAAAACTAAAATCATGTTTAGTAAATATTTCTAACTATTTCTAACACTTTCAAAAACTATATCAATAACTCTCTATCCTGACACCCCATGGTTCACTTATAACTCATGTCTTCGAAACGATCACTTCGTAAATCTGAAATAACATACCTATCCTTTCAATATTCATTCATTAAGAAAGGTAAGATTTACAAGTTAGCAATTTCCAATATAAAATCTAGCTATTATACTCAGGTTATAGACAATATTGCATTTGATAACCAACGACTTTGATGACTGGTTAATAAGTTACTATATATTTTTAAACTTTACTTCGATAAACTATGTTCAACTACATCATATCATATTCCCTAAATTCCGGTACTATCAATTTTATTTTTAAACATGTACTAACACTCCGATTCTTAAAAAACTCGATCCCGAATTATTTCTCAATTATCGCACAATTTCTCAGCTACCTTTGCTGAGTAAAATTTTAGAAAGAGTTTTTTCTCGTCAATTAATCTCATATTTAAAGACCAATAATCTCCTTCTTACTCTTCAAAATGGATTTCGCCGATGACACTCCACAGAAAAAGCAATAATAAATGAAATTGATGATATCATATCATACATTTTATTTACAAATCAGAACAAAAAAAACATACACTAAAACTGTTATAAAACATATATACATAATTACAATATGGAATAAATATGTTAAATATTTTACAAACCTCCACGTGCCAAGGTATAATCAAAAATGAATATTGTTAAATCAAATATAATTCAGATTATATTATTTCCACGCGACGGTTATGTAACACTAAATAAAAACACTAAATAAAAAACACAAAAATCAATATATATAAAATCAACATTTCTACTTTTAATTATTACACAAATGAAAACAAAAATATAACCAATTAAAAATATATAATAAACTAAATACCATTAACTAAAAACACAAAATCACTAGACGAAATTAACATTTATAATTATTACATAATACACAAATAAATAAAATAACTAAATTAAAGATATATAATATAAACTTAATAACAACTATATAACCATATATAAGACGCTAGTCTGCTACATATATATATATATATATATATATATATATATATATATATATATATATATATATATATTATGAACGTTTCCCCTTTAATAGGTATGATGGAAGGGTAAATTAAATTCAGAAATTCGGAAATTATCTAAATAAATGTAACTGAATATGTAAATACTCGATATAGAAATAGTCGTAGTACCGATACCTTATATGAACTTATTCAAACAGACATCAATATAGTGTTATTATACTATTAATACTTTATAAAGCGTATGGAACCCACTAAACTAAGAACAAATGCAGGAATTCATCGACCAATAACTATAAATAACTACGTATATATAAATAGAATGATTAAGTTAATGTTGCAAACCTAATGATGTAGTATTCTGTACTCGTTCAGATTCAGGTTTAATATCAATTGTAGTGGACAACTCTGTTATTAAGTGATACATATTAATATATTATTTATTATATTAGAAAATACTTAATTGATATAGTATTTATTGATATTTGAATATTATTGATATTAACAATACTTTATTTAATATTCATATTATTTATATTTTGTATAAATATTTATTATCAATATTACCAAAGATTTTCCAAAGTAAAGATATTGCACTCCCTATCTATCTCTAGTACCTCGAAATGTAAATTTAAAATAAAAAAACAATATTAACACTAGATGGCGAAATAGTATATGAAATGTTAAATCATGTGATATTTTTATTTAAATTCCTTGTTTTCTAATTATATACATACATTTGAAATCATTACAATATAATACAATACAAGTAGTTTTTTTTAATATTAGATTTATAACAATATATTTATCATTTATTTTATTTGTTTATATTAAATATAACTAATCAGTGTATTCTATTGATATATAATTATAATATCATTTTAAAATCATGTAAATATATATTATAATACAATATACATGTATATTGTATATAATTTATTATTTACTATTACAATAAATATAGAAATGTCTTATTATCTGAATAATACCGCTAGATGGCAATATCGAATTATTAGGTGACACAAATATACACAAGTGCAATATCTTTCCTTTGGAAAATCTTTGATATTACTATAAATATATATATATATATATATATATATATATAGTACCATACTTATAGTAGCATATATTAATTGTTATTTAGAATATTATCATGAAGTCGACTTCCCTATATATATATTTTTTTTTTAATTTTTTTATTATGAATGTGAAGTTTATTTTAAATTATATTAATAATGAAAAGTACAATACAATAAAAATAATTGTTGAATAAAATTAAAATATATACAATAATTGCTGTTTTATATCACTTGTAAATCTAAAGTAGATAATAATAACTTTAAATGATTTTGTTATATTATATTATATTTAACAATAATTTATAAATAATATCTGTAATTACCAATATCTGGGTTTTTATATGTGATCATCGATTACAATGAATACACTAAATTATTCATATTTAAAATAGTATTTTAAATTAATTTCAATTTAAAATAACACCAATAATTATAGAAAAATATAAACACTAATAATTTGATACATTTTAATACATTTTATTAAATAATTTAAATAATTAAAAAAAGCTCGATAGAATTTCAGTCCGATTTGACTCGATTCGAGCAGTACTCTGGATCAATCGAGTTTCAGTCCGGCTTGACTCGACTCGAAAAACTCGACCCGTTTGAATCACTAATATATATATATATATATATATATATATGTATATATATATATATATAATGTTTATAAACATATACTACATACAATACACTTATTATTTATATATTTAACAATATTATTAACATATAAATGTACAATTAAGTAATATTGATTTTATTATTATTGAAATCATTGATGCATAACATTTAATTTTTGTTATAATCATTAGTCATTCATATTAATTGCATAGATTGTTAATACATACATAGTTGTATTTATTTATTTATGTGTGTTTATATATATAATGACATAATATATTATATTATATTTAAAATTATATTTAGTTTATTTATTTATTTGGTATTTAGTTTATTTGGTATTTGGTATTAATTGCATAATATATCTTTAATTCAATTCTCATTATACATTACTTGTGGGCCTATTTTATAATATATATATAGGTATTCAAATAAATTGTATTATATGCATATTTATAAATGTTAATTATTTATAAATTCTATATAGTTTAATTCTTATATATTCTATTATTACATACTATTAAATAACTATTTAAATATATATATATATATATGTAATGGAGTCATTACTAGACCATAGTATACGTACGACGTACGACGACGTACGCCGTACGTCATACGCACGCACTACGAGCGCTAGGAGAAGTATCTCTGATTAGTCGCGATACTATCATTAGCACAGTACTAACTTATCACGAAACATTATTATTATTAATATTGGAACTGAGGGTTCTGTCTAATCGGTTATCTAAGGTGTACTGAATAAATATCAAACACTTTCTGATTATTGTACTTCGGCCATGGCTACATATATATATATATATATATATATATATATATATATATATATTATCATTATTCTAAACTATTATCTCAAATAGTAATCATATCATATTATATTATTCATAACTATTTATTAATATACATATATATATATATATATATATATATATATATATTATACATAATTAAATTACAATGTTGGAATGTATTATTTGTTCTAAAGATTGCATTGATGAGTATTATGTTAAATGTGAATTATGCTCAGATTGTACACATATCATTTTTTACATGAAGCTAAAGCTATAAAATCAAAATTTCCAAATGGAAATAGACCACCTAAATATATATGTGAAATATTATCATCTTCATATTTTGTTTTCAAATGCAACAAATGTATTGATTTACCTTTGGAGAATACACCACATGATAATAATGAGCATGATAATTTATCAAAAATATTAGAATCTAATAACATATTATTATCTAAAATTGATAAAAAAGTTAATGATGCGGAAATTTCATTAAAAAATTTATCAATTCAATTATCAGATTATTCAAAAAAAAATATCTAGTTATGCTATTATTGCTTCACAAAATCAACTGGCTAAATCAATATCAAAAGAAATTTCTATTTCTAATAACATGAGTAAATGATTCATTATCTTTGGAATAAAAGATGAAACCACTATTAATAAGTTATTGTCTGATTTGAAAATTGATATGAATAATGCTAATATTTCTAACATTGTATTGAACAATGGAGTACTTTATAAAATTAATCTTAATAATAACCCATACACTATACAATAATTAATGAAATCATTTATTAATGTACGTACAAATAATATTGATCTTTATTCTAAAGTATTTTTACGTCCTGATCAATCCTATGAGGATAGATTAAAACGTAAAATATTATTTAATGGAACATCACTGAAACCAGGTAATATCAAATGCGTTTTTAATATTCGCACATTAAATTACGAACTAAAACTTTTTTCTCTAAATAATAACAGAGTAGTAATAGATTGGACTTCTAATGTTGATTATTCAACCACTGAATATAATAAATGGAAATCTTCAATAGATAATAATCAAAAAACATATAATACTAATAGTAATGGTAATTGACTAGATCCTTTAATTAAAGTATTTTATTCAAACTCTAGAAGTTTATGCAATAAACTACCCACATTATTGGCTATTATTAATAGTCATGAATATGATATCCTTATTTTTACGGAAACATGGCTTAATCAGGATATTACTAATGGTATGATATTAGATAATAACTTCTACAATTTATTTAGATTAGATAGATTAACGAATACACATGGTGGTGGTATTTTAATCTACATAAAATATCATTATCAGGCCCATGCATTATGCCATATATTTCTCATACTTTTGAATTATTAAACATTGTTTTCTTTAATTACCTACTTATTGTTGTATATCGACCGCCATCTATGTCATTCAATGATACTATCAAATTATGTGATATTATCTCGAGTGTATCAGATTCCACTAAAACTAGCATTATATATGGTGACTTTAATCTACCTGGAATTAACTGGATCAATGGTCTGGGAATCTCATCTGTTGAAAAATATTTCTATTCATTTACTCAAAAAAATGGATTATTGCAGTTAGTGAATTTTAATACGCGTAATTCGAATATTCTGGACTTAATTCTAACAAATGATATTAAAATGGTATCATCTATCATATCTACTAATCCGATAGAATATGATTCTCATTGTAGTGATCATATTTCCATATTATCTTGTTTAGTTTATCCTAGTGGTATTAATAGACCAATATATAGTTCTCCTATATTACCAATTCAAAATTACCTTAAATCAGATTATTATAATATTAAAAATGAT
This sequence comes from Osedax fenrisi, assembly GCA_964019155.1. NCBI lineage: Eukaryota > Metazoa > Annelida > Polychaeta > Sabellida > Siboglinidae > Osedax > Osedax fenrisi. Next base: position 19,567,080 of record OZ025240.1, on the reverse strand, counting down.
CTTTTATCAATTAATTGGAATAATCTGCTAAATTCATCCATTAATGGTTCTGATATGCTTACTATATTTATTAATAAGCTTTTATTTATATGTAATAAACATACTCCTTTACCTAAAATTACAAAATATAGATATCCTATTCATATTAAAAATTATTAAATAAATGTCGACATCTTCACAATATTATTTGTGATGAAAATAGTCGTATGAATTGGCGATTAGCCCAGCTTGATGTTGATATAAAAATTAAGAAATATAATATTGATCTGGAATCTAAGGTTTTATCTTCCAATAATAAATCAACTTTTTATAAATTCATTAATAAGAAATTACACTCATCTAATGTTATATCACCTCTTTATAATGAAATTGACAATTCAATATCATCATCTGATTTTGACAAGGCGTCTTGTTTATCGCATCAATATAGTTCTGTATTTAATAAAAGTTCTAATATTAATATACCCATATCCATATCATCTGACATATCATCATTACTCTCCTCTTATCCTACTACTCCTGAGGTATTACGTAAATTTCTATGTTTACTACCTAGTAAATCAATAATTCACCAGACGGTATACCGAAAGGATTATTAAAGAAATTATCGTTTGAATTATGTAATCCATTATCGATAATTTTTACAAATATTCTAGATTTAGGGATTTGTCCGGATATTTGGAAAATAGCACATATTATTCCAATATTCAAAAAATGTGACGCTACTAAACCAGCAAATTATCGGCCCATTAGCATTCTACCTAGCACGCTCATTCTTTTTGAAAAAATTCTTTCTAATAATTTAACTTTCTATTTACGTTCAAATAATTATATTACTAAATGTCAATACGGATTTTTAGCTGGAAAGTCAACTGAATTGCAACTAATATTTTTTTATAAAACAATTTATGAAGCAAGAGATGCATTCCTATTATCGGATATTACATATAATGATTTAGCTAAGGCTTTTGACAAAGTATCACATTCTAAACTTTTGCATAAATTATCTTATTATGGCGTTAGTGGTAATCTTTATAAATGGTTAAAATCTTATTTACTCGATAGAAAACAACGTGTTAAAATTAATGATAGTTTCTCTAACTTCTCACCAGTTATATCTGGTGTTCCTCAAGGGTCCGTTATAGGTCCGTTGTTATTCTTAATTTATATTAATGATTTACCAAATATTATAAAATCACCCATATATGCTTCTCTATTTGCAGATGATGCTAAGCTTTTATATTCTTTTAAGCCCACAGAAAGTTGTTTACCTTTACAATGTGCTCTTGATGAACTTAGTGATTGGATTAAGAGATGGGAACTAGAAATTGCTCCTACTAAATGTGTTGTCATGCGAATTGGTAATAAAAACCCTGTTCAATCATATTTCATTAATGATTTTGAACTGCCTATACACACCTCATTCAAGGATTTAGGCATAACATTTAATGATAATATGAGTTTTAATACTCATATTAATACTATATGTACTAAAGCACACTTAATTATTAATAGATTATTTAGATGTTTCATCACCAATGATTATATATATTTGCTTAAAGCCTATATATCATACGTTCGCCCTATTGTGGAATCGGATTCATCTGTCTGGAATCCAGACAATTTCATATGCAATTCTAACAATATAGAAAATATTCAAATCTATTTCACTAAAATACTTTTTTATAGATGTAACCTTACTAAACGGTCTTATGAAGATAGAATTATTTTTCTCAATATTAAAACTTTATTTCATCGCAGGTTATTAGCTGATCTTACCCTGACATATAAGATACTGAACGGACTTGTCGATGTGGATGCAACTGATATATTTGATCTATATAGCAACAATTGCAGAGGGCCTAAAGTGAAGATACGAAAGAAAAAGTGTAGAACAAACGCCCATCTGAATTATTTTGGAAATAGAGTTTGCTCTTCCTGGAACGCGTTACCCTTTACAATTATATCTTGTAAAACCGTAACACTTTTCCGTGAAAAATTAATTCACACCAAATGTATCAATCATGTTATTATTATTCCGTATTAATTGTACCAATATATATTATCTGATATTATGGTTGCTGTCAGCAGTTTACGGTAGCTTAACGCCAGGAGACGTCAACCAAATTACTTACTAGGGACTCATCCACCCTTGGGAATTGATCCATCCCATATGGGCCTTGCCAACCCGAGACATTCGGTTTTGTTACCTCTCCTGTTTGACAATTTGCACTATCAGATACTATATATTGATTCAACGGCTCGTATAATCCAATGTTTTATTTTTATTTTACTTCTCAGTTTATTTCTTGTTTTTTTGTATCGTGTCGTTTTGTATTACTATTATCACATTTATATATTTTGTTTATATGTTATATAATTATATGTTTATATATAATTATAACTTACGTTTAAAAGAAATTTCTTTATATAGGTATACCTATAACTAGTAATGCAATAAACTTTTAATCTATATATCTATCTATATATATATATATATATATATATATATATATATATATATATTAATTTAGAAGGAATATATATAAAAGAAAAGGCATGCAAAGATGCAGCCAATAAAGTAATTCCGTTAAAACCCAAATTAAAGAAACGAATACCCTGGGAAACCGAAAAAATCTGCCAAAAACGTGACATACTTCACAAAGCAGCACAACTGAAAGGAAGCTCGCCTACACAGATGAATATCAACAAATTTATAAATGCTCAAGAATTTAGTAATTTCATATGATTTAGAACAACAAAATTACATAAATAAAAAGATATATGAAATCCAAATGGCGGCCACAAATAAGAAATCTGAACCAGCCTGGCAAACAATAAATGAAATCAGCGGAAGAAAGAAATCAAATAAATCTAAACTAAAAGCAAACAATGATAATGAACGAATCAAACTTTGGCATAAACATTTCAAAGATTTACTTGGAAAGAATATCCAATCGACATTTCATAGCAAAAATTCCGATCATACAGTGAATAATCTTGATATAAAAATTGGACATTTCACGAAAGAAGAAGTTATGAAAGCTACAAATAATATATCATATGGAAAAGCAGTAGGTTTAGACGAAATACCAGCAGAAGTTTGGAAATTAGATGATTTTAAAGAATTTCTGTTAGAATCCTGTAATCGTGTTTATTTCCAGGAACCTATAGTAAGTTGGACCAATGGATGTATCCTTCCTTTGTCTAAAAAAAGGAGACCTCTCCATCACACAAAATTACAGAGGAATTACTCTAACATCAATCGAGGCAAAGATATATAAACTGATGTTATTAAACAGGATTAGACCAGAAATTGATCCAATCCTAAGAAAAAATCAAAATGGCTTCCGAACAAATAGATCAACAACAGGACAAATACTGACTATCCGACGAATTTTAGAAGGAGTCAAATCTAAAAACCTCCCACTAACTCTATTCTTTATTGACTTTTCAAAAGCTTTTGACACGATAAATCGAAACAAGATGAAAGAAATACTTTTAAAGTATGGTATACCAGAAGAGAGTTTGTGCAATTATGATGCTCTACAAGAATACTCGTTCAATGGTTCGATCACCAGATGGAGATACACCTTACTTTGAAATCACAACTGGAGTCTTACAGGGTGATACACTTGCGCCGTTCCTATTTATAATCTGTCTAGAATATATTCTGAAGACGTCATTGGATAATAATCGAGAGCTAGGTTTTACTCTAACAGAGAGAAAGAGTAGAATATATCCCGCTGAACAAATTACCGATACGGACTACTCTGATGATATCGCTGTAACAAGTAATACTCTGAAAGATGCTAATATATTATTACTAAAAATAGAATCAGCCGCCAAAGAAATTGGACTTTGCATTAACATGACAAAACTGAATATATCAATATCAATCAGAATAACAACATGCAAATGAAAAGTATCTGTGGAAGTATAATAAATGAAGTAGAAGATTTTAAATATCTAGGAAGCTATATTAGATCAACTAAAAGAGATGTTAATATAAGGATTGCTAAAGCCTTGGCAGCATTAAATAGTATGAATACAATCTGGAAATCAAAACTAAGTACAAATCTTAAAAGACAATTTTTTAGAGCTGCAGTCGAATCAGTGCTCGTTTACGGTTCTGTAACCTGGACTCTAACAGCCTCGTTAGAGAAAAAGATTGATGGAACATACACACGCATGCTCCGAGCCGTAACAAATAAGTCATGGCGAGATCATCTAACAAATGAGCAATTATATGGCAATATTCCAAAAATTAGTAAATCTATACGCATGCAAAGGCTGAGGTTCGCTGATCACTGCTGGAGATGCAAAGATGAAGTAGCGAGCGACCTGATACTCTGGCAACCACATCATGGTAACCGTTCGCGTGGACGCCCAGCGAAGACATACATAGATCAACTGCGGGATGATACCGATCTGCTAACGACAGACGAAATAAAGACAGCGATGAATGATAGAGAAGGTTGGAAGAAGTATGTCATGGACTACCGAGCAAGCTCGACCTGGTAATGTAAGGTATATATATATATATTATATATGATAGATATATATTTTCTCAAGTTTTTATTTTTTGCATTTAGTAGGCATACATAAATAACTTAAAAAGCCTACTACTTCTTTGATTATTAATATTATTATCTGAAATTGTTACTGTATATAAATAATATGTAATAATATATATAATCAAAAGGTGTAGCGAATTACTGTTTAGAAAAAAATAAAAGCTTATCTAGTTCTACCCGGTTAATTATTCGAAAATGGAAAATAATAATACAAATATATAAAAAAAAAAATATGCAATTTTATAACCTTATTAGAAACTAAAAAAGAATTAAAAACATGTAACCACATTTGAAATATATAATTTAAATAAAAGAATGAGTGATTTAACAAAATATCTATAATTTCATACAAATATATTATTTTCATATATATATATATATAAATATATATATATATATATATATACAAACATACACATACACATACTCATACACATCCACATACATATACATACATATACACATATACACACGTACCAATACACATCCATACACATTCACATATTTATATACACACACATGCATATATATACAAATACATATACACACAGACATGCACAATGTGCATTGCACATACATATATACACGCATACATACATGCATACACACATAAATATACACACATATGTATAGGAAATTAAATATATAACTATTACCACTATATAAGTTATATGTAATTCACATAAATAAATAGAATTGATAAATACATATTAACAAAAATAATTAAAAGTAATTAAAAGTCAAATATAATATATTCTATAGAGAGTAAATGCCAAATGGAATATTTCTATATAAATAGTAAAAGATCATGTATTTCAAAAGTGTACATTATAAAGAAAGTAATATACATATCTATTACGTATATATCTTTAGATCATCGGCATAAAGATGATTGAGAATATTGGGATATTTGTAAACATTGAATTAATAGGAAGAATATAAATAATGAACAATATAGGGTCATGAACAGAACATTATGGAAAACTATGTATGTTAAAAAACTATACACATCATCCCGCATCGCTCGTCGCGCGGAACAAGGAGCGCGTCCTGCAAAACCGATACAGGTTGCAGTCGAAAAATTAGTTACTGTATCAAACACAAACAAAATAACATGTCTTTTAAAAGGAAAGAAAAAGCTGCAAATATCAACTTTAAATGTACAGACCCTAAATAAGATCGGAAAAACGTCAGAATTACTCTTATCATCAATGGATACAAAACAAGATGTTATAGGTATTCAAGAACATCGTTTTATGCACCTTGATGTAGAAACCAAAGAACACAATATTGGTGATTTCAAATTGATTACATGTTCAGCCTGGAAAAACAGCATAAATGCAACCATAGGTGGAATCGGAATACTTCTAAATAAAAACGCGTATAACTCATTACATTGCATTGAAAAAATATCAAACAGAATATTGGTAGCACATTTTAATGGAAACCCGAAAGCAACTATCACAGTGTGTTATAGTCCAACAAATGTTAGTGAACAAAGTGAAATAGAAACTTTCTACGAACAATTAGCTTCTAGCACTAGGCAAATAGCGAAACATAACGTACATATCACCACTGGAGATTTTAACGCACACCTAGGTCGACTGGAAGGTTTCCTTTTTTCATATCATGAACTCTCAAATAGAAATGGAGAATTGTTGAATGACTACCTAAAAGAAAATAGACAGATTTGCTTAAACACGAAATTCCAAAAGAGGAAGGGACAATTGTGGACACATAACTCACCCAATGACTTTAAAGCACAACTTGATTACATACTGATAAACAAGAAATGGAAAAACAGTGTGAAAAATTGTAGAGCGTATAATTATTTTGTTAGCATTGCTTCTGATCATAGAATTGTAACAGCAAATATACAATTAACTCTTCGTTCAAGTCAAAAGAAGAAAAAAGAGAAATCTATACATTACGATTGGTCATTACTAAATTCTAACACAAATTTGAGAAAGAGTTTCACAAATAAAGTCACTGAAAATTTCAAAAACTCAACAAAAAACGATACACAGTTTTTGGCAAATATAGCTTACAACCATTTTGAAACAGCTTGTCGTGAAACAGCGAAAGAATTAATTCCGGAAAAACCAAAGAAAAGCCAGTATAAACCATGGGAAAATGAAGATATTTATGAAAAAAGAAAGTTATTAAAACAAGCAGCTGCGATCAAAGATGGAAATCCGACTCAAGAAAACATAAATTATTACAAACTCACACAAAAGATACTTTTCGACGCATATGACTGTGAACAATCAAAGTACTTACAAAATCGTATAGATGAAATCATATCAACCGTAACAAACAAGAAATCAGCGACAGCATGGAAAACAATAAACGAAATAAGTGGAAGAAAAAGTACAAACAAGGCAAAGATCAAAGCAACAGACAACCAAGATAGAATACAAAAATGGCAAGACCACTTTAAGGAACTTCTTGGAAATCAACCAGATATCTCTGATCACGATATTACACCTATATTCACAGAGTTACAAGACATACAAACCGGCTTGTTTTCGATGACTGAACTAATTAAAGCATTGAAAAACATGAAAAATGGGAAATCTTGTGGACTCGACGAAATACCAGTTGAAATATGGAAAATAGAGTCTTTTCAGGAATTATTGCTAAATTTCTGCAATAGTGTATATGCCCAAGACAAAATCGATAAATGGAGAATGGGATGCATAATACCTTTTCCAAAAAAGGGAAATCTTAGTTCCACAAAAAACTACCGTGGGATTACACTGACCTGCATATCAGCAAAAATATATAATCTTATGTTGCTAAACAGAATACGGCCAGTATTACATAAAATAGATCCTTTATTACGTAAAAACCAAAATGGTTTCAGACAAAATAGGTCGACTACCGGACATATTTTAACTATTCGTAGAATAATTGAAGGAGCAAAATCTAAACAACTACCTGCAACTCTATTATTTATAGATTTCTCGAAAGCTTTTGATAGCATACACAGAGGAAAGATGAGAGAAATACTCACTGCGTATGGACTTCCAGAAGAAATTGTTAAAGCTATTATGATATCGTATATAAATACCAAATGCAAGGTTAGGTCCCCAGATGGAGATACAGACTATTTTGATATAACGGCCGGAGTTCTACAAGGAGACACATTCGCCCCTTTCCTTTTTATTGTATGTCTGGACTATGTCCTAAGAAAATCCATGAATATAAATTTAGGTTTTACATTAGAAGTCAAAAAGAGTAGACGCCACCCAGCTATAACGATTACTGATATTGACTATGCGGATGATCTGGCAGTTGTAACTGACAACATAAAAGATGCAAATACACTTCTAAATAAATTAGAAGAAGTATCAAAAGAAATAGGTTTAAACATTAACACTGCAAAGACAGAATATATGACTCTAAATATAGACAATACAGACAATACGAATAAAATAAAAAGCTTAAATGGAAATGAAATAAATAAAGTAAATGATTTCAAGTATCTAGGGAGCTATATATCATCAACCGAGAAAGATCTAGATATAAGATTGGCAAAGAGTTGGTCAGCACTAAACGCGATGAATAAAATTTGGAAATCAAATTTGAAAGATAAATTAAAAAGAAATTTTTTCAGAGCCACTGTGGAATCAGTATTGGTGTACGGATCTACTACCTGGACTATGACTAAAGCCATGGAGAAACGTCTAGATGGAAACTATACGAGGATGCTGAGAGCTGCTCTAAATAAATCATGGGAATCACACCCGACAAATAAAGAACTCTACGGTGACACCCCTAAATTGTCGAAATCCATAAAGAGTCAACGTCTACGCTTCAGTGGACACTGTTGGAGAGCCCGTACGGAGCTAACATCAGAATTGTTACTATGGACCCCGAAACATGGAAAAACGAAACCGGGTAGACCTAGGAAAACGTTTATCGATCAACTAGTAAAAGATACAGAATGCGTATTAAATGAACTGCCCGCAGCGATGGAGGACAGAAGTGGATGGAAGAAAAGATGTTGTTAACTGCCGAGCAAGCTCGACCTGGTAAGGTAAGGTAAGTATGTATGTTAACATAAGGAGTATACATCGATGAGTTAATCTTCACTGAAGATGTTTTAGATGAAACATAAGATATAAACCAACTGTGGACTTAACCGTATATACCAATTTCATAAAGTCTAATGGAAAGAATAGTGTGTATGCTAAGATGATGTTTGGATTTACATTGATAATACTATATTTTTTTGTTGGAAGAAATTTGAAAACAAGGAACACAAAAATGAATCAGGTTGGTCAGGAAAATGCTTGGTCTGGGTTTTACCAAATAAAATGAAAGACGATTTGTAAGATTGCTTAGAAGATATTCCATAACTTCCATAACTACCATATCAGTGAAGTATAACGATGTGATAGAGATAAATTTATTCTTGTAGAGCGATCGACAAAATTTAAATGCAATATTATCAGAGTTAAGTTTAAAGGACGCATATTTACGTTATAGTCTACGAAGTACACTGTTAAAAAATAACCTTTAGTGATTAATTAAGAAAACCTTACAAAATTCGACCTATGTGTTAAGGTTGTGTATACCGTTCATATTAGCAATCACTAAAGGTTTTCATATCTTTACTGATGTGTGAAAAGTACTAAAGGTAATATGCAAATAGAGTATTACATGTATTCATAACATATAGTACTTTGGAATCCACATCACTGAAAAAGATCAAGAGGCAGGCCTGCAAAGATCTATATCGATCAGCTATCAAGTGATACATGATGTAAAAAGAAGAACTGTAAAATGCAATGTAAGATCAATATGGTTGGAGAGAATATGCCTTGAAATGCCGAGAAAGATCGACCTAGTAAGGTAAGTTACTAATTACTTATTAAAAACTTTTACTGAGATATAAAGAGTAGTAAATGTTTTAAAAATATAATGATTAAATTAAAAAAATATACAATTTATGTTCATATCATATATGTTAATAAATAATTAATAAGTATTAATAAATTGTATTAAAGTATTACAATTATTATGAAATTTACATAATTCAAATAAATAAATTATATTAGATTTTAGAGAAACAAACTTTAAAAAGATTATCCCATTTACATTGTGGTTTCAAAAGCTATGTATTGCGTTAACAGATACACATGAATAGTTAAATATCATTAAAGTTTCAAACTAATAAATACGAGCTGAAGTTACTTGTAAGTACTTTGTGATATAAATATTACTAGTAACTTACGTTTTTAATAAGTTACTCTAACGTTACTTGTAAGTTACTGTGTGGTATGAATGTTACTATTTATTTACTTTTTATTTTCTGGGAATATGGATTGAAAAAGTATATGTTTCCTGGGGAGTGAGAGAGATGGAGGTAGAAATATAGATATATAGCGTGATTGAGAAAGAGGGAGAGTGAGAAATATATAGAGATAGAGATAGATAAATAGAGATAGATTGAGAAAGAATGAGAAGGTATATATATGGTGAGATATAGAGAGAGATATAAAGGGGAATATATTGTTTAATTAAATTGTATTGTTAAAATGTCCGTATTAAGTTAATTTCCCCTACATTATGGTTTCAAATAGGTTTGGCATTAACTACGAATTGATGAGATCAGTAAAGGCACAAATAACCTTTAATCGAATTTATGACATCAATAAAGGTTCCCAAAACATTTAGTGTATAGATGAATAAAACAACTCGTAATGCTTGTCATAAATCTTTAACACTGATTCCGAATTAAGACATTAAAGGTTTTAAAAGATAAATATTTGTAAAATAAGTTCGGTTGATAAGAGTAATGCAGGGTACACAAATACCAAGCGAATGAGATAATGCCAAATTAAAAGAATCAAAAAGTATAAATTTTTATATATATATAAAATTAAAAATTTGAATTATATAAATATTAATAAATTTCCTATATAGTATATTATAATTTATTATAATATTTATTAATATAATGTTCAATTATAATTATTTTTAATTGGTTGATATATTATTGTATATATATATATATATATATATATATATATATTATATATATATATATATATTGATGTATTAACTAACCTTTTAAACAATTGTCATGTGTATTGTTACATTCATTAGTATGATACCTAAATATACAACGTAAACTACACTTACTATTATTATAGCAATCGTTATCATAAGTAACCAACGAATTTATGTCTTTACTAATACCTAATATCCATTGCATTTCACTAGGGCATGTAAGCTTATTATCATATATTCACAATTTATTAGTTCTACTTTTGTTGCCTATTATAAATGATTTAAATGCATATTCCGTTAAATATACTAATTGATTATAAGCTAAATTTACGAGAGTTAATAAAGGCAAGCTACCTAAATTAAAGCTAAAGTGGGTTAGTATATTATTAGATATATCTATTTTCATTAATTCCGTATTATATTTGAATACATCTATACTTACATGTGTTAATAAATTACTAGATACATATAAGTATCTTAACATTTTTAGATTTTTAAAATTAAGACTATTTATTGTTTTTATTAAATTATTATCTAAAAATAATCTTCTATATTATTATCATTATTATTATTATTATAATTATAATTACTCTCTAAATTAAATGTATCGTTATCTATCTTTTTTATCGATTTATGTGAACACTGATATATCGTCGTTTCCTTTTCTTTTATATCACTTTTCAGTATATCATTATGAATGTCATTGTTTTCACAGTACTGTTGTAAATATTTACATATTTACTTATATATATATATATATATATATATATATATATATATATATATATGTGTGTGTGTGTTATGTAGTTTAGTTTAAGTTATTACGTGTATAAATTAGATTATATTATTATGAATAGGTCAGCGCGCGTGTAATTAATAAGAATTATAATTTTGCGTATGAATAGTGTATAGACAATTATTATATTGAGTGTGGCGCGGAGTATATGTCGAGTTATAGATGTATGTTATATAACGTAAATGGATATAACAATGGCTGATACAAACGATTGAAGCTCTAACCAACCAACGTAACCACTGGATCGTAATTGTATCAACGAATAGTATTATATAAACACATCCAACACATTGTGGACGTATCGATCATATATGTATATAGACTTTTTCCAATTAGTCGTTGTTCCAACGTGTCGACCGTATATATAATTGTAATACATATACACGTAACTTATAATATATTGTCTAACATAATTAACATAGCATAGAATAGTGTTTATTGTATTGAATTATGATATATAATTATAAACCTGGATGTCAATCGCCGATGCATATGTTATTAATAATACATAATAAAAGTATAAACGTGAGTACATAATGTATTATTTATTTTGATTGTTAGACACTTGTTTATTACTTTTTACATATAATTATGTTTTAATTAAAAATTAATTCAATATTTACAACAAAAAAACAATTAAAATATTTAATTATAATTATTATATTTATAAATAAAAACTAATTAAATAAACCTAATTATACGACCAAATACTCTTACGTAATGCTTTCAGAAGGAACCATAACACTCTTACGGATGTTATTGTAATTTTTTATGTATTTATACTTTGTTATGTATTTCTACTTTATGTATTACTACCCTCTGCAAACACACAATAAATCTACCCATGTTGTTTGTATAGAATGTGCTGCTGTTTTTACAAATCATAATTGTCTATAATTCACTATTTGAAATTGGCATATACGGTAAACCCTTGGAATGTATTTCCAAATATATCCAAGAACGTGAACATGAATTGTGTAAATATAAAAATACCTACAAATAAGAAATATTCTCCACAAATAAAAAATTATCACTTCGTCCATATTTAATATAACAAGGCAGGATGGTGATTAAGGCCATTATACCATGATTCTAACCAATTAAAAAACTATACTTCGCCAAATAACACTTACATAAATTAAATCCCCAATACAAAATTACTAAAACCAACGGACAAATATAATGTTATACAATAATATACATATAAATAGAGTGTAATATAATTAATAAAACGTATAATTGTGTATATATTAATGTTAATATAATTATAATATTGATTTATAATAGTATTATATATATATATATATATATATATGTTATAGACTGGCTATTGTAAAGGTAGTATACTCTTACATATACTTAGTTGTATATATATATATATATATATAGCACGAAACGTTAGCGCATTCCAATATATACCATACTTATACCAACCCACATGTCAACATCTACGAAAATAGTTCTAACCCAAATGGTTCAACTTGGTGAATAATTAACCTGGCTAATTACTTACTAATCCAAGCGATGGTGATAGCGGCTATCAAGTACTGAACCGTGTGTAAGAGAACCACGTCATCAGAAGATCGACTGGAGCTTCACTACCAGTTAACTTCCATTACGAGACTAGTGTCGAGCGTTACGTGTAATCGAGGTTAGTGCTTGCGAGAATAGATGAATAAGGTATTGATAGGCATAGGAGAAAGATATGATAGTAAACAGGTATGTAGTCCAACTAAATGTTATTACATATATATAAAAGTTTATGCTTTAAAGGATAATACGATAGTGGATTTGATCTATTTGTAATTTTTAGTAAACAACAATTACAACAAATTGCAACTTCTCAAAACCTTATTAATAATATACAAATGCATTGCTATAAAATATAACAGTATATTAGAGATAGACGGATCAGCAATATACGTTTTGTATACGAAATATACCTCATTGCATGTTCTTTTAATGAAATACAAAAACTCAATGACTCGCTAGCAAAAATCGCATTCAGATATGGAATGGAAATAAGTCATGAAAAGAGTAAGATATTAGTAAATGATCTTAATCAGAATAAAGGTAATAGTAATAATTTTACAATACACATGTGTGTCACAGGCTAATAGTGCTATTAGATACGGTGTGAGATTAGCTCAGAAAAAGTAATGTAATGGTGAATAGTAATAATACTTCAATACATGCAAATATCACTCTTTATGGGAACAAACTAGAAGAATTGAATAAGTTATGTTACCTAGGCTCAATCATCTCAACAGATAAATTAAGATAAGATTAGATGTTGAAATATCTGCTACGCCTATACACCATATGGTATAGAAAATATATATACCTTAAGTTAAAATATAATGTTTACAATTCACTTGTATTATCAATACTAATATATGGTTGCGAGAAATGGAAGATCAATTCAGTTATGTATAAAAAATCTAAGTGGTCGAAAACAGCACTATATAAAACTGTTCGGGATACATTATCAGGGAATACATACTATTACATATGTAAAGCACAAGATTATTTCCATAATCGTCAACTTAAACGAATAAACGAGATTAGTATACATTTTATGGACAATATCCAGACATTGCGGCCTCTGAAAAACGCTAATGCAATGCATGGTTGAAATACGTAAACGATGACACCCAAAAAAAGTAATGGCTTAAGATAATATTTCAGATTGGACTAAAATGGATATTAAGGATTTAGTAGATGTTGTACAATATCGAAAATGATGAATACATGTGTTATGGAGTCAAGTATATACAAAGTCAAGCATATTAATTCCCCCCACGATTTCCGAGTCACGTGATTAAAAGTAAAAGTATGTACCCAAGGGGTGCAGCTCCCTATCTATTGTGCATACGGATTTGTTGTTTACATTTGTACTGATATTTGACCCCGATAAAAACAAATGATTCTATTGATGGAGAGTTTTTCAATTCCAATATTTATAATAAATATTTGTTTATAAATTATATTGTATGTATTATACTATTATGATTTGTTTATTATACACTATTTAATTATAGATAACAACATTATATATATATATTATTTGATGATTATCAATTTATAAATAATGTGTCATTGTATATATATAAACATAATGTACTCGTTATATATATAAAATTAATAATAATATTAAATCTAAGATTATAATTTATAATATGATTATTAATTGTCATTTATTCAATATATATATAATCTGAGTTTATACTAAATTTAATATATATATATATATACTACCAATGTATTAATAATTATATAAAGTATATATATATATAATTTCTTAAAAAACGAAAATATTTCTTCATTTATATAAATATTTGTAATAATTGATATCGCCAGAAAGGGTTGTTTATTGATTGTATAATAAATGTTTAATAAATATATATTTTATAAACCTGTGTTATGGTTCCTCTAATATGCATATATATACTGATTATATGCAATATTAAAATTTGTTCATATACCTAGTATGTATTAATCTATATTTATATTATTTAATTAAGAGTTGTAAATTAAAATATGAAAGAAATCTAATATGAAATATTAGATTATATTATAAATATATTTATATATAATAATTATAAAATAAGATTAATATATTATATACATTTTATTAAACTACTATATATGACAGATTTTTAAATATTTTCTATTTTTTCTCCCCTCCACATCTATCTTAAATTCAACATTATCTTTTCGTAGAAGATATTTAATTTGATTTAAAAATAATAAATTTACAACATAATCAGAATTACTATATACACTACACTCAATAAATTCATTACAATAAACAAATAATATATTATTTTCGGACAGAATTTTACAAAAATTAGAATATATATTTTATCATATAAAATATTCATAATATTTGTACGAAAACATTGTAACAATTCACATATATAATTATAAAATAAATCGGAAGGAATATAATTAACAATATTTATATCAAGCATAACACGAATAGAACTAACAGAAAAAGTAGAAGATGTAGGTTTAGATAATAATAATAAACAAGAAACGCATTTAAATTTAACATAATTTTTTTTAATAATATTACAACAAAGGAGATGAATAGCATTAGCATCTATATTACTAATTATAGGTAAATTATGATCCGTTATTAAGATATTATTGGACCTAGTAATCGGGGTTGTTATTAATAGCTGATTTCTAAATGTATTTATTTTTAATAAAAATTCCCCAGTATCTAATATACAGTTGCTTCCTTTTATTTCAACAAATAAAGAGTCTACTGTGAGAGCACGGTAATCAGAAACAAATTCCATTGGAGATGGATTATCTCGATTACCGCCTCTATTCCTAATACGAGAAAAAAAATGTTCTAAAAAGTCTTGGTTATATATTTGTAATAATATAGGAAATGGATTTTTATTTATAATTTCATCTTTGTACAATTCTAATAAACTATTTACATTTAATTTCCAACCATTTAGGCATGGAAGATTTTTTTTATATTTATTATCACAGTATATAATATTTTTTAAAATTATCTTTGCTTCGTTAATAAATGTATGTGATGTTTCATTATTTACAAAAGAGTTTTTATATATATTATCATTAGTTTTATTATAACTATTAAATATATCAAAAAGGTCATTAAAAAATTTACAAAATTGTCCAGTATATTTAGCATCTTCTCCTAAATCATTATTAATAATACATAATGTTTCTATACCCATTGCTACACTATTACTTAAAATTTGACAAGCCAAATTTACCCTCATCTTTGTGAAGGACTTTAGATCAAAATGATTTTTTGTAAGTTTTGTAGCCAATGGATAAAGAGACCTGTTTTTAATTTCATAACATTTTTTAATAATGCCCATTGAAACCTTTTTTCCCTTAAATAAATAACCAGTTTCTAAACCATTTCTAATACTTTTTATAAGATGTGGGGAGTCATACATAAAAAATATAGTATTACCTTTATATATACAATAAGGTTTATCAATTTTAATTCCTAAATTTTTGGTACAACCACGATTACTAGGTCCCTGGTCCGAGACTACTAGTTTGGGTATAAGACCACAGTCTATTATGGAATCTATACATGCTTTTAATTTACATTCAATGATATCTGCATTCATGACACCTGAAGTAAAAAAATAGCCAACGGGCTGTTTCCATGAACCAGATAAACTACGAATCATAAATACTGTTACATAATTAGCAATATATTTGATAATACTATCATCTCCTAAATTTTTAAATCCATCAATTGATCTGTGTTTATATTGTAATTAAGGTATGGTTTTAAAGACATTTCATCATATGCTATCAACACAATTTTATCTTTATCTTTCATAATTTGAGATCTGTCTTTAAGACCATTAAATATTATTTTATGAAAGCCAGGATTCAAATTGATGGATTTCATAGTTTTACGCAGAGTAGTTACACTTGGCAATGTTACTGATTTATATAGTAATTGGTAGCATTTAGGGCTACTGTGCCATAGTGAAAGTGCGTGCATTTTTTCATTTTCACTAAACCTATTACCAGAAGATTTATTAGCTTTTGATAATAGATTAAGTAATGAATTTGGTTGCATATTATTGGTATTAGTATTATATATATTTCTATTAGCTACTCTATTGTATTTGCTTCTATATAACTCAGCTTTTAATTTAGATTTAGTGAGCCTTTTTTCTAGTGAAACCATTTGTGTTTTCATAATACTAATAGTAGATTGTAAATCTACTATTAGTTGCGTTTGGGGATCAGGAGATGCCGACAATGTCGAGAATGAAGATGTCGGAGAAACACAACTCCTTCTTGTAGGTGAACTCCTACTAGATGACGATGCAGTTTCTGTTTAAGAGTTACTTATATGCGTTGAAGTCGATGCAGTTGGGTGTTCCCTTGAGTAGTTCGAAGTAGATGCTTTTGCTAAAATTATTAATAATTATATTATATTTATAATTATTATATTAATTTGTATTATATACACCATAACTCTACTAAATTTGAAATTATTAAAAATTCTAAAAAATTAAAAGGCACTGATACATATATAAATGAACATCTAACACAATTTAATTCTGATATTTTCTACAAAGCTCGACAACTTCGAAAAGATAAAGTGATATTACATTGTTGGACTATAAATGGAATAACTTTTATTATAAAAAACGAAGATTCGTCTCCAGTAAAAATAACAGATATAAATAAATTCTCTGATATATAAATATTTTATTTTGTATTTATTTTTCGTTGTCGTTTGTTCTAATTTCATATTACATTCTATTTTTAACATTTTATTATAATTGGTATTTACATATATTTTTTATCCATATCTTTAATCTTTTATATTATCTTATTCAATTTTAACTTTTTAATATTTGTACTATATGAACTTGAATGAAATCTATCCGCAATTTAATGTTGATCAAATTAACAATTTTAGTTCCAATAATGATAGTTTTAATAATAATAATTTCTCAAATTGTAATTTTAATTTTCTCAATGAATCCAATTATTACACCTCAAATGAATGGAAGTTGAATTCTAATAAAAATAATTTATTTAATTTTAATATTATTAACATCAATATTAGGAGTTTAAAAATTTTTTTTGATAAATTAATTATGTTTTTGAATACGTTTGATGATCATTTTGATATAGTTTCAATTACTGAAACATGGTTGAGTGATAATAATATTTTCATTTTTAATATTCCTGGTTATAACCATATATGTTCAAATCGTAAACATAAAAATGGAGGTGGTGTTTTAATCTATATACGTGAACATTATCAATTTAATATTCTATCTACCATATCAAATAACTATTATGACAACATATCAATTGAAATTATTTTTGAAAAATCAAAAAACATTATTTTCAGTACAATATATTTTCCTCCTACTTTAGAAAAAATAGCTCACTCTACATTTATTGATTTCTTGATAAATAATTTTCAGCAACATGTTAGTAATGATAAAAAAATGATTATCTGTGGTGACTTTAATATTGATCTAGTGCATATAAATACAAATAAAGTGGCTAATACCTTTTTTGATACGATAATTTTACTAGGTTGTTCCCATCTAATTAATCGTCCAACTAGAATCGACACTAAACATAATTCTTCATCTATAATTGATAATATATTTACAAATTTTAATCTTAATATGAAAAGATTTTCAGGAATAATTATTTCAGATATATCTGACCATTTTCCAATTGTTTTAAATTTACAATTGTCTACCAAACCTCAAGATAAAGTTAAATCTACTAAAATCAAACAAAATCAAATTAATGATAGAACCATGTTTAATCTGTTTGAAATTTAAAAAAAAACAAACTGGGAATTCATAAAAACTAACGATACAGAAAAATCTTGGAATTTATTCTTGGAATACTTTATCTTAAATTTTGATAGATACTGTCCAAAAATTAATAAAGCCTCCCACTAAAATAAACTCATTCCATGGAATACTCGAGATCTTAAAAAGGCTTGTAGAAAAAAACAGATATTATATAAAAAATATAAAATATCTAAATCTGAAAATGACTTATTTATTTACAAATTTTTTAAAAATAATACAACATCTTTAGTTCGAGAAGCTAAGAAAAAGTATTATTCAAATCTGTTAAAAAATTGCTCTGATACAAAAAATACATGGAATGTACTAAATAATTTACTTAATGTTAAAAAAAAATTCAAACAACTACCTGACAATTTTAATGTAAATAATGTGAATATTGTTGATTCTAAACAAATTGCTAATGAATTTAATTCTTTTTTTAGAGACATTGGTTCTAATTTAGATAATAATATAAATAATTGTAATGATGATGACTTTAAATTCTTTTTACCTGAACCTAATATACATAGTTTTTTTTTAACACCAGTAAGTTCAGAGGAAATTATTAAAGTATTAAATGAATTCAAACCAAAAAAATCAAGAGATCATTATGGCATATCCATGCAGTTACTTAAATGTATTTTTCCTGTATTGGTTTATCCATTTGTTTTTCTTGTAAATTTATCTTTTGAATCAGGCGTTGTACCGGATTTCTTAAAATTATCAAATATTATCCCTTTACACAAAACTGGTGATGATACATTTTTTAATAACTATCGTCCAATTTCTCTCACCTGTCAATTCGCAAAGATTTTAGAAAAAATATTTTATTCTCGCTTTTATAGTTTTTTATCATCTTTTAATATATTATATCCTTCTCAATTTGGTTTTAGGAAAGGATACAGTACATCAAATGCAATATTTAACCTCCAGTCACAAATCAGTACCTGTTTTAATAATAACAATGTTGGCGCTATAATCTTTATTGATTTAAAAAAAGCATTTGACACAGTTAATCACAGAATATTACTTTTTAAATTAAAAAATATTGGAGTACGAGGCATTGCACTTAACTGGATAATGAGCTATTTAACAAATAGATATCAACAGTGTATATATAATGATGTAATTTCAGATAAACTAAAAGTCATAACGGGTGTACCCCAAGGCACCATCCTAGGACCCATTTTATTTTTAATTTATATTAATGATATTACAAAATCATCTTCTTTATGTAAGTTTACCATGTTCGCAGATGATACTACTTTATATTTTGAAAATACATCAGCCGAATTACTTAATTATATTTGTCAAACTGAATTAAAAAATATTAATAAATGGTTAATATATAATAGGTTATCATTAAATTTAAATAAAACTTGCTTTATGTCTATTAATTCAAGAACTATTATAAATATAAATTTAAATAACAGAAATATTGAAAGAGTTACATTTTATAAATTTGTAGGCGTAATTATAGACGATATATTAAACTGGAAACAACATATCTTGTTTTTAAAATCAAAACTAAAAAAAATCATATGGATTACCAACATTATTTCCAAATTTATAAATAAAAAAGCATTACTTCATATATATAATTCCATATTCTTGCCTCATATAAAGTATTGTAACATATTTTGGGGAAATACATATAAATCTAATGTATCATGCATATATATTCTTCAAAAGCGAATGATAAGAATTATATGTAAAAAATATTTTTTACATCATACTAATGGACTATTTATTGATAATTCTTTATTAAAAATAAATGAAATTACATATATAAGTACATGTGAATTTATGTTTAAAATGTTCAATGATCTTCATCCTGTTATAACAAATGCATTTTTTTCTGTAACTTCATCATCTCACAACACTAGGAGCATAAATAATTTCTCAATTATTAATTTCAAAAAAGAACTATGCAGAAGAACATTAATATACATTGGACCAATTACCTGGAATAAGCTTGATAATATTTTAAAAAATATTTCAAATTATAAATTATTCAGGAAACGTATGTATACACATTTGTTATCTTCTTACTCAGTATACTTATAATCTAAATCTCATTTTTCTAATTTTATATCTTTTATCATGTCTTTTATCTAATAGTGTATTATATACTAAGATCCACATTTTATTCTTATTTTAATTTATTGACGTTTATGTAAAAATTAAAAAAAAATTAATACTTTTGAGTGTTTTACTTTACAATATTTTATTTCCCCGACATTAATAATATTATTTTACTGAATTTTTGCATTTTATATTTGAATTTACTTTCATGTTTTCTTTCTTTTTAATTGACGTTTATATAAAAATAATAAAATTAAAAAAAACTGTTAGGTATTTCTTTTTTCTTTAGTATTTTCTTTAGTATTTTTTATTTCCCTCTGACTAATAATATTATTTGACTTTATTTTTAATTACATAAACATTTTGTATTGAATCTTTTTTCTTGTATACTTGATTATACTTCTTTGTTTTATTTCTCTTTATTGACACTTATATAAACATTAGTAATTAAACTAACATTTCAGTTTGAACAAATATTTTACATTCTTTACATTATTATAAAGTATTACAAAAAAATTCCTAAAACTTATTTACTGAAAATAAAAAAAAAAAAAAAAAAAAAAAAATGTTACATACATTTCTTACCACCTTTCTAGATATTCTTTTTGTTATGTTTTATTCAGTTTTATTCAGTTTTACTTCATTTTACTTCATTTTTTTCTTCTTTTATACTAATACATCTATATTTTTGTTTAGTGTATTATTTTATAGTACTTATTATTTATTTTAGTTATTTATTTATAAATAATTAAATGATGATTACATAATTTTATGGCAAGTTCAAACAATTTATATTATTTTTCTATTTTATTCATTGTATTGTATCTATGTAAACAGGAAGTCATCTAATATTTTATAATATTTTATTTATTTAGTTTTTTTTTGAACTTGCTTTAAGATTAAGGGTAATTGTCTCGATAAGCTTTAGCTTCTACAAAAACCCTGGTGCAAACCTAAATCTGATAATAATAATAATAATTTCAATATTTATATCATGTAATTTAATATCTTGAATATATAATTCTATACTAAAATGATGATTATTAATACTATTTATATTATCATATTATTAATCTTTTATTTATTTTATTTATAGAATATAATTTAACATGTATAATATATAATATATAATGTTATACTGAAATGAATATTGTATTATTGCATTGCATATAATACCTGTATTTGTAGGTGAATATTTTTGTATTATTCTCCTGTTGCCAATTTGTGGTGGAGGATTTCTGACAGACAGGATAGGTGGTACGGCATCTTTGTTAAACCTTTTGCTATACAATAATAGTTTAAAATATAATACATTTATTTATATATTAAATTTACGTATAATTTTATATTTACTGTGCAACAACTATTATAAAAATTACATCTTTAGAAGTAAAATATATTATAATATATACATTTAATTGTTATTTAATCATTATAAACAAAACAAAACAAATAATTATTAGTATAATATACAATTCATAATATTATATATATATATAAATTATTTGTACGAACCCGTCTAATTTCAAATATTGTGACTTTTCAAAGTGATTCCCGCACAGCCTCATCGTCTTCAATATTCTAAATCCTTCTCGTATCACGCGTTTCAGCAAATTTTCTCTCCGGATATTATTTACCCAAACTATTGACCTATAATTATTAAATAGAAATATAATATTATTCTTTATTAATTTGTAATATATATTAATTAAAAGAATCCTTTATATAAAAAATATGTTTATATTATTTGTATTATAGATATAGATATTATAATCACTACTAATATAAATATTAGATAAATGTATATTACCAGCATTAATTGCATATTAAAATACTATTCATATATATATATATATATATATATATATATATATATATATATATATATATATATATATATATATATATATAAATATTATACATATTAATACAAGAAGTATTTTATGTTATGTTTTTGACTAAGTTTAATATAATAAATAAATATATGAATGAATGTTTATTTAGACACAAACATGCATATATTATACATTTAATATATTATAGATTAATTTTTATGAATTGAAAATTAAAATTAATAAGTTATACTTTATAACAATATAATATATATACACAGTTGCAACGCATAGCAACCAAATTAAAAGTCGCATAAATTTAACGCGTTATTTCTACAAATTAAAAAAAAAATTAAATTTCTTTAAAACTAATTAATTTCGACATACATTCGGATAACTTGCTCTCTATATTATACGGAATTACATTCGATATTTACGTAGTCATTACATTAAAGGATAATGTTTTAAAATCGATTTCGAAAATAAGAAAATTGAAACATCACAACGCTAATTTATTTAGTAAACAAGAAAAATCGAATTCGGCAATTGTTCAATTTAAAATCATAGGGAAACAGTTTGTTAAATATATATATAATTTATAAAACTATATAATTGTAATATATCTATTACATTAAAAATGGATTGTATTACATGTAATTTAGAAATTAATAACGAAAATTATATATCATGTTCATGTGGTAATAAATACCATTATAAATGCTTATATAAAGCACAAATAATGAAAACAAATTGGTCTAATAAATCACCACCAAAATATGCTATTCAGTTATTTAGATAACCAAATTTTACATTTAAATGTAATACATGTATAAATAATAATAATGATAATACACCAATAAATCAACCTAGTTTAAATAACTCATTACCATCGTCTACTATTATTGATAATAGTAATATTAATACTTTAATAAATAGCACAGAAACAAAATTAAATATGTTACTATCAAAAATCACTGAAATAAGTGATATGATTGTTGTTAAAAAATCATACGCTAATGTAACCGCTAATGTAACATCTACTGTAACCAATTCTGATACCTTTACTGACAATCTGGTAAAATCAGTAAATATTATTAAAAATAATATAGGTAGCAATAATGAAATAATTATTCACAATATAAATATTCCTAATAATGATAAAACTAATTTTTTTAAATACTTAGTAAATATTATTTGTAAAACAGTAGATATTAATAAATCGTGTGTATTATCAATAGTTCAATTATCATTTAATAAATTAAAATTAATTTTAGATAATGTGGTCTCAAAAAAAAATATTTTATCAAATGTTAACCGATTATGTAAATTACGAGATCTACAAAATTCATTCATTAGAACATCTCTAGATGAAATATCACTAGAACGACATCATATATTATACCATGTAGTTACAAATAAATTAATTAAAAGTAAAAAAATTATCAAATGTATTTATAATTCTAGAAGTAGTTCCTATGAACTAAGATATATTATAAATAATAAAATTGACTGGAATATGTCAATTGGTGAAGATAATTTTAGTGTATGGAAATTGTCATATATTACTTATAAAAATTCCATTATTAATAAAAATAAAAATAAAAATACAGGTTCTAGATGACTAACCGGCAATAAAGATGAAAATATTAAAAATAACAATTTAAATATATATTACGCTAATGCTCGTAGTATTAGAAATAAAATGAATTTTTTGGAATTTTTACTTTCATCTAATAAATATGATATTATATGTTTAGTTGAAACATTCTTAACGGTAGATGATAGAGATTCTCTATATTTAATCGGTGGAAAAAATTATACACTATTTAGATACGATAAATTAATTCATAGAGGAGGTGTTGCGAAATTTTGTAAATCTAGTTTATGTCCTGTAAGAAATTTTATTTCACACATAGATGTTCAATATATACATTTAAAAATTAATTCAAAAATTCCATTTAATATTATATGTGTCTATAGACCTCCAAATTGTAATGATGTTTCTCATGAACAGATATGTAAATTATTTGATATAACCCAACAAAATTATAATTCATCTATAATTATAGGAGATTTTAATTTACCAAATTTTAATTGGAAAGAATATACATTTCCTAGTTACCCAAAAAGTTATGCATTACTTTACGATTCGATTATTAAAAATTCATTTTCACAATTAATAAATAAGCCAACTCGTAATAATAATATAATTGATTTACTTTTTACTTTTGAAAAACAATTACTATCTAATATAAATATTGGAGACTATTTCGGATTATACAAAAATATAAGTGACCACTATTCTGTTTCATTTAATGTAAATATTGAAAAATACCCATGTAAACAGATTTTAAAATCAAACAATTTTGATTTCAATAATGCTAATATAAAATTGATTAAATATCATCTTTCTAGATTTAATTGGGAATATCTAAATTCAAATGATTATAATATCGATCAAAAAGTAGAATATTTTAATAAGGTTCTAAATAAATTATTTATATCACATATTCCTAATATAAATAATACAATAAAACAGGTACTTCCGAAGAATATATTGAAATTGAAGAAGCAAGTAAACAAATTATTTCGAAAATCTAAAACTAATTTACAATATAAATATAATTGGATAGAAGCAAAAAAAAAATTATCCAAGGAATTAGAATCTTTAAATTTTAAGAGAGAGATTAATGCAATTAATTCAAAAAATAAATTAAAGTTTTATACATTTATGAAAAAAAGACAAAATTTAAAATCTGGAGTATCTCCTCTAATTGATATATCAAATAATAATATTTTATTTTCAGATCTCGACAAAGCAAATACGTTAAATTCATATTTTAGTTCAATTCAACAAAATGATAATGGAAATTTACCCGAATTTTATAATTTAACTAAACAAAAATTTGATAATATTGATTTAAATCTTGAAATAATTAAAATATTTTTAAATAGATTAAAAATTACACATACTTTCGGAACTGATGGGATACCATCTTCTATGTTAAAATTATTATCTAATGAATTATGTAGGCCTTTATATATTATTTTAATTCATCTTTATTATCGGGTAATATACCGAAAATTTTGAAAAAATCTATAATCACACCAATTTTTAAAAAGGGTGAACCATCAAATTCAAATAACTATAGGCCTATTTCAATAACATGTGTAATGTGTAGAGTATTAGAACGTATTATTTCTAAACAATTAATTTTTTATTTAAAATCTAATAATTTATTAACAAAATATCAATATGGTTTTATAAGTGGAAAATCCACAGAATTACAATTAACAAAATGTTTAAAATTTTGGTATAATGAATTGAATAATAAAAAATGTGTAGATATAATATATATTGATTTTGCAAAAGCTTTTGATGTTGTTTCTCATGAAAAACTACTATTTAAATTAAAATCATACGGTATATCTAATAAAATAATAAAATGGTTTTATAATTTTTTATCGAATAGATCTCAAATTACACGGGTTGAAAATTCTTTTTTAAATAGTTCTATTGTAAAATCTGGAGTACCACAAGGATCGGTTTTAGGTCCAATTTTATTTTTATTATATATTAATGATCTTACTAGTATATTCTCTTCAAAAATTCATATTGATTTATTTGCCGATGATACAAAATATATTTTTCATACGCATCTAAGAGTGAAAGATTTCTTTTACAAAATAATTTAAATTTATTTTCACAATGGGTAAATAAATGGCAATTAAATATTTCATTATCAAAATGTGCAGTTATGACTTTAGGGAAGGTTACTCCATCAAAATATTTTATAAATAATATTCAATTAGAAAACGTTACTTTTTATAAAGATTTAGAAATAATATTTGAAAATAACCTTTTAATAAACATATTGATTATATTTGTAAAAAAGCTTATTTTTCTTTGAATTCAATTTTTAGATGCATTACTACAAAATCCCCTAGAGCATTATTAAATGCATATCAAATTTATTGCAGACCAATTTTAGAATATGCATCCATAATTTGGTCACCTTTTTCAAAGGTTAGTAAATTTCGTAGTCTCATAGACCAAATTGAAAGAGTGCAACGATTATTTACTAGACGCTTAATTACAAGATGCGTAGGATATACAAATTCATCAAATATTAATTATAAATCATATATAGAGAGATTGCTATATTTTAAATTAGAATCACTTGAACTTAGAAGGTTAAAAATAGATCTAACTACAATTTTTAAAATTTCAAATAATTATACAGATATAAATATATCTGATATTCTTAACATTTCGAATAATTGTAGAACTAGAGGTAATTGTAAAAAATTAAATGTAATACATAATTATGATAATACAATTAAAAATATAATTAATAATAGATCAGTTAATATATGGAATTCATTAAATAATGATATAATAACATCTGTATCTGTTTCATCTTTTAAAAATAAAATAAACAAAATCTGTTTCGACAAACTACTTTTTTTTAACAGAAATTTATAATTTTATATTGATTTATGTTTCATTTTGTATCTAGATTATTGCATTATCTCTTCTGGTTTTTTTTAATGTGTTTTTGTTATAGAAAATTTAGGTTTTTATATATATATATTTCAAATATATTATAATATAAAATTAATAATTCATTATTATTACAGATAAAGTGGGAAGTATTATTTTATTTTTGTTTGTTCTGTATTATATTTTGTTATAAATTTATTTGTGTTATAGAAAATTCGGATTTTTTATATCTATATTTCAAATATACTATAATATAAAATTAATAATTCATTATTATTACAGATAAAGTGTGAAGTATTATTTTACCTTTGTTTGTTCGGTATTATATGTTTGTTTTATATATATTTTGTAAATATGTTTCAAATGTATTATATTACTAAAATACAATATTAATAATTTTCTATTATTTCAGATTATAGTGATAAGTATTATATTATTTTGTTTCGTAATATTATTGGTATGTTTTGTTATTAACTGTTTTTGTATAGGTATATTGGTTTATTTTATTTGTAACTTGTTCTGTTTTTATATATATATATATATATGTTTCAAATTTATTATACAATTAAAATATAAATATAAATTAATAAAGTACCTACTATTATTACAGATTTTGGTAAGTATTACATTATTTGTTTGTTTCATTCTAGTATTGGTTTATTTGATTTTTAATATGTTCTGTTTATAATATATTTTAAATTTAACATTTAAAATTCAACATTTAAATATTAAATTATATAACTAATAATTTATTACTAAAACAGGGTACAAGATGAAGAATTCTATAAAGTTAAAGTAGAAATTGAATATTTCGATGCCACTTACAAAATAATGTATTTTATTTCTATTTTCGATTATTTTTACGCTATCTTTTATTTCTATTTTGATCATTTTTCGTTTATTTTTACTATATGATTTATTTCTACTTTCGATTGTTTTTCGTTTATTTTTACGGTAACTGTAAAACGTTTTAATTTCCTTAATTTTTTAATTTCGTATTATTCTTTATTTATTTCTATAACGTATGTTATCGTTAGCAAATATTTATACTTTATACTTTCGATTATATTTTCGGCTATGTATTTGCTTAAATAAATTATCAATCAATCAATCAATATATATAATCTGTATATATATTAGGTTACAATTAATAAATCTAAATTAATTTAAACAAAATTAAATTTTAAATATATTATTTTATTCAAAATTACATATATATACAACTAATTAACAATTTATATAATTGTATTTCACTTTATTCAATAATATTAAATAATTAATATTAAATATATATGTAAATACCTTTTTTCATCAGCAGGAAATCGGTGAAATATAACATTTGATGTGCCGGTATATTCGTAGTAATTAATGGCCGAACACATAGTACCAAGGTGTTTTTTTCGATTTTCTTGCATATTTATAACTTATTATATATATATATATATAATATAGACAAATAAAAAAGTACTTAAGTAATATATATATATATATATATAAATTACATTAAATAAGACTATAATAATACGATAAAAAGTGAATATAATGCTAACAAATTGTAAATATAACGAAATAAGTAAAGCTCACCATCAATAGGCTTTGTTTACATTTTGTGTTGATAAACAACGTTTCTGATTCGCGTACCCCTAACAGGTAGAGCTGCACCCCTTGGGTATGTACACTATCGGACAATGATAATAATAAAAATGAAATAGCAATACGAATTACTACAGCTATATCCATAATGTTAATATTGATAATAATCTAGAGAAGTTGAGAAATAAGTTTAAAATTAATTTTTCCTCTAAAATTCTTTAATTATATCCACTACTTTATACGGCTGCGAAACATAGAATATTCTCGAAGAATCCAATAAATGATTAATTGATGTAACGACATACCGTTATAGTCGGAAGAAATTGTTCATGACGCCATATCATGTGCGATCCCTACGATGAATCTTCGTGGGACTAGTTAACTAGTTAGTTAACTATTGTTACCTAGTTATATATTATATGTGTTATATATATATTAATGGTGGAATATGAATATAATCCAGAATTGATAAATATAATATATATAATATTAATCATTTTATTTAAAAGTTATAAATCGATCGCATCAGTACCACCAGTTTCACCAGTTTGTAATTTTAAAGCATTTAATATGTTATCATCATATAATCTAGTATTAATGATGTATACCTGCTTTCCACATACCAGAATTAATATCAAAATTATTGTAATGATAATCATTATGTGTAAATAATATTGAATCTTGATGTGTATATTCTCCTTATCTTTATCTGTTTATTAAAATGGTTATTCGTAATTATTAACTAAATTTAATATTAAATTTATTATAATCAAATATTTATAATAAGCTAGTTTTGGTATATAATATAATTTGTCATAGCCTACTTACAATAAAGAGTATTAGGCTAGTAATAATTAAATAAATTTTAAAAACTAAAAACTTATATATTATATATCTTCATAAATAATAGTTATCTAGTTAATTATATATATATATATATATATATATATATATATATATATTAGATGCAATATATATTATAAAAAATATGAAATCAACCTATTCACATAATTCGTAATTATTATTACAGTTAATTACACTTAATGTTATTATATACTTAATATTAAATATATTTACAATATATATATATATATATATATATAATAATTATTAAATATTGTATGACAATTATATACCCAATAACGCATATATAACATATAAAATGACATTATGATTCCAGATGATTTTTACATTAAAATATTTAAATGACTCTCTTGTTCTATAGAATACAATATATCATATATTGCAGTATGGAAATATTGCAAGCTATATGACATGTTTGAATTTTAATATTGATAAAGATCTTTATTAAATATATTTATGTTAAAAGAATTTATAATAATTACCATATGACATTAATACGATATTATTAATGTATAATTATTATTAATAACTTTGTTTACATAGCAACCAAATTACAGACGCGTTATTCACAGATTAGATTTTAAATATGGTTTAATTGTATTATAATTATAAATATAGGTGCGTATTTATTTATTTGTGTGATATTTATATTATTAATATTGTTCAGATATTAATATCTACAAATATTTAAATATATTACATTGGTTTTGAAATTATATTCATTTTTTTATTTAGTTATATTTACATTAAGTATTTGTTTACATATTTATTGGCATTTTATTATTGTCAAAATTTAAATCAACAACAAATATATATTAATCACAAAGATAATGTTCACTTACTGTTTACATATTTAATAACAACAACTACTTTATTTACTCTTTTAATCGATTATTATTATTCATAGATTAGTTATCCTCTATTTATATTTAAAGAATATATTGTATTAATATCATATTAATCTTATTTACCAACTATTTATTATTATTATATTATATAAATACATTTAGGTATATACATATTATGTATTTTTATTATTATTTTTAAATTATAATTGAAAATGCAATAAAAAAGCCATAAACGATATTTATTGAAATTCCTAGTATTATTAAATATCATAAAATTAAAACATATATATATTGCATTAATACATTTATATATATTTATATAAATTATATTTATTAAATATACTTATATTGGATATTTTTACTATTGTATATTTAATATTTAAATACTACATATTATTTTATTATTATTATTATTATACTATGTTATTTCTATAATATTTAATTTGTTGTAATATAAAATGTAGTGATATAATTTAATTGCTATATATTTGTATATTTGATATAATAAATACAGTATATAATATACCCAATATAAACCCTAGGTACTTCATAATAAATTAGTGTGACATATATTATATAAAAAGCAACTTTTAAATTTAGAGAAACTCTTATTATTTATTCAATAAATTAATTAAGTCAATATATCTTAACAACATATATATTAGTGATATTTAGAATTTAATTGATATAAAGCTTCAAATGGCTCGTCAAAAAAAACAAACGATATCTATAACAGATGAGCATACTGATGAAATAATTGATCTCAAATGCTTAATTGAAAAATTAGCTATAAATAATGACAGATTAACTATAAATAATGAAAAATTGACTATAGTTATAGAAAATCAAGAACAAATAATAAAAAAACTAAATGAAGCAGCTGAAAAATCTGATCTTAAAACATTTGCTGAGATCACTAAAACTAACCTCAATAATACACTTCAAAAAAATCTATCAACGACTATAAATAAAACCCTAAATGAAAAAAACTTAAATGAAATAAGAAATAAAACTATTATACTCTATAATGTTAAACAAACAATAGATTCTAATTACATAACAAGAAATTGTGAAGAAAAAAAAAATATAACAGAAATTTTAGATCTAGTCAACACAAATTATAATATAAAAAACTATTTTAGATTAGGAAAATACCAAGAAAATGATAATGTCATCAGGCCCTTAAAAATTATTTTAAACTCTGAAATAGAAATTAATAATATAATACAAAATGCAAACAAATTAAAAAACTCCAAATTTAAAAATATAAGCATATCAAAAGAATACAATAAAGTTGAGTTGGAGACTATTAAAAAACTATCTATCGAGGTTAAAAATAAATCAACAATAAAAAATAAATATGTAGTACGGCATAGAAATGATACTTTTAAAATAATTGAACTACAAAAACGAGATGATTAAATATAATATGATACCAAACCAATACAAAACAACACAACAATTTAATAGTATAACAAAAGAATTAATAATAAATAAAAATAATCTGATAATTATACACATAAATATTAGAAGTCTTACTCAAAACCTGGATAAATTAAGAGATTTTATAGATACTTTAATAATCAAACCTCATATTATATGTTTATCTGAAACCTGGTTAAATAGTAATAATGACTTCAATAATAATATAACAAACTACACATATCAAACAAACTATAGACAGAAACAAAATAAATGTAGAGGTGGTGGTGTTTCAATATATGTTATAAAAGATATTCAATATGAACTTATAAAAGACCTTACTTTTAATATAAAAGATTATTTAGAAACACTTACAATAGAAATTAAACTTAAAAAAAATAAAAAAATAATAATGTCATGCCTTTATAATAGCCCTTTCAATAAAACTGCAGATCTTATAAATATGTTATATAGTAAATTTCATAAATATATTTCACACGATTTAATAATTATGGGTGATTTTAATATCATAACACATGATCCCAAACCATCTCAATTAAACATTTTAATAAATCAATTAGGACTAACGCCTCAAATTCTTCAAAACACTAGACCCCAATTCAATAAAAGTAACACTTCAACTATAGATCAAATTTACACTAATATAAATACAACAAATATTTATAATAGTGGAATACTCTTAGAAGACTTGACAGACCACCTTCCAATATATACAATAATTAAAATAAAAACCAAAATACGAAATAACTCAAATGAAATTAAAACAAGGAAAATAACTATAAATAATACTAAAAGACTTGTTAATGCACTGAAAAATACGAATTGGGATTCGGTCCTCGAAGAAAATGATGCTGAAAACCCATACAACAAATTTCATACCATATATACATCAATAATTAACCAATTTATCAAACTACTTACAAATAAAATATCTTCAAATATACTTTCAAAAAATTGGATAACAAATAAAATAAAAAGACACATTATTAAAAAGTATAAACTATATAAAATGTACTTAGATAATAAAAATGAAATCAATATATAACTACAAACAATTAAGAAATCGAGTAACCTTAAATATTAAAAAAGCAAAGCAATCATATATAGATAGTAAAATAAAAAATAGTATATCTACTAAAGAAAATTGGAATTTAATAAATAACCTCATCAATAAACAGCAAATTAAACAATCTCCAAATTATATAATAGATGAATTCGAAAATAAATTCAATAATGATAAACAAATAGCAAATGCATTTAACTCTTATTTTATAAATACAAGTCAATCCATAAATAATCAATTCACCTCTCCCATAAATAACATCAACCCAATTAACATTACACCAATATCTAAATCAATATATCTTCATCCCACATCAACACATGAGATAAATTCTATTATACAAAATAATAAATCAAAGACTTCTCTAGACACTGATTATCTAAACATGAAATTGAAAAAAATTTCAAAAGATTACATTGACCTTCCATTAAGCCATATTTTTAATCTATGTTTATCGTCAGGAACTTTTCCCCTAAAAATGAAATTATCCTCCATTAAACCAATTCATAAAAAAAATAATACCAATATTATATCTAACTATAGACCAATATCAATTTTAAGTCAACTATCGAAAATACTAGAAAAAATAATATATATTAGACTAATGCAATTCATACGAAATAATAACATAATAAATACTACTCAATATGGTTTCCTTAAAAAACATTATACCACTCAAGCTACACTAGATATTTACAACCATATAATGGAAAATAAAAAAGAAAATAAAGCAATAAATACATTATTTTTAGATTTAAGTAAAGCCTTTGATACTATTGATCATTCTATTATAATTAGCAAATTAGGTAAATATGGAATTAGAGGGATTCCTCTTAAACTGAAGATAATAATGTAAAATGTACAGTATATGCAGATGATACTGCTATAACTTTTACAGCTGATAATAATATAGAACTAACAAATTTAATTAAAAAAACCTTAATAAAAATAGAAAAATGGTATAAATATAATAAATTAAAACTCAATATTAGTAAAACAGAAATGATAAATTTCAACTCAAATAAATATCCAAACAATATTATTTCATTAAATGATTCATAAATAAATAACGTATATAATTATAAATATCTTGGTATAATTCTTGATAGCAAACTTGATTTTAAAAATCATATTATTAAATTAAATAACAAACTCTCCCAAATTCAATTTTTAATCTCAAAATTGAGCAAATTCATTAAAACAAATTCATTGATAATTATATATAATAGTATTTTCCTACCATACTTAAACTATGGAAATACACTTTGGGGAAATACATTCTCAAATAATACCCTAAATACAACAATTATTCAAAAAAAAACTTAAGAATAATAAATAAAAGAAAATTTCGAGATCATACAAAAGAATTATTCACATCAAATAAAATACTTAGATTAGATAAGCTAACATATTATAATACACTAATATATATGCATAAACAATATTATAATCAATTACCAACAAATTTAACTAAAATACACACACAAAATAATAATAAATATACTCTACGAACAAATAAAACGTATACTATACCAATTTCAAAATCAACAAGAACAATAAATAGTTTACTGATAAAAGGTCCAAAACTTTGGAACTTACTTCCAACAAATATACAAAATATAAAAAATGAAAAATTGTTCAAGAAAAGAGTAAAAAAATTGTTACTGAATGATGAATTATATTATAAATAAATTAAAAAATTACTGAATTTAAAATTAATTTAATAAAATTAAAAAAACATATTAAATATTAAATATTAAATATATTAACATATTAAAAAACTAAAAAAAAAATAAAATAATAAATCGATATCAAATATATATGTATGTATGGATTATTTTTGTTATTATTATTTTGATTTTGATTTTTGTTAATGTCAAATTTTGTCTGTCTACTTAATGTATTTTATTTATTTATTATTATCTTTTATGTAAAACGAAATATATAGCCAACTATTATAATTTAACAATCACTGTTCCTGTCCCATGTATGAATACATCGCTGGCAACAACCCGAAAAGACCAAGGTCTTATTTTGAAGCCTTTTGGAAACATAGAAAGAAACGAAAAAGAATAATACATGAAAAAAAAAGAACGACATTAATTAATCCAATAAAATATATCTATCTATCTATCTATCTATATTGTTTATATATTGTTTATATCCTGAATTTAAAATGGGTTAAAGAATTATTATTCTATAATAATTATCGCGAGTATATCTAAACTGTGTAAAACAAATAATATAATACTATACTAACTAATAACCTATATATATATATATATATATATATATATATATAGGCTATACGTAAAATTAATGCAATATGCTAAGCATAATAGTTTACATTATTGTTATTAATGTTAATATTAATTAATAGTGATAATCATCCAAAAAATAAAAATAATTAGTATAATAATTATATTTAAAATTTATATATTAAATAAAAATCATTGTATATATTTAATATGTATAATGATATAGATAATTATATTTACAATTATATATAAATATATATATATACATATATATATATATATATATATATATATATATATATATATATATATGTATATATATGTATACATATGTCTCGCATTCTCTCCTTTGTCTAATATCGCGATCTCAATATATTTTGAGTAATAATCCACTACTAGTATATATTAAATGCCCTTCAATAAAAATATATCGCTCCCTACCGTTTCCCACGGTCATTTTCATTCTTCTAGCCTAAATGTTGGATGAGACCAACGGAAGCTTCCCATATACTTGTTTATTAGTTACGTGTCCCTGCAATTTTATATTCTAAGCTTTTCGGAGCATTCATGTGTATGTGGCGTCTAGTGAATTCTGTTGTTTGACATTCAAAGTCCATGATTCTGATCCATATAGTAATACACTTTCGACCGTCTCAACAAATAGTCGTCTTTTAAGTGGTAGGTTTGTCTTAGATTTCCATAGAGTCTGCATGCTGTGTAGTGCGTTTCAAGCTAAAGCCTTTCTTACTTTAATATCTTTTTCTGACGAGTTTATCCACGATCCAAGGTATTTGAAATCTTTTTCTACATCTAATATGTGTCCATCTGCTGTTTTTAATATTATCGGATCTAATGTATTGAAGGCCATTACTTTTGTCTTATTATAGTTGATAAGCAGTCCGACTTTACTACTTTCGGACTCTACTTTTTGTAGTAGTTCTGAGGCTTGACGTACAGAATCAGATATAAAGGCTATATCATCATCAAAATATAGGTCAGTTAGAACAATTGGGTGCACTCTTCGACTTCTACGTGGGACAATAGTGAATCCTAGTTCCTCTTCACGACCTTTTATAGCTTTCCTTAGTGCATAGTCGAGTATTATGACAAATAAGTAAGGTGATAGGGTATCTCCTTGTATGACTCCTTTAACTATATCAAATTCTTCCGTTACAACATCTGGTGAGTACACTTTAGCTCTAGTACTAGCATAGCTCGCTTCTATTATATTTACTATCTTATCAGGTATACCATATGATCTAAGTATTGTTATCATCTTACCTCTATCTACTGAGTCAAATGACTTCTTGAAGTCAATAAATGTAAAGACAACTGGTAAATTGTTACTCTTAACACCTTCTATAGATACTATAGTATTCTTCTTATGGCTAGAATCTGCCCAACTGTTGTTTTTTCCTGTCTGAATCCATTTTGATTGTTTCTTAGTAGAGGGTCTAGTATTGGGCGTATTCGATTTAAGAGCATGCGGTTATAGGTTTTGGCTATTATAGACGCGAGAGAAATTCGCCGATAATTATCAGTTATAGTGAGATTTCCAGATTTAGGTATAGGGATTATATTGGATATATTCCATAAGTCGG
Source organism: Osedax fenrisi (assembly GCA_964019155.1). Lineage (NCBI taxonomy): Eukaryota > Metazoa > Annelida > Polychaeta > Sabellida > Siboglinidae > Osedax > Osedax fenrisi. The sequence goes on along the minus strand of OZ025240.1, from coordinate 19,530,243 downwards.
GCTGTTCACAGTTTATCAAGCATAATGTCATTGATTTGTACTTCGGGAATTATACCATCTTCTCCAGCAATTTTTCCACATTTAATTGACATTGTTGCCTTGCTATATTCCTCTGGTGTAAATACATTGTCATTTATATGTAATTTTTCAAAGACAGGTAGTATTTCTTCATTTTCATCTGTAGTCTCAGTTGAGTTTCCTAGAAGATTTCTGAAATGGATATACCATTAGTTGACTCTATCCTCATCACTGTTACCATTTAGCTGTGATATTTGGCTACTCTTCCTGCCCGATATTTCATTAATTAAGCTCCAACTTTCTAAGTATCTCATACTTCTATCAGCTTGCTCAGTTTTTAAAACTTTCTTTTCTAGGTCTTCATCATTTATTTCTTTATATATTTGATACATCTCAAATTTCTTTTATTTATATAGATTACTATGACCTTTTTTCCCAATAATTGTATTATATGCAGTACTTATAGCATTTCTGGATCTAATGATTCGAGGGTCATCCTAGTTCAGTTTCCTTCTAGGTTTTGTGATTTGCCGCATACATCCTACTGCGGTTTCATGAATTGCTTCTACCAACCTTTCGTACCTTTTAGACAATGATTCTTCATCCAAATTTGGAATGTTAAATTTCTCCTTTACATCATTTGCATACTTTTCTTGTAGTTTTACTTGATCCTTCAAATCGCTCCAAACATACGGTTTTATCTTCATTTTCTGCTTTGTTGCTCGGAGGCTTAGGATTATATTGGCTACCACAATTCTATGATCTGATCCCAGAGATATGAAGGCGTTGTAAGCTTCGTAGTTTCTTATACTTTTTCTCCATTTCTTTCTAACTATAATTTAGTCAATTTTAATTCAAGTCCATAACTTCCCTTTTTTCTTTTGCAATTATTTGTGTTATATATATTAAAAATAAATAAGAAATTTAAACAAAATTAGAACAATCTGTTTATTTATTTTTACTATGAAACATAAAATTGTCTGTAAGTTTATTAATTTTATAGTTTATTAACGTATATAACAATATTGGTAAATACTATATAATATACTAGCTGGCTACGTCCCGGCGTTGCCCGTGTATTATACTTGTAGTGGGAAATGATAATGTCTGAAATTTTGCCCTGTCTATTTACATGAATATATCAACATGTGAATGACATTATAATTATTATGAATTTTATTTATATTTCCTTATTTATAATATATCAAAATTTGAATGACATTATAATTATTATGAATTTTATTTATATTTCCTTATTTATAAAACATATATGTTTTTCATATAAGATTTTCATATATATATGAAATATTTGGCCAGTATATAACATTTTTTTTCTTTGCGTGCTCTTGAACAGCCTACATATAATTGACCGTAGGCTAAGCATTCGGTTTCAAGATCTAAGCCCACGACTTTAAAAGATTGTCCTTGAGATTTGTTTATTGTCATGGAAAAACAAAGTTTTATTGGAAATTGGTGTCTTCTAAAATTAAAAGGATAATTTGATGGTATCAGTGGTATTTTGTGAAACATGACTTCTTCTACCTTATATTGACCCGTTAGTATTTTGGCTTCTATCAAATTATTTTGTAAATTAGTTATGATCAATCTGGATCCATTACAATTTTGGGAGATTTAAATGTCTTAATAGCATGATTGACGCTGCTACTTTTAGTGCTATTTTATGGTCTGGTAATCCGGAAAGTTTAATGAAATTCAAAAATTCTATGGGATAATATACAACTTCTTTTCTTTTGTACTCTGTCTATGGACCTACATACTTTCATCTCTCCTAGAAATGTATTTATTAAATGTTGATTTATTATATATACTTGTCATTTTTAGGTGTTAATATAAATCTTTCGCAAAGCCAATTTTCATCCAAATAATTGTCTTCTACATTTTCATAAATTGTCGTGATGAGTTCATTCTTATTTTCCATTATATTTACGTACGGGATAATATCCATACCATTATTTGTCTGCGTCATTCCATTACCTATATCTAAGAGATGATTTTCGAATGTGGCTGTATCTTGATAGTTTGATAAGAATACTCTCATGTTTTTAGTTAATCTTATATTTTTCCACATTACTGAAGTTTTCAAACACGAATTTATGTTGTCTGTCTTTGTACCTCTTTTAACTACTGAAAGGATTAGTCTGAAATCTTCGCTAAGTATTGATATCTATCCTCCTATCGGCTTATCTTTGTTTACTATGCCACTTACCATTCTATCGACGGCTTCTAATGCGTGATTGTGAGTCATTGTGCATTAATACCAAACAATACATCTACAGCTTCTAAATAGTTTCCCTGATTTTTATTTATTCTTTATACTGAAATGGAATATTCGTTTAACTGTATTGGAATCTTAAAAATGGAATGGGCTCTTCTACAGTTCAAAAATAGAGTTGCTGCTAATCCTGATGATACTACGGCAATATGTTATTTATTTGCCATCTTTATTTTAGCTAGCAATAAATTAATCAAAACATTTTTCCAGTTCCTGAGGGGGCATCTAGGAAAAATAATTTTCCATCTTCGTTATTTACACTTTGTAAGATTTTGTTATAAACTATTATTTGTTCATCATTCAATTTAATTTCATTTGCTTGAAAATTGTCCGATCTGATCTACCTATTATCCATTTATAATATATATATATATATATATATATATATTACGAACATTTCCCCTTTAATAGGTATGATGGAAGGGTAAATTAAATTCAGAAATTTGGAAATTATCTAAATAACATTTAACGAATATTTAAATACTCGCTATATAAATAGTCTGAGTACCGATACCTAATATAAACTCATTAAAACACACATTAATAGAGTGTTATTATACTACCAATACTTCATTGAGCGAATATAACCCACCAAACCAAGAACAAATATCGATATATCGATATTCATCTCTGCTATAGCAAAGAATGCATCGACTACTAAAGATTAATAACTACATGTATATATAAATAGAATAATTAAGTTACTGTTATAAACCTGATGGTGCAGTAGTCTGTACTTGTTTATGTTTAGGTTTAATATCAATTGTAGTGGACAACTCTGTTATTAAGTGATGCATATTAATATATTATTTATTATATTATATTGGCATTACTAAGTAATCAATAATCGCAATATACTCCGAAGTTAAATTTGGTGAATTGTTTTCCACGAAAACCGGTGTATGCCAATGATATTTACTATTTACAACATTATTAAATATCATGCTAGAGCCATTTGAATGAAGCTCTACTAGACTACGAGGGTAACATATCAATAGGAGGAAGAACCATTACAAAATTAAGGTTTTTTGATATAGATATATATCTGATCACCAAAATAGATGTTACTTTAATAACTTATGGAATGGAGATTAATACAGGTAAAACACAAGTTATGTCAAATTGAGAAGGGCATGAATGGTATTTTTTTATAATGGCAAAGAAATATAATAAGTCATCATTTTTAAATACCTAGGTTATATATAGATGATAAAGGCTCAAAGAAAATAATGATTTCAAGAATGGAACAAACTATACCAGTATTAACAAAGCTATAAAATATATATCATTACACTTAATATTATAAGACAAGCAACCTCCGGACTAGGTTAGTCAAGTATATATGTATAATAGGCTATATTAATTTAAATGTTAATCTCAATAATACTACACACATATAAATACATAAATAACCATATCGAATTGAGCAACAGAAAAATCCGACCTATCGGTCCACATAACGAACTATTAACGAAAGTTAAAGAGAGGACGGTGGTATGGACATTTATGTCGCAACAACAATTCGATGTCGAAAGCAATATTTCATGGTACCGTAAAGAGCATAATAAGAGAGTACTTATGAAATATCTGATAACATATATGAATGGACTGACCTCAATCCTTGTGAATCCATGCATGCGAATGACTAACGACAGAATAAAGAGGATAAATATTGTGAGAAAATATATATTGTATAATATGTAATGTTAGGATAACATTATTATTCTAAAATCATCAATTTATTACTCTATAGAGTATTAATACTTTATACCAAACCGAAATCATAATCAATTTATTTGGTATCTTCAATTATTATAAAATAGAATATATTTTAAGAACAGAACCGAAAAATTAAGTATTTGTTATATGATATCGATGATTTGAAATTTTACACTAGTCATTAGTACATACTTATAATTATTATTGTATCATGAGAATTGATTTATGATATACAATTTATAATTTCAGGATAAATAAGATTGTCAATGGTTATTTTCCTGGTTGATTTGGTTATTGTATCCATGAATATATTAACGATAATCTGGATTATAGTTCGATACGTCTATCATATGTTCTCCATGATCGATTACGGTATTGTATTTATGAATGCCATGTATCTACACTTGTTAGAGAGCTTCTAGTCCGAAAATTGAATTGTCAAGATACACAGAATCTAGACAATATATAAAATGACATCCTGATTACAGTTGATTTTTACATTAACATATTTAAATGACAATCTTGTTCTATAGAATACAATATATCATATATTGCAGTATGGGAAATATAGCAAGCTATATGCCATGTTTGAATTTTAAAATTGAAGAAGATCTTTATTAAATAGATTTATGTTAAAAGAATTGATAATAATTACTATACGATATTAATACGACTATTACCATATATTACCATCTATTACTATATATTAACATATGCAGATGTCATACACCTACATATGTTTCTTTACACTAATTCATAACCAAGTTTCAATAATCAACTATTTCAATTGTGCTAATGGATATTCTATTGTAATTCAATATAACTCCCCCATTCTTAAAAACGCATATTGGACCTTTACATTATGCTATTTCTATATTATTATTCTATATGACTCCCCCTCTGTATATACGCATAATGGACAGTTACATTATGTATATTATAAGCTTATTGGTATACGTTATATAGGCGCCCGGATCGATATTACGGCAATATGACCAATAAATATATATAATTATTGACTCCCATCATAACATTTAACATTAATGACATTAAAGAATGGCTTATTTCTAATTATGTTCTACTTAATGTCTCCAAAACTATATTGATACATCTTTCTCCATCTCATACTTTCATCCCTCCTTTACTTATTGATAATATTGTAACCTATCCTTCTCTTACTACATCTAACTAAGGTGTACTTTTTGATTCTACTATTTCATTTATTCGTCATATTACTGCCATATCTAAATCTACAAATTATCTTCTCTTTATAATTAGAAAACTACTAAAATAAATTACAGTATCTCTTACAAAAACTCTAGTTAATCTCACGTATAGATTATTTATCATTCCTCATCAATCTTCTATTATCCTCTATCACTCTCATAAATCATATTATTCATGCAACAATCTGTACAATATATAACCTACGTATTCGAGATTATTCCTCTACTACTCAAGCAATACTTACTTCCATGGTTCCCATTTAACAAATATTGTTATTATCATATTCTTTATATTGATCATTCATCTATACAAATACTCTTCGAATTATCCTTCCTATATGTCTTCTTCACTGGTACAGATATTTCTCTTTGTATCACTTAGAAACCATACATATCATCTTTCACCTACCCCTATTATTCGTACCTCAACAAATAATACTCGGGCCTTGGGTTTTATTGATCCTAAGCTATGGAATTCACTCCCACCCTATATAAGATATATTCAATCGCATAACAAATTCAAGAAATGTATACAAAAATTGATCTCATATAGCAACCAGTAATACTAATATTATTTGTCATCATTTATTTAAGTGTTTAAATAATATTTCAATTTAATTCAATAGGAGTATAAATAACGAATTATATTTAATTTTGAACAATATATTAATACATAATTTAAATAAGAAACAAAATTAAAATAAATTTGGTGAATTGTTTTCCACGAAAACCGGTGTATGCCAATGATATTTACTATTTACAACATTATTCAATATCATGCTAGAGCCATAATGAATGAAGCTCTACTAGACTACGAGGGTAACATATCAATAGGAGAAAGAACCATTACAAAATTAAGGTTTTTTGATATAGATAGTAATCTGATCAACAAAATAGATGTTACTTTAATAACTTATGGAATGGAGATTAAAACAGGTAACACACAAGTTATATCAAATTGAGAAGGGAACTTCATGAATAGATTTTTTATAATGGCTAATAAATAATAGAAATCAATACTTTTAAATACCTACGTTATATTATAGATGATAAAGGCTCAAAGAAAATAATGATTTCAAGAATGGAACAAACCATATAACCCAATATTCAAATACTCGATATATACATAGTCTGAGTACCGATACCTAACATAAACTCATTCAAACACACATCAATAGAGTGCTATTATACTACTAATACTTTATAGAGCGAATGAAACCCACTAAACCAAAAATATCGATATTCATCTCTGCTATAGCAAAGAATACATCGACCAATAACTATAAATAACTATGTATATATAAATAAGATATTTATAATTAAGATAATGTTGCAAACCTAATGGTGTAGTAGTCTGTACAAGTTCAGGTTTAGGTTTAATATCAATTGTAGTGGATAACTCTGTTATTAAGTGAGGCATATTAATATATTATTTATTATATTAGAAAATACTTAATTAATATTGTATTTATTGATATTTGATTATTATTGATATTAACATTATTTTATTTAATATTCATATTATTTATATTTTTTTATAAACATTTATTATCAATATTTCTATATATAGTATAGTAGCCTATATGAATTGTTATTTAGAATATTATCATGAAGTCGACTTCCCTATATATATATGTTTTTTTTAATGTTGTTATTATAAATATGAAGTTTATTTTAATTTATTTTAATAATGAAAAGTAAAATACAATATCCTCCATAATATATATATATATATATATATATATATATATATATATATATATTAATAAAGTGGTTTCGAAACAAATTAAACCGGATAAAGTTTGTTTTGTAACATAAAATATGGTCGTTATAAAATCAATATTACAATAAAATGATATACTGATAATAGGTAACATTACGATATGATGGAACGTGACTAGTAATTTAAATATTACCCACTTTTCATTATCTTGAGAGAATCAAATTCTGAAATGCATTATCTCAAGACAATCAGATCCTAATAATCGATAATGAAAGTTTATAATAAATTTTGTAATTTCTGAAAAATTAACTTTTTTCAATTAAAATGATTTTTTTTTCATGTAAAATCTTCAGCTACTTTTTTTGAAATATTTTTTTTACATTTGCATTGTGGTTTCAAAAGCTATATATTGCGTTAACAGATAAACATGAATAGTTAAATATCATTAATGTTTCAAACAAATAAATACGAGCTGAAGTTACTTGTATGTTACTTTGTGATATAAATATTACTAGTAACTTACGTTGTTCATAAGTTACTCTAACGTTACTTGTAAGTTACTGTGTAGAATGAATGTTACTATTTTTGTTTACTGGGAATATGGATTGAAAAAGTATGTGTTTCCTGGGGAGTGAGCGAGATGGATGGAGAAATATAGATATATAGATGAATGAGAGAGAGTGAGATAGATAGATAGATAGAGATAGATACATAGATATAGAGAAAGAATGAATAGAGAAAGAATGAGAAGGATTTATATGGGGAGATATAGAGAGAGATATAAAGGAGAAGATATTGTTTAATTTATTGTTTAATTACATTGTATTGTTAAAATGTACGTATTAGGTTGCTTTCCACTACATAATGGTTTCAAATAGGTTTGGGATTAACTACGAATTTATGAGATCAGTAAAGGTATACATAACCTTTAATCGAATTTATGAGATCAATAATGGTTTTTAATAAAGTTTCCCAAAATCTTTAGTGTATAGAATAAATAACTCGTAATGCTTGTCATAAACCTTTAACACTGATTCCGAATTAAGACATTAAAGGTTTTTTAACTGTGTATTTGACTTAGTTTAATAAGCTTAATATTAAACCAAGGAGACTTAAAATACGTTAGGTTGATAAGAGTAGTGGAGGGTGCAAAAATACCAAGCAAATGAGATAATGCCAAATTAAAAGAATCAAAAAGTATACATTTTTATATATACAATTAAAAATTTGAATTATATAAATATTAATAAATTTCCTATATAGTATATTATAATTTATTATAATATTTATTAATATAATGTTCAATTATAATTATTGTAATTGGTTGATATATTATTGTATATATATATATATATATATATATATATATATATATATATTGATGTATTAACTAACCTTTTAGACAATTATCACGTGTATTGTTACATTCATTATTATGATACATAAATATACAACGTAAACTACACTTACTATTATTATAGCAATCGGTATCATAAGTAACCCACGTATTTATCTCTTTACTAATACCTAATATCCATTGCATTTCACTTAGGCATGTAAACTTATTACGAGATATCGATAATTGTATAGTTATACTTTTGTTGCCTATTATAAATGATTTAAATGCATATTCCGTTAAATATGCTAATTGATTATATGATAAATTTACGAAAGTTAATAAAGGCAAGCTACCTAAATTAAAGTTAAAGTGTTTTAGTTTATTATTAACCATATGTATTTCCAATAATTTCGTATTATATTTGAATACATCTATACTTACGTATGTTAATAAATTATTAGACAAAATTAAGTATCTTAACATTTTTAGATTTTTAAAATTAAGACTATTTATTGTTTTTATTAAATTATTATTTACATATAATGATTCTATATTATTATCATTATTATAATTACTCTCTAAATTAAATGTATCGTTATCTATCTTTTTTATCGATTTACGTGTACAATGATATATCTTCGCTTCCTTTTCTCGTATATCACTTTTCAATATACCATTAAGAATTTCATTGTTTTCACAGTACTGTTGTAAATATTTGTATATATATATATATATATATATATATATATATATATATATATGTATGATGTACAGGTCAGCGCGCGTGTAATTAATAAGCCGTATAATTGTTGGTATGAATAGTGTATAGACAATTATTATATCGAGGGTGGCGCTAGGTATACGTCGAGTTATAGATGTATGTTATATAACGTAGATGGATACAACAACGGCTGATACAAACGACTGAAGCTCTATACCAACCAACGTAACCACTGAATCTTAATTGTATCAATGAATAGTATTATATAGACATCCTACACATTGTAGACGTATCGATCATATATGTATATACTATATACATATATACTATATAGGATTTTTCAAATTAGTCGTTGTTCCAACGTGTCGACCGTATACATCATTGTAATAAATATACATGTAACTTATAATATATTGTCTAACATAATTAACATAGAATAGAATAGTGCTGTATTATATTGTATGATGATATATAAATATAAACCTGGTTAGCAATCGCCGATGCATATGTTATTAATAATAAATAATAAAAGTATAAACATGTGTACATAATGTATTATTTATTTTGATTTTCAGACATTTGTATATTACTTTTTACATATAATTAGTGGTTTATTTAAAAATTAATTCAATATTTACAAAAAAAAACAATTAAAATATTTAATTATAATTATTATATTTATAAATAAAAACAAGATCTACTAATTAAACAAAACTAATTATACTACATATTACGTCATGTTTTCTGAAGGAACTATAACACTATTATGGATGTTTTTGTACTTTTTATGTATTTATACTTTGTTATATATTTCTACTTTATTTATTACTACCATCTACAAACCACAATAAATCTACACAATGTATTTGCATAGAACCCGATGACGTTTTTACACATAATAATTTTATATACTAGTCACCGATTTTTGAAATTGGAATATCCCGTAAAACCTTAGCATGTTTCTCCTATCACATCCATGAACGTAAACATGAACTGTGTGAAAAAAAATACTTACAAATAAGAAATATCCTCTACAATTAAAAAAATTATCATTTCGCCCATATTTATTATAACAAGGAAGGATGGTGATTAAGGCCAATATACCATGATTCTAACCAATTAAAAAACCGTACTTCGCCAAATTACACTTACATAAATTAAATCCCCAATACAAAATGACTAAAGCCAACTGACAAATATAATGTTATACAATAATATACATATACATAGAGTGTAATATAATTAATAATATGTATAATTATGTATATATTAATATTAATATAATTATAATATTTATTTATAATAGTAGTATATATATATATATGTTATATAGTGGCTATTGTAAAGGTAGTAGACTCTCACATACACTTAGTTTGATACATATATATATATATATATATATATATATATATATATTAATAGCCTTAACATGAGAGCGGCTTCGAAGGGACATTAGAGCCATATGTGGTTATAAGTGAAAACTTCATCTAAGTTCCTGGATGGGATGAAAGGACTCCACCAAATAAAAATAACAATAACAATAATAATATATATATAGCACAACACATTAGCGCATTTCAAGATACAGGCATCGCACGTTCCAATAGTATAACTAATTAGCAACTCGCATATTGTCTTTGATTAACTAATTAATAATATGAACTCGATAATCAGTATATGCTAATCGGCAGTTGTACCAAATAATTACTAGGCTATAGATCCATATTTATGTTATCAACCTAGCATAACACCCACTTATACCAACCCACAGGTCAACACCCACGTATACCAACACGTATTTACCCACACGTAAACATCCACGTAACCCACACGGTTCAACCTTGTGAATAACTAACCTGGCTAATTAATTACTGGTCCACGCGATTACAAATGGTGATATCGACTATCTAGTACTGAACCATGTGTGAGAGAACCACACCATCAGGAGATCGACTGGAGCTTCACTACAAGTTAACTGCCATTATGAGACTAGTGTCGAGCGTTGCGTTTAATCGAGGTTAGTACTTGCGAGAGTAGATGAATAAGGTATTGATAGGCATAGGAGAAAGATATGATAGTAAACAGGTATGTAGTCCAACTAAATGTTATTACATATATATAAAAGTTTATGCTTTAAAGGATAATACGATAGTGGATTTGTTCTATTTGTAATTTTTAGTAAACAACAATTACAACAAAAGAACTAAATAAAAACTTATCAACTCAATAAACATATAGGGGAAAGTAACCGAATACGGACATTCTAGGTATCTCAGAAACCATATATCCTAAAATAAAATGTTTAATGAATAAAATATTCATAATTATATAAATAAGTATTTTTAATTATTCAGAATAATGTCGATATATCCAATAAACTAATTTTTATATTACGTTTTTAAATTTATGAAAAAAATTGCAACTTCTCAAAACCTTATCAATAATATACAAATGCATTGATATAAAATATAACAGTATATTAGAGATAGACGGATCAGTAATAAACGTTTTATAGACGAAATATACCTCACTGCATGTTCTTTTAATGAAATACAAAAACTCACTGATTCGCTAGCAAAAATCGCATTCAGATATGGAATGGAAATAAGTCATGAAAAGAGTAAGATATTAGTAAATGATCTTAATCAGAATAAAGGTAATAGTAATAATTTTACAATACACATATGTGTCACAGGCTAATGTGCTATTAGATACGGTATAAGATTAGCTCAGAAAAAGTAAGATAATGGTGAATAGTAATAATACTTCAATACATGCAAATATCACTCTTTATGGGAACAAACTAGAGGAATTGAATAAGTTATGTTACCTAGGCGCAATCATCTCAACATATAAATTAAGATAAGATTAGATGTTGAAATATCTGCTACGCCTATACACCATATGGTATAGAAAATATATATACCTTAAGTTAAAATATAATTTTTACAATTCACTTGTATTATCAATACTAATATATGGTTGCGAGACATAGAAGATCAATTCTGTTATGTATAAATAATCAAAGTGGTCGAAAACAGCACTATATAAAACTGTATCAGGGAATCAATACTAATACATGTGAAAGCACAAGATTATTTCTATAATCGTCAACTACAAACCTCTCCTACAAACGATTAAATGACATTAGCTTACATTTTATTGATAATATCCAGATATTACGTCCTCTGGAAAACTCTAATGCAAGGCATGGTTGAAATACGTAAACGAAGACACCCAAAAAAAGTAATGGCTTAAGATAATATTTCAGATTATACTAACATGGATATTAAGGATTTGATAGATGTTGTACAATATCGAAAATGATGAATACATGTGTTTCAAAGTCAAGCATGTTAATTCCCCCTACGATTTCCGAGTCACGTGATTAAAAGTAAAAGTATGTACACTATCGGACAATGATAATAATAAAAATGAAATAGCAATACGAATTACTCCAGCTACATCCATAATGTTAATATTGATAATAATCTAGAGAAGTTGAGAAATAAGTTTTAAAATTAATTTTTCCTCTAAATTCCTTAATTATATCCACTATTTTGTACGGCTGCGAAACATAAAATATTCTCAAAGAATCCAATAAATGATTAATTGATGTAACGAAATACCGTTATAGTCGGAATAAATTGTTCATGACGCCATATCATGTGCGATCCCTACGATGAATCTTCGTGGGACTAGTTAACTAGTTAGTTAACTATTGTTACCTAGTTATATATTATATGTGTTATATATATATATATATATATATATATATATATATATATATATATATATATTAAATACAATATATATTATAAAAAATATAAAACCAATATGAAAACAACCTATTCACATAATTCGTAATTATCATTACAGTGAATTACACTTAATGTTATTATATACTCTATATTACATATATTTATATATATGTATATATATATAATAATTATTAAATATTGTATGACAATTATATACCTATTATATATATACCCAGTAAACCAAATGTAGTTGAAAAAACTATTTTAAACTAGTTTATTATCAACGTTGAAATATATAGGTTAATGTGAGCAATTTAAACTAGGTTATATTAACCATATTTTAATGTGTGTATATATATATATATATATATATATATATATATATATATATATATATATATATATATATATATATATATATATATGTATATATATATATATTATAATATTATACATATTTTGATTAAATAAGTGACATTACTATTATCCTATTAAAAGAAAAATAGTTTTTAAATATATATTTATTATTTAAGTAATAATATCATCGTCATTTTCAAAAGCTATCACAGATTCGTTTTGTTTTCCTGCCACAGAATCGTTTTATTTTCCTGCCAAACATTTAATATTATTATTATAGTAAATAATATATATATATATATTAGTGTTATCATTGAACACTAATATGTGCATATATGGTAACTATAGGTATTAAATATTGATTTTAATTTCAATTCAAATTTTAAACCAATACAAATTAAGGGTGTATTAAAATATGAGGCGCGTATTAAAATATGATTAATATTTTTATTTAACAAAAAAATGTTATTACATATGTTAATATCTTATTTATAAATTTGTAAAATTTCTGTAATTATTTGTGAGTATTTATTTTAATAAGTGATTTTATAAGCGTAATCGATATAATAATTATTTGAAATTGACAGGATTTTTGTAATTACTTGTCACATTTAATTATATATTTCGATATCGTAATATTTTACTAAACAAATTTATATTTTTACATTAAGTATAGATTATTGATAAAGTATATTTGATTAAAAAATCACATATGTATATAACAAGATATCATTGGTTGAAAAGAGAAGCTTCCAAACAATAATTTATAAATGTTCTTTCTATAATTAGCTGTCTACGCAATACGTTATATTCTTGTATTAATTTTATACTATTCATTATTTATTTTGTATAATACTTTATAACTATTATTAAACTATTACTATAAAAATAAATTAATATTTTTCTATTTTATAACTTCTATACTTATATTTATTTGTATATCTCATTATAATATTTATGTAAGTACTGCTCTATATTAGTACCAGGGATGGGTCAAATATGTATTTGTATTTAAATACGCTGATTTTGTATATTTGTATTTGTATTTGAATTTGAATAATTAATCAGTGATGTATTTGTATTTGGTGTATTTGATCAAATACATTTTTAAATACAATTTATACAATTACTTTATGAATTAACAAATTAACAAATTAACAATAATTTATATTAAATAATACATTTATTAAATAATATACATTATATAATAGAACAATAATTTTCAAAGAATTTTATGAATACTATATAAATAAATTTATGAATTTATATTCTATATATAAAACGTATGTGTTAAGCTATGTTCATATGATCAATCTATTCCAGTAATTTCGCAATAAATTCTTAGGAATTCCAGTTTAAAAATCCCCTAGCGGTATAAATGTTAGGGTACTTAAAAATACATACATTTGATGAACATATGAACTTAAGTACATTATATAATCATAAAGTGGTAATATATATATTCATAATTTAATAATTATATAAGGAATTATATATTATAATTATTAATCAATTATTATTAATTATTAATTAAACATTCGTAAACGATTAAATAAATTAAATTGAATTACTTATCCTAATCGTAAACGATTATAATTGATTGATATTAGATTGACCTATATAAATGTAAATGTATATGCATTAATGTTAGTCAGTATACATGTACGTGCACTTTACCAATTACCAATTACATAAATTGTCACATAAACTAGAATAAATTGGTATTAGAACATTTTGTAAAAATCGCAGAAAACACATAGACTTTTACATTTTGTGAATTAATAAGCATTCCATTGCGAAATTTCTTGAATAGATTTCTCATGTGAACAGCGCTTTATAAATTATAACTTATAATATCCCAAACAACAAGTCTATGGTTTACAGTTTTTTATTTTAATGATTTTCTTTAGGAATTAAATATATTTAAAATATATTTCAATTAATTATTATGCAATCTGGTATATGGATAAGGATTATTATTTTAAATCAAATATGCCCATGTGATTTACAATATGAATAAATCAAATGATTTAATATTTAATGTATTAATATTTTTATTTTGTAATTGTATTTGTATTTGTATAAAAATGTAATAAATATTTGTATTTGTATTTGATTATTTAAGAAAAATGTATTTGTATTTGTATTTGATAGTGTATTTGACCCAAACCTGATTAGTACTAGAAGAAGAAGAAGACATTTTATTTAGACATCGTTTAAACAATTAAGTTAACAATAATGTATAATGAAATAATAAGAAAGTTATAGTGTAAATAAATATGTTTTTAAATTCTTTTTGAACTTTTCTGAGATTCTTTCAGCACGGAGTGTTGCAGGTAGTGAGTTCCAGGCAAGTACTAATTATTATTGTTTCAGTGTTGTTTATTTACCATTATATTTTACTTTTCATTTATATATATATATATATATATATATATTATAATATTTTGTAATTATGTGTTTAAAAAAAATTGAAATTATCTCCATTAGTTATTTATCATTAGCGTTTTTAGATAGGGCTAACATGGCATTGTTTAGATGAATGCGTGCCCCCTTAATGGGAATATTTTCATTACTGAATATTTTAAATATCAATTTGATAATATAAGATATAATTGAAAATAATAACATTTAATAATAATCATAATACTAATTATATAGAGATACCTCTTATACATTAAGATATTATTACGGCGTATACATGACAAAGCTGATAGATGAACTCTTTAGTAGCTCGGCACAGTAGGCAACTTTTAGAATTCTTAATAACTCTTTAGAATATTGGCATGATAGGTGACCTCTAGCAGCTTGATACGGCAAGTGAACTCTTTAGATAGCACGAATCTGCTGTGATAATAGATTTAGGTTTTTTTTTAATTTAACTAACTCTACGTGAGATTTTAATATTATTGAATTATATTGAGGATTTTTTAATAAAATTATAATTGATATTAACATTTAATAATAATCACCCAAGCAACCATAAACTAATTGCCGCAACGTAACATTATAGGTCAACTAATAAGTTCCACTAGGTGGTCGAATCATAGGTAGTTTGTGAGCAGACAACCGGTTTCCTTTTACATACAAAAAATCAATAGTGGAACGTATTATTTTACCCATAAATAAACACCTAGTGGAACGTATATTTTTACCCATAAATAACACTTAGTGGAACGTATATTTTTACCCTTAATAAACACCTAGTGGAACGTATATTTTTACCCATGAGTAAACACCTAGTGGAACGTATATTTTTACCCTTAATAAATACCTAGTGGAACGTATATTTTTACCCATAAATAAATACCTAGTGGGACGTATATTTGTACCCATACACAATAAAAATGAAACGTAAAACAATTCATTAATTTATTACAAGGAACAATACACAAAATACGGATATGATATAACACGTGAATAATATATATAATAATAAACTGGGAATGCAAGGGTATATTTATAATGATAATAATAAAAGTATGTATACATATATGATCATATATGATTATAATATACATATATAGTATATAGTATGCGAATATAGAGGTTTCTGTTCATTAAATAGCAAAGTGTATAATTCCAGATATATATATATATATATATATATATATATACGAAATTCACGAAGACTATACCGGATCCTAGAGATGATCTTTAACATATTCATGGATATATTCACCATAGCCAACCAGTAAGATCATCTTGTTTATTCTGAAATTATAAATTGTATATTAATATAAATCAATTATGATGACACAATCATATGTATATGTGTATACTGTAACTAGTTGTATATAATGAATAATATACTAGCTGGACCATACAAGTGCAAACAGGTGCAAAGTATCGCGTGGTACATTTATCTCTTAGCCAATCAGGGAGGGCTGCGTTCCCTAGGCACACACGCAGTGCGTGCGTCAACCTGATTCCTAAAACAGTAAACATGTTACATAATGGGACGTCCGATATCTAGTTCGTTAGCATTATATGGAACATTCCATTATGCTAAGCTGTACAGACTGGTTCATTACGGATAGCAACATGATATATATATATATATATATATATATATATATATATAGATATATATATATATATATGTATATATGGCTATACATGAAGGGCGGCATACTTTATAAATGAAAATCGTGTGTAGGAGGTAATTTACAACTGAATATATGTGTATGTTGTACCAATGGTGGTTTTAGATAGAGGTGTGACTATTACAGGAATCAGGGGTGAATATGAGGGCATCATTGGTAATGGCAAGATCGTCATTTTATACCAAAACTTACATATATGCGAATTTATATACACTTAGGTATATCATGTACACCCTATTACTAAATATATATACGAATATAATTATATCAACATAACAATATTTAACATGTGTACTATATTCATAGAGCTAGAGAGAAACTTTCTCTCTATTTCTGTGACTATATTGCATCTTATATTGTATATTAATCTAGTTCATCAGGGGATTAAAATTAGACAAAGGCCGGTAATAGTTTATATATAGATTTTACATAATTACACACACATACATGCATTGCACGTACTATGTATAGTTATATTAGTATATATATATATATATATATATATATATATATATATATATATATATGTTTGTGTATGTGTGTGCGTATGTATATATTATACAATTATATTGATATATAATTCTATTAATAATAATTCTTATTGATAAAAGATATATTTTATAAAATATAATATTTCACTATAGATATCGCTGTTGTAATATCCAATGTATTTATTTGACTTATACAATAGTATATATTAATATACAAATTTGAATATATATTGAATACATAAATTAATGATATCTAAAGTGTTTATTTGACCTATAAAATATACAAAATTGGAACATACATTGAATACATAATATATTCATATCCAAAGTGTTTATTTGACCTATAAAATATACAAAATTCGAACATATATTGCATAAATAAAATAATTATATCCAAAGTGTTTATTTGACCCATAATATATACACTGGTGGAACGTTGTTATGTATTTTACGTTGACGCGCAACGCGTTTGGTTGCTTGGGCATAATACTAATTATATAGAGTTACCTCTTACTACGTACAGATATTCTTACGGCGTGATACATGAAACGCGGTATAAAAACTGATAGCTTATACAATATCTATTACGGCTTGACTTGGTATGCTAACTATTTAGCAGCTCGACAAGGCATTCAAACTCTTTAGCGGATAGGCACGATAGGTGACCTCTAGCAGCTCTATACGGCATGCGAAATCTTTAACAGATTGGCATGGATCTGTTGTGATAATAGATTTTTTGAATATGAAAAAATATTATACAGCGTTATTTTTTAATTTAAATACTAATACTTTACACTAGATTTTAATAGTATTGAATTTCATTGAGGATTATTTATAACTTTATAATGATAATAATATAAGTTATAATTGAAAATTATAATATTTAAAAATAATCATAATAATAATTATATAGAGTTACCTTTTAAATATTAAGATATTCTTACGGCGTACATAAGACAAAACTGATAGACTATCTCTTTAGTAGCTCGACGGAGTAGTCAAACTCTTTAGAAGATTGACATTATAGGTGACCTCTAGCAGCTTGAAACGGCAGGTGAACTCTTTAGATGGCACGAACTGTTGTGATAATAGATTTTTTGAATATGAAAAAAGTTATTATACAAGGATTTTTTTAAATTTAACTAAGAATACTCTACACGAGATTTTAATATTATTGAATTATATTAAGGATTTTTTAATAAAATTATAATTGATATTAACATTTAATAATAATCATGATAATAATTATATATTCCTCTTAAACATTAAGATATTCTTACGGCGTATACATGGCAAAGCTTGTAGAATTATATTACGGCTCGACATGGTATGTGCATACTTTAGAAACTCGATACGGCATGTAAACTCTATAGCATATTGACACGAAAGACGACCTCTTTAGCAACTTGACACAGCAGATGACCTCTTTAACACCTCGATACGGCAAGCGAACTCTTTAGATAGCACGGATCTGTTGTGATAATAGATTTTTCGAATATGATAAATTATTATTATACAAATGTGTTTTTTAATTTAAATAAGAATACGTACATCATCTATATTACGTCTCGACATGGTAGGTGAATTCTTCAGCAGATTGGCATGACAGACGACCTCTTTAGCAACTCGACACGGCATACTACCTCTAGAAACTCGATACGGCAACCAAACTATTTATATTGACACAGATATGTTTTGATAATAGATTTTTTGAATATGATAAAAGATTAGTATACAAAAAAAATTTTAAATTTAAATAAGAATACGTACATCAGATTTTAATATTAATGAATTTCGTTGTGGATTATTTAATAAAGTTATAATTTATAATGGCAATTATTTATGGTCGTCATGTAGTGATTTTAATAAATCACTACAAAATTCACGCAAACTTTCTACATTCAATATATTACTTAAACTATGGCTACGTTTTACAGATTTAGAATATTTATTATAATTTGATACATACATCAAATTTTAATTTTAACTGTTAATAAAATATTTTTAAAGTATTATATAAGTATAAACAAAATTATGTACAATATATAATGATTTTATAGTTACAATAATATTGTAAAGTTTTATTTAATTAATTAAAAACGTATACATTTAGTAATTTTTCATTTACCTAATAAAAATTAATAATCATTATAATTTACATATATTAAAAAATTAGGATCAAGAGAACTTTACGATCAATGGACAAATTCGATGGACATCGATATTATTCATAGATTTCCACATCTACGAATATATAGATATTTAATTTATATAATAATAACATTACGATTAGCGGATATCTATAAATATAAAGACATATAATGTATATAAGAGTAACTTTACAATCAGTGACACATCTATAAATATATAGACATATAATGTATATTATAGTAACTTTACGATCTGCTGACATCTTTAAATATATAGACATATATGTATATTATAGTAACTATACGATCCGCGGACATTTGTAAATATATAGAGATAGTATATAAGAGTGACATTACGTTCATCGCAAAAATCTACGGACATTGAAGTCCGTTGATCATAAAGTTCCCTTGATCCAAAAATTATAATAATAAAATTTGGAAAGATAATATAAAACAAATTATTATTCTAATAATAATAAGTATACTTTATACATATCAGAATTTATATAATATGAGCTATTGTAATCGATTACAAAATTATATTTATAGAAATTATTCTTAGAATATAATACATTATTATCAAATAGATTTATTGAATACATATGTAATTAATAAGTTATGCTTTAGTGATACAAATTATATTATACAAACTATATCCGTATATGGTAAAAGTTCCTCCAACATATTATTTTTCTAGAATATATTTATAATATTATTATAATATTATAATAATTATATATATTTAATATAATATTATATAATATATTATATAATATAATAAATAATAATTATGGATATATAAATTTATATGGAATTTCTGGATCTATTTAGCCATTTTAGTTATTTAGAATGTTTAACACGTAAGTCTTACGTGGTTCTATATATAAATTGTATTTAGTAAATACCCGATGATATACTATAGTCTTATAACTCTGATAACATATTTTACTATAACTATTGAAACAAAGTATATATGTATGTATACCATAATATTTTAAAAATAAATAATTTTAATATTTAAATTATTAATTTATGCCTTTATTATTAAACATTGAGTTACAAGTTATAAATATATAACAAATATATCAAATATTGTTTAATTCATATATTATTATAATAATTATTATATGAATTATTAAATTTATTTTAATACAATTTGTATCTTTTAAATATCTAAATAAAACCTTTTTCTTTTTTTCATTAGTCTTCATGTGTTTAGATATTTTTCTTGAAGTATTTATATGTTATAATACATAATCGTATGTTTTACTATTATCAATATAAACATGACAATATGATAAAAGTTTTATTTTAGAGTTAAATAAAATTAAAAAATGTAGAAAATTCTAGAATGATGTGAGTGGCATATTTTCACACATGATATGTTGTGGGCGGGACTTATGAGAGTGAACTTCGAGGACATGAATATTATATTCAAGGAATTGAACTATTATGCGCGTTAAAAACAATGAATTCGCTATATACTATTTGAATTAATGAATTATTGACTTTACAGTGATATATAATTTATATTTATACACGATTATTCAGATATAAATAATACGTATTCGCAACGCGACGCGCTTTGCGAACATGTATATATATAAATTTTATTTGTGATTAAATTTAAATTATTACTTATAAATTATTCGTTTATAATTCGAATATGTTACGTAAAAATGAGATCGATATAGTTTTAGAATGCCTGTTTAATTTCAAGTAGTACCAATATATTATATATGTATAATAATATAATCCATCGATATGTTATCCGTTATAGTAACTGTACGATTAAATGTTTGTTAATAAATTTGATTTTTTATTAAATTTCAATTATTAATTAGAAAATATTTTATTCTAATTCGAATATGTTACGTACAAATTATATCGATATAGTTTTAGAATGCCCGTTTAATTTCAAGTAGAACCACTATATTATATATGTATAATAATATAATCCATCGATATGTTATCTGTTATAGTAACTGTACAATTACATATTTTATAATACATTTAATTTTTTATTAAATTAAATTATTACTATTAGAAATTATAAGTTTAACTTAAAGTTACTATACCATTTACCATAACGGATAAAATATCGATGGATTATATTATTATACATATACCTATATAATATATTTGTTCTACTTGAAATACAGCATAATAGCATAATGTAACCATGTAAGCTTACGTGTAAGTATAACACATTTTCAGATATATATATATATAATATAATATATAATATATATCATAAATATATACACATTATTATTAAGTTAAATGATAATTGTATAATAAGGTAAACATTTATATTATGAATTATATTAGATTAAAAAATGAATAGTATTATATAATTATTTACCAATTTATATCTACATCCACTTTTCTCTATAATTATATCCCACCTATTTAAAGTATACGTAAATTTATATAAATAAAAAATAGTGATTTGGCCAGGATGTCTAGAGTGATGTTCTTAGAATACATTTTGTCAAAAAGTCTAGGTTCGAATCCCCACTGTTGGATAACATTTTTATATTTTTAATATTTATATATTTATATATTTATTAATTTATAAATTATATAATTAATTAATTATATAATTTATAAATTAATAATTATTCAAATAATATTAATATTATTAATTCATATATATATATATATATATATTATTTTAATATATTTAAATAATTTATTTTTCTAAATAAATTAATAATATTACTATTAATTTGTAATGATATTATGTTGCTATTATGTTGTTATATTATTATAATAGCAAAATAATAGCAGCATAATATACCTTTAATGGCAACATAATAGCAGCATAACAGCATTACAAATTAATAACAACATAATAGACTTTTAATGGCAACATAATACAGCATAATAGCACAATGTAAACATTTGAAGTTATTATATATGCTATTATGTTGCTATTATGTTGCTATTATGAAGCTATTACTATTTGATGGGTTATTATAAATATTATAATAATATAATATAGGAATATAATACTATAACAATACTATAATATACTATAATAAATAAATATTATTTAGGACCATTAAATAATAATATAATTTATATTAATATGTTTCATATTATTAATTCTAATATTACAATTATATATGATACATATAGGTGATATACCCATGATAATAATAATACTCAGAGTTGGCTTAAAAGCCTAGATGAATGAAAAAGCAAAAGCTTGTCCTGTCATTCACCTATTTACGAAATTACGAGAAGTATATTAGTAAACGATAATATATAAATAAAATATATATATAAAAATATATAAAAATAAGATTTTATTAAAAATGTATTACATAACTTGTATATAATATAAAAAATTACAAACAATCAATCTATAATACTATTAAATTAAATATAAATGAAATAAACATAATTTTTTTTATAAATAAACACAAAATTAAAAAAATTTAAAACAATACTAGATATAAGGCTGCTATTAAGCACAACAAAGGATACTACCATTGCCACCGAGTATACCCAGGATGCGTAGAACATCAACTTTCAGGTAAGGGTGCTCCCCATCCTATATCATTAGGGATTACATCATTGCCAGAGGTGTAAACGCTGATATCCTTATTTCCCGATTCATACTATACATCCCTAATACACCCAATGACTCAAGCATATCCAATCATGTACCCAAAGACACCCATACACACTAATATATACTAATATATGATAAAACAAAAAAACAAAAATTATACATTATATTTAATATTATATATACCTATATATATATATATATATATATATATATATATATATATATATATATATATATATATAGATGTTGTAAGGTATATTATTAGTGTTATACAAGTGTGTGCACTGTAGCGTATCATATGCATTCCTATTTCCATTGTTGATATGCATGAATGATTTGATAAAAGTCATATCCTAAATTCAACAAGTCACTTCTAGAAATACAGTCAGTACTTAAACATCTATATTAGATATATAAAACAAGCGTAGCGCATATAACATTGGTGACAGCGGTATCCAGTGCTGACTAGGACCAGTGGCTAGAGGAAGAAATTGAAATACAACATAGGATAACAGGTTGTGTATTGATATTGTTACTTTGCATACACTTGTATAATAAAATATTATTTTAGATAATAAAATATTATTTTTAAAATAATATTTTTAGTTTATTTACGTAATTAAACATAGTTATAAGAGGGATATAGAAGATATGGGAGAAGATAGTAAGCCAGTAGGTAGACCTGCTAAGAAAGATTTAGCATATGTTAAACTAGATTATTTTAATGAGGGTACAGATGCTGGTGAGTGGATTGCAAGAGCTGAGGAATGTGTAGATTTATTGGGGCATAAGGGTGAGGATGCGGCAGGGTATATTTTATATCACATAAGAGGTGGTGCAAAATTAGAATTATCAATGTTAGGCAATAAACTTTTAAATAAAGAGCATATATTTAATAGTTTAAGGGAGAGATGTAGTAGTAGGAGGTCACGGGGTGAGAGGTTACATGATTTAGTTGATAGTAAACAACGAGAAGGGGAGAATATTACTATGTTTATAGATGCTATATTAAAATTAGGGTTAAGTTTGAAAGAGGATGTAGATGGGTGGGAGGGGCTAATGAAAGATTCATTCAAAACAAATGTATTTGACTGCGAATTACGGCGATATTTATTAATATCAGGAAAAAAAAAAGTTTTTCTGAAATACGCTCAATGGCGAGGGAGTTTGAATCTATGAGTAATGTGAAGGAGGGTGGTATATGCTATAAGATAGAAACTAATAAAGTAATAGGTGAAGTAACTAATAGAGGGAATGATGGTAGTAGGTTGGAGGAACGTATACAAATATTAGAGAGGAGGAATACTGAGTTGGAAGGTAGATTAAGAGGTAACTGGACAGACAGAGTTAGATGTTTTACATGTTGAGGGGAAGGGCATACTAGTAGATGGTGTAGGAATAGGAATTTAAACCGCCAACCTTTCCAGTAGATCAGGCAACTAGGAAAGGGGCGAATGCCTGGAAAATAAAGGGGGGTACAAGGGAAATAGGTAATAATAATAGGTTAATAGGAAGATGTCCTAGGGAAAAGGTAGTAATAAATCGGATGGTAGTTGAATGTTTAATAGATACAGGTAGTCAGGGTTCAGTGATATCAGAGGGGATGGTAAGGTCATTAGACTTGAAAGTAATACCTGTAAACCCAAAAGTTGATTTAAAAACAGCAAATGGCACTAAATTAGACTATAGGGGACAAGTAATAACGGATATTATATTATGGGGTAAGAAGAGTGAGAAGGTAGGTTTCATAGTAACTAATATTAAGGGATTGTTTATAATAGGTATGAATATTTTACAGACTTATGGGGTTATATCGATTACTGGAGTGAGTAGGGGAATTCATATAAGAAGTAGGGTATCAAATGGAATAAGTAGTGTTAGTATTAATAATGAGGAGATAGTAAAAGTTTATATAGGGTGTAAAAATAGAATTTTTAAGGAGAGCATAGAAAAATTAACTTATAAATATAGAAAAATATTTTTTTTAAATAATGATAGATTAGCTTCTGCTAAAGTAGGATTACACAGTATTAGAACAATAGACAAAATACCGGTCGCTCAACCTTATAGACGAATAATACCTTCCCAGGTAGAGGCAGTGAAGAATCAGATTGTTAAGTGGGAGATGGGAGGGGTAATAGTTAAGTCCAATAGTGAATATGCAAGTCCACTAGTGGTAGTAAAAAAGGGTACAGGAGAAATTAGATTATGTGTAGACTATAGGCAGCTGAATAATAAGACTATTAAGGATGCATATCCAATTCCTAGGATAGATGATTCATTAGAGGCACTAGGGGGAGCTAAAGTATTTTCGTCTTTCGATTTAAAGTCAGCATATCACCAGATAAAAATAGTAAAAGAGGATCAATTTAAAACAGCATTCAGTTCCCCGTGGGGACTCTACGAGTTTACTAGAATGCCATTTGGTTTAACCAATGCTCCAGCTACATTTCAGAGAGTAATATCAAACTTATTTAGATCAGAGATGTATAAATTTGTAGTATGTTATTTAGATGATATATTAGTTTATTCTAAGACATGGAAGGTACATTTAGGACATATTGAAGTTGTAATGATGAGGTTGGAAGAAGCTGGATTTCAGTTAAATACAGGGAAATGTAGATTATTTATAAATGAAATACATTTTCTAGGCTTTAAGATATCAGATAAAGGGATAGGAACGATACCGGATAAGATTAAGACGATAATAGAGTGGAAAAGGC
This sequence comes from Osedax fenrisi, assembly GCA_964019155.1. Classification (NCBI taxonomy): domain Eukaryota; kingdom Metazoa; phylum Annelida; class Polychaeta; order Sabellida; family Siboglinidae; genus Osedax; species Osedax fenrisi. The sequence goes on along the minus strand of OZ025240.1, from coordinate 19,504,033 downwards.
CAAAGAACTTGAAGGAGTTAAGGTCATTCTTGGGTGTAGGATCATATTATCGTAGGTTTATAGAAGGATATACTAAGATTGTACATCCATTATTAAAATTAACGAAATCTGAGGCAGGGGTAGGTAGTATAAGTAAGAGAATGAGTAGACGGGTAAATATTAAGTGGGATGATGACTGTGAAAGAGCGATGCAGAAGATAAAAGATAAGTTAAGTAGTGCACCAATATTAGCATTACCTAGATTCGAGGAAGCATTCATATTAGAGACAGATGCATCACATATTGGTTTAGGTGCTGTTCTTAGCCAGGTGATAGATGGGGAGAGGAAGGTAATTGCATATGCTAGTAGATCATTAAAGGCAGGAGAAGAAAATCAAGCTAATTACTCGGCTAAGAACTAGAGTTTCTTGCCGTAGTATGGGCGGTAACTGATAAATTTAAACATTACTTAATGGGGGCTAAACAGTGTACAATATTTACAGATAATAGCGCTATAGCGTGTATAGAAAATAAGAAACAGTTAACAGCTTTAGAGCAGAGGTGGGTATCAAGACTAGCGCCATTTCCAATACGTTTTAAATATAGAACAGGTAGTACAAATATAGTAGCAGATGCGTTATCTAGGAGATGTGAGGAGAATAATGAGGTAGAAGGGGATGATTTCAAAAGATTATATGAGGATGATCTAGAGATCAATGATATTATTATAATAGCAGGCATAGAGGAAGGGAAGATAAGGGAGATGCAAATGGAGGAGCATAGGTTAAAAGAGATAATAAAACATTTAGAAAGTGGGTCAATAAATAATGATAACTACATAATAGAAGAAGGAGTTCTATATAAGAATAGGAAAAATGGTGATAAGGTATTGGTAGTTCCACGTGAGTTAATTAGGGAGATCTTACAAGGGGTACACGATGCCAATGGTCACCAGGATATAGATAGAACGGTAGCGAGAATCAGTCTAAAGTATACCTGGGTAGGTAGATATAGAGATATTAAGGAGTATATAGATAAGTGCGAAATATGTCAAGTATCTAAGGGAGGGGGTAGAAATCCTAAAATAGATATGGGATATTTAGGTGCAACTAGACCATTGGAGTTAGTGTTTCTAGACTTCGTTAATATTGATAAATCCTCAGATGGAAGAGAGAGTATATTAGTAATGAGCGATTCATATACTAAGTTTACTAGAGCTATTCCTACTAGAAATCAGTTAGCAATTACGGTAGCTAAGATATTAATGAATGAGTGGATCTATTGTTATGGGACTCCGGAGAGAATACATACCGACCCAGGACGTAATTTTCAAGCGGAAGTAGTTAGGGAAATATGTAAGTTATTTAATATTAACCAAAGTAGGACTAGTCCTTATCATCCAGAAGGTAATGGACAATGCGAACGCATGAATAGATCTATTATTAATTTATTAAGAGTTTTGTGTACGGAAGAAAAGTCCAAATGGCCGATTCATTTACCCAAAATGATTCATGCGTATAATATTATGCCTCATGCGACAACAGGGTTTTCTCCATTTTTTTTAATGTTTGGACGTGAAGAAAAATTACCAGTGGATTTAAGATTAGAGAGGTATGGGAGAGGCACGGGCAGTGATTGGTTATGGGAGATGAAGCAGAAAATGGGAGAAATCGGCAGTAAAGTAAAACATAGAATAGAATTAACTAGAAAAAAAATAAATGACAAAAAGAAAGAAGACGAATTAGAGGCTGGGACTATAGTTAGAATAAAAAAACGTAAATTAGGTAGACGGAAATTAGAAAATATTTGGGGTGAGGAAAAATGGGAAGTTGAAGGTAGAGTTAAAGGTACTTCTGCCTATAAAATTAAATTTGGCCAGACATGTAGGGTGGAAAATAGGATCAATTTAAGAGTAACCAAGGATTAAGGTTTAGTTTTAGTTATAGTTTAGGGTTGTGTAGGTTATACTTTTAGGTAATGGCATATATATTATGGGTAGTAATTTTGTTAAAAAAAAAAAAAAAAATATATATATAATGTTTTTTATAAACAAATAGTGTGGTCACTATTTTTCTTAGGTAGTGGGTGGATGTTGTAAGGTATATTATTAGTGTTATACAAGTGTGTGCACTGTAGCGTATCATATGCATTCCTATTTCCATTGTTGATATGCATGAATGATTTGATAAAAGTCATATCCTAAATTCAACAAGTCACTTCTAGAAATACAGTCAGTACTTAAACATCTATATTAGATATATAAAACAAGCGTAGCGCATATAACATATATATATATATATATATATATTTTCTATTATTCAATTATATGATATGTATTTATAGTTTCAGATAAATAGTATTTACCTATATTATTCAACATATTTATTAATAAATTTATTACAGTTTTTTTAACTATATTTTATGTTTAAATGCAACCAAAATGTTATCATTCAATTATAAGAAATGTATTTATAGTTGCAAATAAATAGTATTTATCTACATTTTTCAACATATTTATAAATAAATTAAAGTTTGTTTTAACTATATTTTATGTTTAAATACAACCAATATTTTATAAATATATTTATAAATAATTATATGTTTCATGTGAAGTTGCACAATAAACATATTTATTAACTTTTGCAACGTAATTCAACCAAATGCAACGTAAAAAACCATATTTGGATTCCTGGGTATATATATATATATATATATATATATATATTATATATTTTATATTATATATACCATATGCATAAATACAGATTACGAATATATATTTTGTATATTAATACTTATAATATACAAATTAATGAATTAATGTATAATTAATATTAATATTGTTTATATAATATTTATATCCTAAATTTAAAATGGGTTTAAGAATAAATATTCTATAATAATTAATCAGCCAAAACTCAATTTTTTGTAAATTTGTTATTATAATTGGAAGATTCCAACATTTAAAACGTTTTATAAATCTTTATAAAGGTTCCATAATTTATAAATATTATATAGGTATTTTTCAAAAATATATTTCTTTGATAAACTTATAATAAAACCCAAATCAGGTTTAGTAAAAGTTTCTTAACGGTCGTGTGTAATAAATATGACTCTATAATGTATATTATATTTTGTATGATCGCTTCATCATCTCATTCAAAACAAACTTTACTATCGACAGTATGTGATCACCTCTAATTAGAATACACGTATTACATATAGACACATCAAGAATATCAATTCTATGATATTATTAGCTGACTTAAATTCTACATAAGGTAATTAATTTTATTATCCATTTGTATTAAATTGCCGTATTTGCTATTTGTATCGAAAAAAGTAAAGTAATGATAAACAGCAACGAAAATCAACATGCAGATATATATCTTTACGGATGCAAATAGGAAGAAGTCGAAAAATTCAAATATCTAGGTGCAACTCTTACAAAAAATGGAACATGTAATTATTAAGTAAGAATAAGACTGGCGCAAGCAACATCAGCTATGGTGAGATTAACCACTATCTGTCCTCTCACATATAGATTACTGTTTCTCACTCCTCATCAATCTTCCATTATCCTCTATCTCTCCCATATATCATGTTATTCATTCAACAATCTGTACAATATATAACCTAGGTATTCGAGATTATTCCTCTATAGAGGATAGTATACTATTTAAACAAACACTTACCTCCCTAGTTTCCATTTAACAAATGTTCTTATAATATACTATATATTGTTCATTCATCAATACAAATACTCTTCGAATTATCATTCCTACATTTCTGCTTCCCTGGTACAGATATCTCTCTTTGTATCTATTAGAAACCATGCATCTCATCTTTTACCTACCCCTATTATTCTTCCCTCAAAATAGAATACTCGGGCCTTGGTTTATATTGATCCTAAGCTATGGAATTCACTCCTACCCTATATAAGATATATACAATCGCATAACAAATTCAAGAAATATATACAACAATTGATCTCAGGTAGCAACCTGTAATACTAATATTATTTGTCATGATTTATTTAAGTGTTTAAATAAAATTTCAATTTAATTCAATAGGAGTATAAATAACGTATTATATTTAATTTTGAACGATACATTAATACATAATTTAAAAATAATGAATTATATTTTAATATTTTAAAGTAAAATAATTGTTGATAATTAGTGATCACGATAGTTTCCCCTTTACTAGGTATGATGGAAGGATACATTACAAAATTATATACATTCTGAAATTTTGAAATTAAATAAATAACATTTAACCGAATATTCAAATACTCGATATATAAATAGTCTACGGTACCGATACCTAACATAAAGTCATTCAAACACACATCAATAGAGTGTTATTATACTACCAATACTTCATTGAGTGAATATAACCCACCAAACCAAGAACAAATATCGATATACATCTCTGACATAGCAAAGAATGTATCGACCACTAACTATAAATAACTATACGTATATATATATGTAATGTAGTGTATTTTGTATGAGTGTGTGTTCAAATGAGTTTATATTATATTGGCGGCGCGGTGTGGTATTAAGGCAGGATGATTGTGAGAATGAATGTTACATAACATATATATAATATATAATGGCGCTAGGATATTGTCAGTGTTTGTTGAAATGTTTATGTATAACTGTCCCCCCACGTATTCCGTCACCACGTATTTCCCCCACCACGTATTCCGTCACCACGTATTTTCCCCACCATGTATTTCCTCCACCACGTATCCCGATCTTCACCCTGCGACCACGACGACGACTGCGACCGACGAGCTGCTGCTGGGACGATACGACCTGCTTCTGGAGCGCTACCGACTCCAACCGTATTATTATTATTATTTATCTGGCACGCCCCTTAACATATTGTGGGCGTGACATCTGGAATTGTTCCAAGGTGAACTTCCTTTTTGAGCTAGCGGTCGAAGCGAGCAGACGTATGCGAATAACCTGATATCGACAGTTACCACGAGGAAATTATAATAAATGAATGAAACGCGTATTTCTTTAGTAATTTAGATCGAAGTAAATTGATTAGTAGTAGATACGTAAACGCCACTATACTACATATATATAAATAGAATAATTAAGTTAATGTGTAAACCTGATGATGTAGTAGTCTGTACTTGTTTATGTTTAGGTTTAATATCAATTGTAGTGGACAACTCTGTTATTAAGTTATACATATTAATATATTATGTATTATATTATATTAGTATTACTAAGTAAGCAATAATCGCAATATACTCCGAATGTAAATTTGGTGAATGGTTTTCCACGAAAACCAGTGTATGCCAATGATGATTACTATCTACAATATTATTCAATATCTTGCTAGAGCCATACTGAATGAAGCTCTACTAGTCTACGAGGGTAACATATCAATAGGAGTAAGAACCATTACAATATTAGGGTTTGCTGATATAGATAGTAATCTTATAAAAAAAATAGATGTTACTTTAATAACTTATGGAATGTAGATTAATACAGGTAAAACACAAGTTATGTCAAATTTAGAAGGGCATGAATGGTATTTTTTTATAATGGCGAAGAAATAAAAGATGTCAACATTTTTAAATACATAGGTTATATTATAGATGATAAAGGCTCAAAGAAAATAATTATTTCAAGAATGGAACAAACCATACAAGTATTAACAAAGCTCGGTGTGATTTGGAACGATATCATTATAATGCTGAAATCCAATATCCGGTTGCTACATTTAATTGTGAATGACTTGAGACATGAACAATAACTAAAGAACTTCAACAAAATATATAAGTAATGGACTATGGATGCATTAGAAAAAATTATAAAGATAACATTTTAGTATTATTATATCCGCATACTATAATCATACAGCATAACTACGCCACACCCACTAATATATGATCATATATATATATATATATATATATATATATATATATATATATATATATATATATAAACATATAGCAAAAAAACCACTAAAACGTTATGACACCTATAAACTGCAAAGCAAGGAAACATCCAAAAAGTTTGCTTCGATAATAGGAGAAGGATTTGCTAACCTATTAGACGATGAGATGACTCCAGATGAATTTTACATTAAATTCAAAAAAATCTTACAAACAGCAGCTGAAAAAGAAACAGGACATAAACGACATAACGAAATCCCCGGTCTCTCAAGCGAGGTAAAAAACGTATGTGCACAACGAAGAAACGCTAAAATAATGATGTTACAAAACCAGTTTAATGAAGAGTATACAAAAAACTATAGAGAATTAAATAAAAGAGTAAAAGCAGAAGTAAAAAAACAAAAGAATAATAATTTAAGTGACAAAATATCTGAAATGGAAGAAAATTTTAAAAAGAATAACACACATAAACTATTCAAACAAGTTCGTGAACTAGAAGGAAAGAGATACAGATCTATATGTGCTATGAAAGACTCCCAAGGTAATCTAAAGACGAAAAAGCAAGATGTACTGCATATCTGGAAAACTCACTTTGAGAAACACCTAAACACACAATTCAAACACGACGAAAATGCTCTGCAAGAATTTGACTCATTAGATGTTAATAATGAAAACATACCGCCAATAACTGAACAAGAAGTTAAGTACTCAATAAAACAGCTAGCCAACAGAAAGTCACCTGGGGTTGATGAAATAACTTCTGAATTGATAAAAGCTGGAGGTGATATTATGACTAAAACATTAACAAACCTGTTTAATAAAATAATTGTGACAGAGAATCCACCAAATGACTGGTCTAAGATGATAATAACTCCAATCCACAAAAAGGTAACAAACTGAACGCCGCAAACTATAGAGCCATTGCACTATTACCAATATCAGGTAAAATATTCTGCAAAATATTGATGAACAGATGCTCGCACATAATTGAATCATCTATGAGTGACTCTCAATTCGGTTTTAGGCCTGGTAGAGAAAGGATGCAATATTTATTATAAGGCAGTTGATCGAGAAAGCAAAAGAGCACCAAATTCCGCTCCATTTCCATTTTATTGACTTTAAAGCAGCATTTGACACTATTTGGAGAGAGGCACTTTTGATGATGCTTCTTAAGATAGGTATCCCAAATAAACTTGTCGAGATAATCAAAAATCTATATGATAAAACGGAATGCTCAATAATAGCTGGAGGAGAACTATCGGACTGGTTCCCAGTTAATATTGGCGTGAGAGAAGGCTGTATTATGTCACCAAGTTTATTCAACATATTCCTGGAATATTTAATAAAGGGTGTTAAAAGTGTGAACCGTGACTTTCAATTCAACGAAAATATGTCTATTGATATCAGATACGCAGACGATACGACACTCATATCTGATGTATTCGAAAAACTGCAACTATCTACATTGGAACTTGAACAAGCTTATCAAAAATGGGGTTTGAAAATAAATCCTCTTAAATGCGCAATAATGACACCAGATAGCAATGCTGAAATTGAAATCTACAACAACGTGGTTCCCAAAGTTTCAAGTTCAAATTTCTGGGTATTCTTTTTCCAGACTGCTCCTCAGATGTTCAACACTGAATATCAATGGCATCACAAGCTTTCGGTCGACTGAGAACGATATGGTCATCAAAAGACGTGTCAATACATCTTAAGACTAGACTCTATGGAGCACTCATTCTGCCAATTGCCACATACGGTTCAGAGTCATGGACTACAAGATGAAAAGAAATAGATGCGCTACTAGTTTTGAAATGAAATGTCTTAGAGCTATACTCCGGATTACTAGGTCTGACAGACTCATAAACACCATGATATGAAAGAAACTAAACATAAGCCCGACGATAGAAGACATCGTTCTTAAAAGAAGACTTCACTGGTTTGGTCATGTTATACGTCAACACTAACAGGAATACGTCAACACTAAATTCCAGCTACAAGCTAGATTTCAACAAAAAGAGACCAAGAGGACGCCCGCCAAAAAGATCGTCTGATGGCATAAGGGAACAGTGCGATGAGCCACTCTTAAATATAGAGAGACGAGCCAAACGACGAAATGCCTTCGGAAACTATGTATTCATGTGGAAAGCAAAGGGACGATAATCCTACGCATTTAAGTCAAGTAAGTCATATATATTATATATTATATGGTATATATGGGATTATTGGCATAACACGGATTAAGAATACATATTTTGCATATTAATACTTATATTATAGAATCTGATATATATAATATTGCATATCAATATAATTTTTTTATAAATAGAGTTATTTCTTGTCAATTAATCTCTTATTTTAACGCCAATAATCTTCATCTGCCTTTGCAAAATGGTTTTCGCCGAGGATACTCCACAGAAACAACACTAATAAACGTAATTAATGATATCACTTCTACCCTTAATAATAAGTATCGATGTTATTCTGTATATATGACATATCTAATGATTTCGATAGCTTGACCACTAAATTATACTGTCCCTACTTCTACACCTGCTTGGAGTTAGATACATTGCCCTATCATGGTTTACTTCATATTTATCTGACCGTAGCAGAAGTGTAAAATATATAATACTTTTTCTTCTCCCTATCCTATGATCATATATGGTAAAAAAAGAATGTGAGTTGGTGACATCAAATATTAATGGGAGAAATAGTAAAATGTTAAAATGAACTCATATTTAATATAAGTTATTACTTACTTTAGTCGATTTCTCACTCGACCAGCTCTTGCAATTACATTCCATCCTTATCTGTCCATCATCGGTGTTCATAATTCGTCTTCACAATCACAGTCGCAGTTCTTTAAGATATCTATTAATGTTTTGTGTTGTCTCCCTCTTTTTCGTATATCATTCTTTTGCTTCCATAACATTATTATCAGTATTATTATTATTATTATTATTATTAGTATTATTATTTGTTCATATATAATTATCATTACATGTTAACTTATAATATTATAATTTATTAACTGATTTATAAATAAATATGTATATATATATATATAATAAATATATATATATATATGGGGGGTTGGGGAGGGAGGATTGGGCATACATTAGCTATCTAACTACTGTCTTCTCTAATCAAGAAGGGTTAGATAGTTTAGCACACTTCTCTCTCTCAACTGTCATTGTCGGCTCCTCGTGCCACTCCCTGGTAACCACTTCAGTAAGTGGGCTAAGACAATTGACGGGGATACCTGCACTGTATCTGTAGCGGAGGAGTTACTAGCTAACCAACTGTTAATAGCGGATGGATATCATATTATATCAATGTTCAAGTGTGCAGCATATAGATGATCTACAATCTATAGCATAGCGAATACTACGTAAAGTTTGGAGAGGAGATAGGGCTGCCACACATACTCAAGCCGGAAAGAAGGAACACATAACTCACAATATCAATTCCACAATACCGGATCTGTCGAGGCCCGGATTAACAATGAACATGCATACCATCAATGTTTTCCAGGATGTATATTAAATCATATACCGGATTAAATACAATATTGACAAAGATAACATAAACACCAATAACATCAACACCAACAACAGTAACGACAACAACAATAATAGTGGTATCAAAGAAGGCAACAAAGAAGAGAATTAAACTGCCAACAAGTGTCACTACCATAGGTACATGGAACGTACACACACTTAGCGGTGGAGCTAAATCGCTATAAATGAGACATCATTGGTTTAGCAGAAACAAGATAGAAAAACTCTGGTCAATTTCTTACTGATGAGATAATCAACAATGGCTTTTCTTGTGAGGAAGGAGCTGATTTCAGATATTCTAAACTATACAGAAGTATTTAGCAGAATAATATCATTTTATAAATGTAAAGTACACATAATTTAATAATAATTATATCTGTTATTTTATTATTTTAAAATATATGTATGTGAATACATTATTTAGTTTGAAATATACATATTACTGATCTATTTCAGTAAAAGACTTCTTATTTTAGGAACACCTTCACGAATTAATTATTTGTGTCCACTGGATGTATGCCTTTTCCCAATAATTCAAGAATTACTATTATTATTATTATTATTATTATTATTATTATTATTATTATTATTGAAATAAAAGAATTAAACTGAATTTCTTTTCTATAAATATAATCCCCTTATCACAAATAATATAATCAGATAAATATTTGATTCTTTATACATATAATATATGACTAACAAATTAATAATATATGAAATAATATCGGTATATATATAGTATCATGCATAACACTTTCGTGTTTATGATGTATAATGAATGAGTTTATATATACGTATAATCAATTGACGATTAGGTATTAGTACTATAATAATTTGATATCAACTAGCCCTCTCTATAGAACTATAAGAAGTATTGATTTTAGTTGGCTGCAGTCTACATATAATTTAGATTAATATATATTTAGTATACTATTACATACTCACTTGACCAGATCTTGCAATTATTTCCATCCTTCTCGGTTTGTCATCAGTGTTCGTAATTCGTCTTTTTCTTAACAGTTGCAGTTCTTTAAGATGTCTATAAATGTTTTGAGTTTTCTCCCTCTTTTTCGTATTCCGTTCTTTGGCTAACATAAAAAGTATAGTATTAATTTATATTTATTATAATATTAGTAATATATTTTATATATATATATATATTCTATAGTTTATATAATTATTATATATTAAATATAATAGTGATCAATTATCACTGAAAATATATAATCTAAACCGGGCATATCGAAGTAGGCTGCCGAGTTAATTGTCGTATTAAATTTGGGCGTGGCTTAATTATCAAAGATAATTATAATTGTTAAGTTGTTGGAAAGAGAGTAAAGGCTTTAGTAAATTATAGGCTTTAGACTACAGTAAGTGATACCCCTTGTTCATTGTATAGCGAATGATAGTAAGAAATACATATGATACACGTTTAGTAATTATACCAATACAATAAATAACATCTCCCCTTTCTCCTGTGTGGAGAAACGTGGGAGGATAACTCAATATTATACCCACTTTCTTATAGGGATTATATGATAGATTATGTGTCGGAATCCGGTGTATCGAAACCAATATTACACTGTGAACGGCTGGATAGTTTCTTTGTAGAGGATCGATAGCTTTACTGTTAGTAATTACTGGGATAGTAGCAACGAGTTGATATGATAAGGTAATGTGATAGTCGAGGGGCTTGTTCGAGTAGTGGGCATGCTCTGTGGGTGTGTACACCAGTAGGATACAGGGTGAGCCAAAGATTCCCCTGCTGCCAGATTCTTGTTATTCTTCTGACCGTCACTCGTTAGCTTAACGACTTTCTGGTTCTCATTACATCGTGCACGTGTGGTATGAGGTATATCAGGCACTACGTCAGTCAGGCATCTGTGGTTATCATGTGTAGTGGCCGAGTTGTAACGATAAATAAAGAGATTCTTATAGAGCTATTATTTGAGTTACCCGAACGTCACTAACAAGTTATCTACGATTGCAGGGGTTACCCCATTGATCTCAAAAATGTTACTATATTAATTTGTTGGAAGGAGAGTCAAGGCTTTATTACATTATGTATTAGACTACAGTAAGTACATATAGCGATGGGCTATTATATTTATATAGCTTTTTATCTACACACGGGACGGTCATGTGAGATGGCTATACAGGAATGTGTGAGCGTATTGCAGGTACTAGGTGCACATGTATCGCACGCCGTTTATTGTATAGCCAATGATATTAATATATACATAATATACATATATAGTAATTATAGTATATAGTATATAACAGTATATAACAATAATTAAATATAGAAATCTTGTATTTAAATATTAAATATTCCAATATGTAAATATCAAAATATATAAATGAATTTATTCCGTTTATTCCAGGGTTCCATTATTTTTGGTAAAAACCTGTTTTTACCAGGCAAAACCGTTAATAACCGGTAAAAACCTATCTATACCATGTTAACCTATGGTAAAAACTGGTAATTACCGGTAAAAACCTAGTACTCATAAAATATAATACCTTTAAAAAAAATGTATATTGAAATTTAAAGTAATATTGATTCATTTATATATAAATGTTATGGCTAATTAATCTAGCAACTTTATTCGAAAATTTGTCATAGCATTTTATCACTCTGCTTTAATTATGCCAGTTATAGTACATTTATTTTTTTAAATCCAACTGGATTTCACCATTATATTGTAAAATTAACAATTTGATGTAATTGGATATATATAATTAACAATATCTATAGATATATTTAATTAAATATCATGGCATAAAATTATATAATATATTCAAATAATTTCTCAATGAAAATATTATTAGTTCAATTGTTTAATATATATATTTTTTTTAACAATATTAAGCCCATGTCACACCGAAAAAGTCGGCAGATTTTTCACCGATATTGTACAGATTTTCTCTCTCTGTGCGACACCCCTACCCATATATCACCAATATATCACCGATATCGTGACAATATCACTATTCATCATTTGGAGATATCTCTAAATATTTAACGATTTCTCAATGATTTCGTTACTGCGCATATCGGTGAAAAATCGGTCGCTTTATTTGGTATGAATTAGTTTACCTTTACCTTTTTACTTTACCTTTTACTAATACAAAAATAAATATATTATTATATTCAATATTTTATATATATATATATATATATATATATTGACTTATTTACTAATTTATTTCAATATATTATTATTTATTAAAAAAAATTATTCTTTATATAGAGTCAAAATTAATAAAGGTTTTTTTTTTTAAATATAACAAATCTTATAATATTGATTTTAATATAGTATTGTTTAACTTTATAATCGTATATTATCTATTACATATAAAATCTATAAATAATATATAATTGTAAATTATATAGACAATAGTAGGTGTAATATAATATAGATAATATTATATTTAATTATATAGACAACACTAGGTTTTTACCATGGTAAAAACCTGTTTTTACCGGACAGGTTATTACCGGTTATTACCATAGGCGTTAATAACCTATGGAACACTGGTTTATTCATATACGATATTTAAATTTATTAAATTTGAATATTTAGTCATTTAAAATAAGATGTATACATACGTATCACATATATCATATATTAAATGATATAGAGATACTAAATCTAGTTTTAACACCAAGGAGAAACCAAAATTAACTCGGTATCCAACTTCGATATAATCCATCTACACCATGAGCATTTTTTGCATGGATTCACTATATATTTTAATATATGTATAATATATATTATATGAATATGATATATATATATATAATATGTACACAATTCCTATTGGATATCATGTATCAATAAAATATAATTAACTCTATTATATAATATGTATACAAAAAATAGCAAAGATATATTTGTCCATATAGCTGGCAATCGCTAATTAGTAGTGAGATTTATATAATTTATTGATTTGGGCACGAAACCAACCACACATCAATACAATTCGTACTATTTAAACAACATTTTACTATTTTTAATGTAATATGTAGAATATCTAGTTCAAATTTAATATATTTTACATCATTTACATGTATTCTATTTAATTAATAATAAAAATAAAGACTACTTTATATATATATATATATCATTATACTAATTATAATATATACTTTATTTTATTATATTAGTTTATAATGTATACTTAGTATAATACTAGTATTAAACTAGACTAGTATTACTAGTATATAAACTGCCAAAACGAGTATTTTAAATTTGATCTCATAAATCGTGATCAAAACAAACGGGGCCATATTCGATACACTGTATTATACAGTGTATCAATTGATACAGTGTAGCATACAGATATTTAATATATATATAATAAATATTATAATATAATTAGTAAATACCTTAAACATTATATTTATTAACTATTATGATCATTATTTAATAATTAAGTATAATAATATAATATTTATTTACAAATAAAATTTATTAAAACATTTATTTAATAAATTATTAAATGATTTAATAAATGATTTACTGTTATAATAGCATTATAAAGTATGTACATAACTTAAAATAATATATATATTAGTATAATGAATATGTAATATTTATAAAATATTTACCTTCTCATTTACGCATTTAGATCCGTGTTAAATATAATATTATTATAAATTACATTTAATATTAATATTTTCAAATTTCAAATAATTGCATGTTACAAAATATGTGTAATTTTACATTGAAAATGGACCTAGTGATTTATATTATTTCACGAATATGGATGTATATTTTAAGAAAACTAGTTCTAATTATAAAATAATGTTATACTCTTAAACCAAACACTATGAATTAAATATTTATTGTATTCACAAATGTACGTAATTTTTCATTTATAAAAGTCATATATTTTTCAAATTAACATGTAAACAAATATAAACTATAAATAGAATTTAAAAATCCATTCCGTACTATAGGTGGAGCAATTGTTCATTAATTTCATAAATTTGATCAAAGTGAGACATCTTTCCTTCGGACGATCTTTGATCTCTCTAAATAATGATAATTTCGGTTCAAAATATATCGCAAAATTGCAGGTGGTGGTGAGTGAGTGATTTGAATTTTGAACAAAACATGTATTAATAGATAGGAGCTAAGTAAATATCATAGACTATGATTACATAGATAATATCGAATATGGCATTTTTTGTTTTGATTACGATTGCCTAAGTCAAAATATTTTAAAATTATAATAAGGCTAATAAACATTATATATATATAATCTAAATTGTATTTGTATATATTACATTGTCTTACATTACAATATCTTATAATGTTTTCTATTATTTTGAAATCTATTATATTATAATAGCTATTAGTTTAGTATATATATATATAAATATTATCATATATAAAACAATTTATTAAAGTTTATTATTTTGTAATCTATTATATTATAATAGCTATTAGTTTTGTATATATATATATATATATATATATATATATATATATATATATATATATATATATATATATATCAAACAATTTATTAAAGTTAATAATTACTAATATATAAATTATATATAATTAGTTAATTTTAACTTATAACATTTAATTGTTATGTCAGATGACATTATTTTAAATTACTCTACAAAAAATCTAACAAATTATGAGAATATTAAAAAAAAACTTTAATAATTTATTTCTTAAAATTCATGTTATATTTAACATTTGTATATATGTGTATATAAATTATAAAATATAATATGTAAAATAATAATTACTATATTTTCAACACTAAAGTTGATATATGTTCATTATATCTCATAGTGAGCATTCCTACTACTTGTATTTACCATTAATGAAATAAATAATATATAATATAATTACCTAGTTTCATTTATTTATACCGGATAGGTTAATCTCAGACTGGGGGTAATCGCAGACTTCCGGGAGCGCAGTCTGCGATTGCCCCTGTATACTTTACATGTTAAACTTCTACCATCTTTGTATGTTTACACCGGATGGGGTAATCTCAGACTGGGGGTAATCGCAGACTGCCACACCGGGTAAACCCGAAAAATTGACTTTTTGTCATTACGATGATTTTTTCTCATGTAAAATCTTCAGCGACGCTTTTTTCAAAAATTTTTTATATCTTTAAACATTTTTTTGAAATATTTCAAATATTAAAAAAAAATTTGAAATTAAAAAAAATTTTTTTTAATATTTGTAAACAATTAAAAAAAATGTTATTAGTATAAAGCTTATTTAATTTTATAATAGACGTCATATTGTAGTTTTTTTAATTTGTATTAAACAAAAGTTATGATCAAAAATTTATATATTTTAATATTTATGAAATATTTAAATACTTATTTTCCAAATTACAGTACGTTGTGCTAGAAGGTGATAGTATGGTATGACATAACTTGGAAATAAGGTATTTTAGTATATTTTGCAGGCCAATATTTATTCATGAATTATTAATATGAAAATAATTTCATAATATAATAATTATTAAATAATATTAAAAATAAAGTATATATTAATAACTAAAATTGTATAATATATAATTGATTATATCATTTAATAACTACTAAGTTATATTCCTTATTTAATTACGAGTAATTATAACAATTATTTGCTGCAAATAAATAACTTAATAATGATATTTTATTATATTAACAATACTGTATACACTAAATTATTCATATTTAAAAAATTATAATAACACCAATAATGATAGAAAAATATAAACACATATAATATTATATAATTCAATACATTTTATAAAATAATTTAAATCCTTAAATTTAATAATCATTAAAAAAATCTCGATATAGTTTCAGTCCGACTCGACTCTAGCCGAACTATGGTCCGATCGAGTTTCAGTCCGGCTTGAATCGACTCGAGCCGGACTCTGGCTCAAATCGTCTCGAAAAACTCGACACGTTTGAATCACTAATATATATATATATATATATATACCTATTCGATAGTATTATTATAAATACTGATGATTATAATATAACCTAAATAATTAGTTATAAATAACAGTTTGTTTTTACATAGATTTCAATATACAAGAATTATGTTTATACGAAATGGTTCAAATCTGATTGTAATCTAGTTAAATTTAATATTATAGAAATACTTTAGAAAAGATATAGATTTAATAATAAGAAAATTTCGTGTTAAATCGTGAATATATTCACGATTTAACACGAAATTTTCTTATTATTAAATCTATATCTTTTCTCTATATATATAATGATGCAAACAATCATTTTAAAACTTAATATGCATATTTACTTTCATAAGTGTCCATAGTTTTAACTATTCTAATTTATATTATATACTTTCTCCGATATATCGGATATGAACTTCTGATGAACTCAAATTGTTTTATATATAAAACCCTTTACATCTTATTTAAAGAAAACTAGTTGTTTTTTATAGTCATTATTTGTAATAGTGTATGAAGCGATTATGACTATTTAAGATCACGCTTATAAATATATCATAGCTTAATTCGACATTATCTGATTCAATACACGATAAATCATTTATAAATTTAACTATTATTTGCATGTTATGTTCTTTTATAAATAATTCATCCATTATTTCTCTCTATATGTTTTTAGTTTATATTTTAAAATATAAGTAAGTGGTCTGTAATTTCATAATGTATTATGCCATAAACTGTCATAAACTGTAAGTATTAAAATTGGTAGTTAATTGAGTTATAATATTCATATAAACTGGAATTAGGATACATATATATATATATATATATATATATATCTGACATAGTAAATTAGTATCTAAGTATCTACTAATAAATATGTATAACTATATTCTTAATAATACGGATTTAGTTATTCCGACATAACTTTTGTTATCATAAATATCTTCAGATATTTATATCATTGATCATGGTAATCTAATTCAAATACTTTATCATGTAGTAAGTGAATTTAGTTAAATTGCAATACACTTTATTTACTAATAATATTGAGATATAATATAATCAGATATTGATATCATTGATCATGGTAATCTAATTCAAATACTTTATCATGTAGTAAGTCAATTTAGTTAAATTGCAATACACTTTATTTACTAAAAATATTCACTAATATTGTTTATTAATATTTATTTAATATAAGCTTATTTATATATTTATTTAATATATGTAGTATAATGAGTTTTGTTTAATTAGTAGATCTTGTTTTTATTTATAAATATAATAATTATAATTAAATATTTTAATTGTTTTGTTTTGAATAAATAATTGAATAAATAATTTTTAAATAAAACACTAATTATATGTAAACTGTAATTTACTAGTGTCTATAAATCAAAATTAATGATACATTATGTACACATGTTTATACTTTTATTATTTATTATTAATAACATATGCATCGGCGATTGCTAACCAGGTTTATATTTATATATCATCATACAATATAATACAGCACTATTCTATGCTATGTTAATTATGTTAGTCAATATATTATAAGTTACATGTATATTTATTACAAAGATATATATGGTTGACACGTTGGAACAACGACTAATTGGAAAACGCCTATATACATGTATGATCGATACGTTTACAATGTGTAGGATGTGTTTATATAATACTATTCGTTGATACAATTACGATCAAGTGGTTACGTTGGTTGGTTCAATCGTTTGTATCAACCAGTGTTGTATCCATTTACGTTATATAACATACATCTTTAACTCGACGTATACTCCGCGACACACTCAATATAATAATTGTCTATATACTTTTCAATCCCAAAATTATAATTCTTATTAATTACAATCATGCTGACCTATACATAATAATATAAGCTAATTTATACACGTAATAACTTAAACTAAACTACATAACACATATATATATATATATATATATATATATATATAAATATATATATAAGTAAATATGTAATCTTTACAACAGTACTGTGATAACAATGACATTCTTAATGGTATACTGAAAAGTGATATACGAGAAAAGGAAACGACGACATATCATTGTAAACAAAATTCGATATAAAAGATAGATAACGATACATTTAATTTAGAGAGTAATTATAATAATACTAATAATGATGATAATAATATAGCAGCATTATTTTTAGAAAACAATTTAATAAAAACAATAAATAGTCTTAATTTCAAAAATCTAAAAATGTTAAGCTACTTAGTTTTATCTAATAATGTATTAACACATGTAAGTATAGATGTATTCAAATATAATAAGAAATTAGTGGAAATATATATGTATAATAATAATATAGCACACTTTAACTTTAATTTAGGTAGCTTGCCTTTATTAACTCTCGTAAGTTTATCATATAATCAATTAGAATATTTAACGGAATATGCATTTAAATCATTTATAATATACAACAAAAGTAGAAATAAAAAATTATGGATATCTCGTAATAAGCTTACATGCTTGAGTGAAATGCAATGGATATTAGGTATTAGTAAAGAAATAAATACGTGGGTTACTTATGATGACGATTGCTATAATAATAGTAAGTGTAGTTTAAGTTGTATATTTAGGTATCATACAAATGAATGTAACAATACACGTGACAATTCTCTAAAAGGTTAGTTAATACATCATTATATATATATATATATGTATAATTAAAATGTTTAATTTTATATATATATACAATAATATATCAACCAATTAAAATAATTATAATTGAACATTATATTAATAAATATTATAATAAAATATAATATACTATATAGGAAATTTATTAATATTTATATAATTCAAATTTTTAATTTTATATATATATAAAAATGTATAATTTTTGATTCTTTTAATTTGGCATTATCTCATTCGCTTGATATTTTTTGCACCCTCCACTACTCTTATCATCCTAACTTATTTTAAGTCTCCTTGGTTAAATATTGAGCTTATTAAACTAAGTCAAATACACTGTTAACAATATTTCTCTTTTAAAACCTTTAATGAATTCGGAATCAGTGTTAAAGATTTATAACAAGCATTACGAGTTGTTTTATTCATCTATGCACTAGAGGTTTTGGAATCTTTATTGAAAACCTTTATTGATATCATAAATTCTAATTATCTAATTCTAATATTAAAGGTTTTGTGTACATTTACTGATCTCATAACTTCGATTAAAGGTTATCTATACCTTTACTTATCTCATTAATTCGATAAAAGGTTATTTATACCTTTATTGAGCTCATAAATTCGATTAAAGGTTATGTATACCTTTACTGATATCATAAATTCGTAGTTAATCCCAAACCTATTTGAAACCATTATGTAGTGGAAAGTAACCTAATACGGACATTTTAACAATACAATGTAATTAAACAATACATTAAACAATATCTTCTCCTTTATATCTCTCTCTATATCTACCCATATAAATCCTTCTCATTCTTTCTCTATTCATTCTATCTCTATATCTATTTATCTATCGCTATCTATCTATCTATCTCACTCTATCTTAATCACTCTATATATTTTTATTTCTCCCTCCATCTCTCTCACTCCCCAGGAAACATATACTTTTTCAATCCATATTCCCAGAAAACAAAAATAGTAACATTCATTCCACTCAGTAACTTACAAGTAACATTAGAGTAACTTATGAACAACGTAAGTTACTAGTACTATTTATATCACAAAGTAACTTACAAGTAACTTCATCTCGTATATATTTGTTTGAAACATTAATGATATTTAACTATTCATGTTTATTTGTTAACGCAATATATAGCTTTTGAAACCACAATGCAAATGTAAAAAAAATATTTCAAAAAAAGTCGCTGAATATTTTACATGAAAAAAATCATTTTAATGGAAAAAAGTAAATTTTTCGGAAATTACAAATTTATTATAAACTTTCATTATCGATTATTAGGATCTGATTGTCTTGAGATAATGCATTTCAGAATTTGATTCTCTCAATATAATGAAAAGTGGGCAATATTTAAATTACTAGTCACGTTCCATCATATCGTAATGTTACCTATTATCTGTATATCATTTTATTGTAATATTGATTTTATAACGACCATATTTTATGTTACGAAACTAACTTTATCCGGTTTAATTTGTTTCGAAACCACTTTATTAATATATATATATATATATATATATATATATATTATGGAGGATATTGTATTTTACTTTTCATTATTAAAATAAATTAAAATAAACTTCACATTTATAATAACAAAATTAAAAAAACATATATATAGGGAAGTCCACTTCATGATAATATTCTAAATAACAATTAATATAGGCTACTATACTATATATTGTAATATTGATAATAAATGTTTATAAAAAAATATAAATAATATGAATATTATATAAAATAATGTTAATATCAATAATAATCAAATATCAATAAATACAATATTAATTAAGTATTTTCTAATATAATAAATAATATATTAATATTCCTCACTTAATAACAGAGTTATCCACTACAATTGATATTAAACCTAAACCTGAACTTGTACAGACTACTACACCATTAGGTTTACAATATTATCTTAATTATTCTATTTATACATACATAGTTATTTATAGTTAGTGGTCGATGCATTCTTTGCTATAGCAAAGATGAATATCGATATTTGTTCTTGGTTTAGTGGCACTCTATCATTATAAAAAATCTATTCATGAAGTACCCTTCTCAATTTGATATAACTTGTATGTTACCTGTATTAATCTCCATTCCATAAGTTATTAAAGTAACATCTATTTTGTTGATCAGATTACTATCTATATCAATAAACCTTAATTTTGTAATGGTTCTTCCTCCTATTGATATTTACCCTCGTATTCTAGTAGAGCTTTATTCGGAATGGCTCTAGAATGATATTGAATAATGTTGTAAATGGTAAACCCCATTGGCATACACCGATTTTCGTGGAAAACCATTCACAACATTTACCTTCGGAGTATATTGCGATTATTGCTTACGTAGTAATGCTAATATAATATAATAAATAATATATTAATATGCATCACTTAATAACAGAATTGTCCACTACAATTGATATTAAACCTAAACATAAACAAGTACAGACTAATGCACCATCAGGTTTATAACAGTAACTTAATTATTCTATTTATATATACATATAGTTAGTAATCTTTAGTTGTCGATGCATTCTTTTCTATAGCAGAGATGGATATCGATATATTGACATTTGTTCTTGGTTTGGTGGGTTATATTCGCTCAATGAAGTATTGGTAGTATAATAACACTCTATTGATGTGTGTTTTAATGAGTTTATGTTAGGTATCTGTACTCAGACTATTTATATATCGAGTATTTGAATATTGGGTTAAATGTTATTTAGATAATTTCATAATTTCAGAATTTAATTTACCCTTCCATAATAACTAGTAAAGGGGAAACTTTCGTGTTCAGTAGTTATCAATAATTATTTTACTTTAAAATATTAAAATATAATTTATTATATTTAAATTATGTATTAATATATCGTTCAAAATTAAATATAATTCGTTATTTATACTCCTATTGAATTAAATTGAAATGTTATTTAAACACTTAAATAAATGATGACAAATAATATTAGTATTACTGGTTGCTATATGAGATCAATTGTTGTATACATTTCTTGAATTTGTTATGCGATTGTATATATCTTATATAGGGTGGGAGTGAATTCCATAGCTTAGGATCAATATAACCCAAGGCCCGAGTATTATTTGTTGAGGTACGAATAATAGGGGTAGGTAAAAGATGATATGTATGGTTTCTAAGTGATACAAAGAGAACTATCTGTATCAAAGAAGCAGACATATAGGAAGAATAATTCGAAGAGTATTTGTATAGATGAATGATCAATATATAGTATATGATAAGAAAAGTATTTGTTAAATGGGAACCAGGGAAGTAAGTATTGTTTGAGTAGTAGAGGAATAATCTCGAATATGTAGGTTATATTGTACAGATTGTTGCATGAATTACATGATTTATGAGAGTGATAGAGGATAATAGAAGATTGATGAGGAGTGAGAAATAATCTATACGTGAGATGCCAAGGGAATTGACTAGAGTTTTAGTAAGAGATACTGTAATTGATATTAGTAGTTTTCTAATTATAAAGAGAAGATAATTTGTAGATTTAGATATGGCAGTAATATGAGGAATAAATGAAATAGTAGAATAAAAAAGTACACCTTAGTTAGATGCAGTAAGAGAAGGAGAGGTTACAATATTATCAATAAGTAAAGGAGGGAAGAAGTATGAGATGGAGAACGATGTATCAATATAGTTTTGGAGACATTAATAAGAACATAATTAGAAATAAGCCATTATGTAATGTCATTAATGTTAAGTGTTATAATGTGAGTCAAGGATTATGTATATTTATTGGTCATACTGCCATAATAGCGATCCGGACGCCTATATAACGTATACCAAGAAGCTTATAATATGCATAATGTAACGGTCCATTATGCGTATATACAGAGCGGGGAGTCATATAGAATAATAATATAGAAATAACATAATGTAAAGGTCCAATATGCGTTTTTACGAATGGGGGAGTTATATTGAATTATAATAGAATATCCATTAGCACAATTGGAATAGTTGATTATTGAAACTTGGTGATGAATTAGTGTAAAGAAACATATGTAGGTGTATGACATCTGCATATGTTAATATATGGTAATATATGGTAATATATGGTAATAGATGTTTGGATATTTAAATATTATGGATGGATCTGGATATAAATAAATATATAAAAGTTAAGGACCGAGTACTGATCCATGGTGAACATCATATTTAATAGGAAATGGTGAAGAAAAAGTATTATATATTTTACACTTCTGCTACGGTCAGAAAAATATGAAGTATATCATGATAGGGCAAGGTATCTAACCCCAATCAGGTGTAGAAGTAGAGACAGTATAATTAAGTGGTCAAGCTATCGAAAGCATTAGATATGTCATATATACAGAATAACATCGATACTTATTATTAAGGGTAGAAATGATATCATTAATTACGGTTATTAATGTTGTTTCTGTGGAGTATCCTCGGCGAAAACCATTTTGCAAAGGCAGATGAAGATTATTGGCGTTAAAATAAGAGATTAATTGACGAGAAATAACTCTATTTATAAAAAATGATATTGATATACAATATTATATATATCAGATTCTATAATATAAGTATTAATATGCAAAATATGTATTCGTAATCCGTGTTATGCATATGGTATATATAATATATAATATATATATATATATATATATATATATATATATATATTTATATATAATTGTAAATATAATTATCTATATCATTATACATATTAAATATATACAATGAATTTTCTTTAATATATAAATTTTAAATATAATTATTATACTAATTATTTTAATTTTTTAGATGATTATCACTATTAATTAATATTAAATAACAATAATAATAATAATAATATAAACTATTATGCTTAGCATATAGTATTAATTTAGTGTATAACCTATATATATATATATATATATATATATATATATAGGTTATTAGTTAGTATAGTATTATATTATTTGTTTACATAGTTGAGATACACTCGCGATATACACTTTGGCTGACTAATTATTATAGAATAATTATTCTTAAAGCCATTTTAAATTTAGGATATAAACAATATATAAATAATATTAATAATAATTATACATTAATTATAACGTATTAACATCGTAGTTTTGTCGTATAGTAATTATTATCAATTATTTTAACATAAATCTATTTAATAAAAATCTATATCAATTTTAAAATTCAAACATGTCATATAGCTTGCTATATTTCCATTCTGAAATATATGATATACTGTATTCTATAGAACAAGAGTGTCATTTAAATATTTTAATGTAAAAATTAACTGTAATCAGGATGTCATTTTATATATTGTCTAGATTCTGTGTATCTTGACAATTACATTTTCGGACTAGAATCTCTCTTACAAGTTTAGATACATGGCATTCATAAAGAAAATACCGTAGTCGATCATGGAGAACATATGATAGACGTATCGAACTATAATCGAGATTATCGTTAATATATTCATGAATACAATAACCAAGTCAACCAAGAAAATAACCATTGACAATCTTATTTATCCTGAAATTATAAATTGTATATCAATATAAATCAATTCTCATGACACAATAATAATTATAAGTATGTACTAATGACTAGTGTACAATTTCAAATCATCGATCTCATATAACAAATACTTAATTTTTCGGTTCGGTTCTTAAAATATATTCTATTTTATAATAATTGAAGATACCAAATAAATTGATTATGATTTCGGTTTGGTATAAAGTATTAATACTCTATAGAGTATTACATTGATGATTTTAGATTAATAATGTTATCCTAACATTATATATTATACATTATATATTTTCTCACAATATTTCTCCTCTTTATTCTGTCGTTTGTCATTCGCATGGATTCGCAAGGATTGAGGTCAGTCCATTCATATATGTTATCAGATATTTCATAAGTACTCTCTTATTATGCTCTTTACGGTACCATGAAATATTGATTTCGACATCGAATTGATGTTGCGACATACATGTCAATACAAACGTCCTCTCTTTAACTTTCGTTAATAGGTCGTTAGGTGGACCGATAGGTCGGATTATTCTGTTGCTCACTTCGATATGATTATTCATGTATTTATATGTGTGTAGTATTATTGAGATTAACATTTTAATTAATATAGCCTATTATACATATATACGTGACTAACCTAGTCCGGAGGTTGCTCGTCTTATAATATTAAGTGTATCGATATATATATATATATATATATATATATATATATATATATGATCATATATTAGTGGGTGTGGCGTAGTTACGATGTATGATTATAGTATGCGGATACAATAATACTACAATGTTATCTTTATATTTTTTATAATGCATCTATATTCCATTACTTATATATTTTATTGAAGTTCTTTAGTTATTGTTCATGTCTCATTTCATTCACGATTAAATGTTACCTTGTTACCTTGGTCCCTTAGCCTGTTGAGCCGTGGGGGCGTGTCACGTTGAAACAACATTTTCTCCACTTCTTCCGGTCATATACAATTTCATTTAGTTCATTGAAACCTTTTCCGGTCCATTCTTTTATATTATCTATCCATTGTTTTTTTGGACGTCCACGGGATCTTTTACCTTCGACATTACCCTGAAGGATTATCTTGGCAAGTCCATCGCCTCTGGTCACGTGTCCATACCATTTCAGTTTTCTCCTTTTAACTGTTGTGAGGATATCGGTGAAGGGGCTTGTTAATGATGATGATATTCGGTCTATTATTTCTTGATTAGTAACTCTATCAAGGTATGTTATACCGAGTAATTTTCTGATGTTCTTCATTTCGAATGCTAGTATTCTTTTCTCGAGTTCAGCAGTTAGAGTCCATGTTTCACATGCATACAGGAATATCGAGTTGACAAGAGAGTCCATGAGTTTTAACTTGTACTTTAGACGTATGATTTTATCATTCCATATTATCTTTAGATTGCTATATGCTTGACCTGCTTGTGCCGCTCTTGACAGGATTTCTTTTCTTGATCCATTTTCGTTTATGATTGATCCTAGATATTTGAAGCTTTTTACGGTCTCAATTATTTCGCCATGAATATCAATGTTTGGTTGACAATTGTCGTCGTTTAACATAAGCTTAGTTTTAGAAGGATTTATTTCCATTCCAAATCTATTTGCTGATTTAAAAAGACACTCAGTTAAATGTATTAGTTCTTCTTCCGAGCCAGCTAAACCATCTATATCATCAGCAAAGCGTAGATTTGTTATATTTCGGCAATTTATCTTTATTGAACCAGTATGATTGCTTAGCGCGTCGTTCATTATATCTTCTAGGAATATATTAAATAAAGTAGGTGAGAGAAGACATCCTTGTCTTACTCCGGTTTTCGTTGGAAACCAATCGCCACATATTCCTTTATGTATTACTGCACTGCTTGCCTTTTCATATAAACTTTGTATTAAATTAATTAACTTTGTATCGATATTATATTTCTTCATTGAGGACCATAGTGCATTTTGCCACACTCTATCAAATGCTTTTCGGAAATCAATAAATATATGATATAGCTTTTTTTGTTGTAGGTTATGTTTCTCGTATAGTATTCTTAGGTTGAATATTTGTTCTATCGTAGATCTATCTTTCATGAATCCAGCCTGTTCTTCCGCAATAATACGGTCCGCTTGTGGTTGTAAACGATTCTTAATGATTTTCAACATCACTTTGCTTGCGTGGCTTATCAAACTTATCGTTCTGTAGTTAGAACAATGTTGAAGATTACCTTTTTAAGGTAGAGTTATAATTAACGATTTTGTCCATATTTCTGGCCAGATACCAGTTTCCCATATATTGGAACGTATCTTGTGGAGTATGTCTGTCATTCCTTCACCTGCATATGTTATTAATTCTGCTGGTATATTGTCTACACCAGCAGCTTTTCCATGTTTTAGTGAATATATAGCATTAACTACTTCATCTCTTAAAATACCATCATCTCTCTCTTCTTCGTGTTGTTCATCTATCGATTGCAAAACATTTTTGTCTCCTCTGGATTCATAATTATATAATTATTGGCAGTATTCAGTCCATCTTTTAATAATATGTGTATCTTCACTCAAAACTTTACCATCTTTGCTTAATATTGTGTTGATCGCTTCTGATTTCTTCTTTGTCAGAGCTTTTATAATTGAATATGCTTTTTTAGATCTGTTACTTGCAAATGAATTGTCTATATCTTTACATTCGTTATTTAACCAATTTTCTTTGGCTTGTTTCATGTTTTTTCTTATCCTCTTATTCAGTGAATTATATTCTTGTAAGTGATTACTTTTTTGAAATTTCAATGATCTACGTTTATCACAAAGTTCCAGAATATCTTCTGTTATCCATGGTTTTGTCTTTTTCCTTTTAAATCCAATTACTTTTGTTGCAGTTTCGATTATTATTCTGTTAAGAATATCAGTTGTTTCATCGGAATTGATTGTGTTGTGCATTAACTTGTTTTTAATTTCATTTTCTATAGTGTCTCTATATTGAGCAAGAATTGAATAATTATTACTTAGTTGTTCAATGTTGTAGTTTTTACGAATGCTCTTTTGTTTTCTTTGAGATTTGAATTTTTGTTTGAAGGATATCATCACAAGGTCATGATCACTTCCTATATTATACGATTAAATGTAGCAACCGGATATTGGATCTCAGCATTATGATCATATCGTTCCAAATCACACTGAGCTTTGTTAATACTGGCATGGTTTGTTCCATTCAGGAAATAATTATTTTCTTTGAGCCTTTATCATCTATAATATAACGTAGGTATTTAAAAATGTTGACTTTTTTATTTCTTCGCCATTATAAAAAAATAACATTCATGCCCTTCTCAATTTACATAACTTGTGTTTTACCTGTATTAATCTCCATTCCATTAGTTATTAAAGTAACATCTATTTTGTTGATCAGATTACTATCTATTTCAGCAAACCTTAATTTTGTAATGGTTCTTCCTCCTATTGATATGTTACCCTCGTAGACTAGTAGAGCTTCATTCATTATGGCTCTAGCATGATATTGAATTATATTGTAGATAGTAAACATCATTGGCATACACCTGTTATCGTGGAAAACAATTCACCAAATTTACCTTCGGAGTATATTGCGCTTATTGCTTACTTAGTAATTGCTAATATAATATAATAAATAATATATTAATATGCATCACTTAATAACAGAGTTGTCCACTGCAATTGATAGTAAAAAACATAAACAAGTACAGTCTACTACATCATCAGGTTTACACATTAACTTAATTATTCTATTTATATATATATATATATATATATATATATATATATATATGTATATTTATAAATATACATAGTTATTTATAGTTAGTGGTCGATACATTCTTTGCTATAGCAGAGATGAATATCGATATATCGACATGTGTTCTTGGTTTGGTGGGTTATATTCGCTCAATGAAGTATTGGTAGTATAATAACACTCTATTGATATATGTTTGAATGAGTTTATGTTAGGTATCGGTACTCAGACTATTTATATATTCGGTTAAATGTTATTTAGATAATTTCATAATTTCAGAATTTAATGTTACCCTTCCATCATAACTAGTAAAGGTGAAACTTTCGTGTTCACTAGTTATTAATAATTATTTTACTTTAAAATATTAAAATATAATTCATTATATTTAAATTATGTATTAATATATCGTTCAAAATTAAATATAATTCATTATTTATACTCCTATTGAATTAAATTGAAATGTTATTTAAACACTTAAATAAATGATGACAAATAATATTAGTATTACAGGTTACTATCTGAGATCAATTGTTGTATACATTTATTGAATTTGTTATGCGATTGTATATATCTTATATAGGGTGGGAGTGAATTTCATAGCTTAGGATCAATATAAACCTAGGCCCGAGTATTCTTATTTGAGGGAAGAATAATAGGGGTAGGTAAAATATGAGATGCATGGTTTCTAATAGATACAAAGAGAGATATCTGTACCAGGGAAGCATACATATAGGAAGGATAATTCGAAGAGTATTTGTATTGATGAATGAACAATATATAGTATATGATAATAAGAACATTTGTTAAATTGAAACCAGGGAGGTAAGTGTTTGTTTAAGTAGTAGAGGAATAATCTCGAAAACGTAGGTTATATATTGTACAGATTGTTGAATGAATAATATGATATATGGGAGAGATAGAGGATAATGGAAGATTGATAAGTAGTGAGAAACAGTAAACTATATGTTAGAGAACATATCGTGGTTAATCTCACCATAGCTGATGTTGCTTGAGCCAGTATTATTCTTACTTCCTGATTACATGTTCCATATTTTGTAAGAGTTGCACATAGATATTTGAATTTTTCGACTTCTTCATGTTTGCATCCGTAAAAATATATATCTGCATATTGATTTAGTTGCTGTTTATCATTACTTTACTTTTGTCGATACAAATAGCAAATACGGCAATTTAATACAAATGGATAATAAAATTAATTAACTTATGTAGAATTTAAGTCAGCTAAGAATATCATAGAATTGATATTCTTGATGGGTCTATATGCAATACGTGTATTCTACTTAGAGGTGATCACCTACTGTCGATAGTAAAGTTTGTTTTGAATGAGATGATGAAGCGATCATACAAAATATAATATAAATTATAGAGTCATATTTATTACACACGACCGTTTAGAAACTTTTACTAAACCTGATTTGGGTTTTATTATAAGTTTATCAAACCAATATATTTTGAAAAATACTTATATAATATTTATAAATTATGGAAAATTTATAAAGATTTATAAAACGTTTTAAATGTTGGAATCTTCAAATTAAAACAATACATTTACAAATTTATTAATACTTATATTATAGAATCTGATATCTATAATCTTGTATATCGATATATTATTTTTTTGTGTTAATTAATTAATATAAAAAATATGTATTCGTGATCCGTATTTATGCATATGGTATATATAATATATAATATATAATATATATATATATATATATATATATATATATATATATATAATTGTAAATATAATTATTTATATCATTATACATATTAAATATATACAATGATTTTTTTTAATATATAAATTTTAAATATAATTATTATACTAATTATTTTAATTTTTGGATGATTATCACTATACATTAATATTAACAACAATAACAATAATGTAAACTAATATGCTTAGAATATAGTATTAATTTATCGTATATCCTATATATATAGTTTATTAGTTAGTATATTTTTTGCCGAGCAAGCTCGACCTGGTAAGGTAAGGTAAATAAGTTAGTATAGTATTATATTATTTGTTTACACAGTTGAGCTACACTCGCGATATACACTTTGGCTGACTAATTATTATAGAATAATTATTCTTAAACCCATTTAAAATTTAGGATATAAACAATATATAAATAATATTAATAATAATTATACATTAATTATAACGTATTAACATCGTATTTTTGTCGTATAGTAATTATTATCAATTATTTTAAGGGGACGAGAGCCACTCATTTTATCATAACAAAAATTATATTCTATTTTTTTTATGAGAAAATATGTATAATTGATTACTTTTACATATATACATCTAAAAATGTGATATAAATCATCATATAAGTATTTAAAAAATGATGTTTTATAGCCCCTATTTTTCACAATATTATTTAAAATAGTTAAAATTATAAGAATATATATTATATTATAAAATTGTTATTAAATACTCGATCGATTGACAAATTTGAAAACCATTAGAAACTGTCATATTATGTTATTTATTTATAATTCGAATGTATGAATATGTGAATACATAGGCGACGCTACCTGTAATGCATTAGCCAATGAATATTCAAGCTTTTATACCTATATTTTCTGATAGCGTCATTCATTTCAAAATTTATTATTATCATAGATATTTGTATATATATATATATATATATATAAATGTGTTTTTTATTGCTATATTATCAGTTATTCCATAGTATATTACACAATATAAATGAAAATCACCATAAATTTACCATACAAATAACTACTTTGAACTCAATTATCTCAGAACTTTATTTTTTTAATTTTATATAATGGTGAAGATTTGAATACAATTCAATGGAGGGAAAAAAGCCTTAGTGTTTTTAAAGTTGGTATGCATGAAAAAAATAAAGTTCTGAGATAATTGAGTTCAAAGTAGTTATTTGTATGGTAAATTTATGGTGATTTTCATTTATATTGTGTAATATACTATGGAATAACTGATAATATAGCAATAAAAAACACATTTATATATATATATATATATATATATACAAATATCTATGATAATAATAAATTTTGAAATGAATGACGCTATCAGAAAATATAGGTATAAAAGCTTGAATATTCATTGGCTAATGCATTACAGGTAGCGTCGCCTATGTATTCACATATTCATACATTCGAATTATAAATAAATAACATAATATGACAGTTTCTAATGGTTTTCAAATTTGTCAATCGATCGAGTATTTAATAACAATTTTATAATATAATATATATTCTTATAATTTTAACTATTTTAAATAATATTGTGAAAAATAGGGGCTATAAAACATCATTTTTTAAATACTTATATGATGATTTATATCACATTTTTAGATGTATATATGTAAAAGTAATCAATTATACATATTTTCTCATAAAAAAAATAGAATATAATTTTTGTTATGATAAAATGAGTGGCTCTCGTCCCCTTAAAATAATTGATAATAATTACTATACGACAAAAATACGATGTTAATACGTTATAATTAATGTATAATTATTATTAATATTATTTATATATTGTTTATATCCTAAATTTTAAATGGGTTTAAGAATAATTATTCTATAATAATTAGTCAGCCAAAGTGTATATCGCGAGTGTAGCTCAACTGTGTAAACAAATAATATAATACTATACTAACTTATTTACCTTACCTTACCAGGTCGAGCTTGCTCGGCAAAAAATATACTAACTAATAAACTATATATATAGGATATACGATAAATTAATACTATATTCTAAGCATATTAGTTTACATTATTGTTATTGTTGTTAATATTAATGTATAGTGATAATCATCCAAAAATTAAAATAATTAGTATAATAATTATATTTAAAATTTATATATTAAAAAAAATCATTGTATATATTTAATATGTATAATGATATAAATAATTATATTTACAATTATATATATATATATATATATATATATATATATATATATATATATATATTATATATTATATATTATATATACCATATGCATAAATACGGATCACGAATACATATTTTTTATATTAATTAATTAACACAAAAAAATAATATATCGATATACAAGATTATAGATATCAGATTCTATAATATAAGTATTAATAAATTTGTAAATG
Source organism: Osedax fenrisi (assembly GCA_964019155.1). NCBI lineage: Eukaryota > Metazoa > Annelida > Polychaeta > Sabellida > Siboglinidae > Osedax > Osedax fenrisi. The sequence goes on along the minus strand of OZ025240.1, from coordinate 19,471,456 downwards.
TATTGTTTTAATTGGAAGATTCCAACATTTAAAACGTTTTATAAATCTTTATAAATTTTCCATAATTTATAAATATTATATAAGTATTTTTCAAAATATATTGGTTTGATAAACTTATAATAAAACCCAAATCAGGTTTAGTAAAAGTTTCTAAACGGTCGTGTGTAATAAATATGACTCTATAATTTATATTATATTTTGTATGATCGCTTCATCATCTCATTCAAAACAAACTTTACTATCGACAGTAGGTGATCACCTCTAAGTAGAATACACGTATTGCATATAGACCAATCAAGAATATCAATTCTATGATATTCTTAGCTGACTTAAATTCTACATAAGTTAATTAATTTTATTATCCATTTGTATTAAATTGCCGTATTTGCTATTTGTATCGACAAAAGTAAAGTAATGATAAACAGCAACTAAATCAATATGCAGATATATATTTTTACGGATGCAAACATGAAGAAGTCGAAAAATTCAAATATCTATGTGCAACTCTTACAAAATATGGAACATGTAATCAGGAAGTAAGAATAAGACTGGCTCAAGCAACATCAGCTATGGTGAGATTAACCACGATATGTTCTCTAACATATAGTTTACTGTTTCTCACTACTTATCAATCTTCCATTATCCTCTATCTCTCCCATATATCATATTATTCATTCAACAATATGTACAATATATAACCTACGTTTTCGAGATTATTCCTCTACTACTTAAACAAACACTTACCTCCCTGGTTTCAATTTAACAAATGTTCTTATTATCATATACTATATATTGTTCATTCATCAATACAAATACTCTTCGAATTATCCTTCCTATATGTATGCTTCCCTGGTACAGATATCTCTCTTTGTATCTATTAGAAACCATGCATCTCATATTTTACCTACCCCTATTATTCTTCCCTCAAATAAGAATACTCGGGCCTAGGTTTATATTGATCATAAGCTATGAAATTCACTCCCACCCTATATAAGATATATACAATCGCATAACAAATTCAATAAATGTATACAACAATTGATCTCAGATAGTAACCTGTAATACTAATATTATTTGTCATCATTTATTTAAGTGTTTAAATAACATTTCAATTTAATTCAATAGGAGTATAAATAATGAATTATATTTAATTTTGAACGATATATTAATACATAATTTAAATATAATGAATTATATTTTAATATTTTAAAGTAAAATAATTATTAATAACTAGTGAACACGAAAGTTTCACCTTTACTAGTTATGATGGAAGGGTAACATTAAATTCTGAAATTATGAAATTATCTAAATAACATTTAACCGAATATATAAATAGTCTGAGTACCGATACCTAACATAAACTCATTCAAACATATATCAATAGAGTGTTATTATACTACCAATACTTCATTGAGCGAATATAACCCACCAAACCAAGAACAAATGTCGATATATCGATATTCATCTCTGCTATAGCAAAGAATGTATCGACCACTAACTATAAATAACTAAGTATATTTATAAATATACATATATATATATATATATATATATATATATAAATAGAATAATTAAGTTAATGTGTAAACCTGATGATGTAGTAGACTGTACTTGTTTATGTTTTAGTTTACTATCAATTGCAGTGGACAACTCTGTTATTAAGTGATGCATATTAATATATTATTTATTATATTATATTAGCAATTACTAAGTAAGCAATAAGCGCAAAATACTCCGAAGGTAAATTTGGTGAATTGTTTTCCACGATAACAGGTGTATGCCAATGATGTTTACTATCTACAATATAATTCAATATCATGCTAGAGCCATAATGAATGAAGCTCTACTAGTCTACGAGGGTAACATATCAATAGGAGGAAGAACCATTACAAAATTAAGGTTTGCTGAAATAGATAGTAATCTGATCAACAAAATAGATGTTACTTTAATAACTAATGGAATGGAGATTAATACAGGTAAAACACAAGTTATGTAAATTGAGAAGGGCATGAATGTTATTTTTTTATAATGGCGAAGAAATAAAAAAGTCAACATTTTTAAATACCTACGTTATATTATAGATGATAGAGGCTCAAAGAAAATAATTATTTCCTGAATGGAACAAACCATGCCAGTATTAACAAAGCTCAGTGTGATTTGGAACGATATGATCATAATGCTGAGATCCAATATCCGGTTGCTACATTTAATCGTATAATATAGGAAGTGATCATGACCTTGTGATGATATCCTTCAAACAAAAATTCAAATCTCAAAGAAAACAAAAGAGCATTCGTAAAAACTACAACATTGAACAACTAAGTAATAATTCTTCAATTCTTGCTCAATATAGAGACACTATAGAAAATGAAATTAAAAACAAGTTAATGCACAACACAATCAATTCCGATGAAACAACTGATATTCTTAACAGAATAATAATCGAAACTGCAACAAAAGTAATTGGATTTAAAAGGAAAAAGACAAAACCATGGATAACAGAAGATATTCTGGAACTTTGTGATAAACGTAGATCATTGAAATTTCAAAAAAGTAATCACTTACAAGAATATAATTAACTGAATAAGAGGATAAGAAAAAACATGAAACAAGCCAAAGAAAATTGGTTAAATAACGAATGTAAAGATATAGACAATTCATTTGCAAGTAACAGATCTAAAAAAGCATATTCAATTATAAAAGCTCTGACAAAGAAGAAATCAGAAGCGATCAACACAATATTAAGCAAAGATGGTAAAGTTTTGAGTGAAGATACACATATTATTAAAAGATGGACTGAATACTGCCAATAATTATATAATTATGAATCCAGAGGAGACAAAAATGTTTTGCAAACGATAGATGAACAACACGAAGAAGAGAGAGATGATGGTATTTTAAGAGATGAAGTAGTTAATGCTATATATTCACTAAAACATGGAAAAGCTGCTGGTGTAGACAATATACCAGCAGAATTAATAACATATGCAGGTGAAGGAATGACAGACATACTCCACAAGATACGTTCCAATATATGGGAAACTGGTATCTGGCCAGAAATATGGACAAAATCGTTAATTATAACTCTACCGAAAAAAGGTAATCTTCAACATTGTTCTAACTACAGAACGATAAGTTTGATAAGCCACGCAAGCAAAGTGATGTTGAAAATCATTAAGAATCGTTTACAACCACAAGCGGACCGTATTATTGCGGAAATAGAAATAATTGAGACCGTAAAAAGCTTCAAATATCTAGGATCAATCATAAACGAAAATGGATCAAGAAAAGAAATCCTGTCAAGAGCGGCACAAGCAGGTCAAGCATATAGCAATCTAAAGATAATATGGAATGATAAAATCATACGTCTAAAGTACAAGTTAAAACTCATGGACTCTCTTGTCAACTCGATATTCCTGTATGCATGTGAAACATGGACTCTAACTGCTGAACTCGAGAAAAGAATACTAGCATTCGAAATGAAGAACATCAGAAAATTACTCGGTATAACATACCTTGATAGAGTTACTAATCAAGAAATAATAGACCGAATATCATCATCATTAACAAGCCCCTTCACCGATATCCTCACAACAGTTAAAAGGAGAAAACTGAAATGGTATGGACACGTGACCAGAGGCGATGGACTTGCCAAGATAATCCTTCAGGGTAATGTCGAAGGTAAAAGATCCCGTGGACGTCTAAAAAAACAATGGATAGATAATATAAAAGAATGGACCGGAAAAGGCTTCAATGAACTAAATGAAATTGTATATGACCGGAAGAAGTGGAGAAAATGTTGTTTCAACGTGACACGCCCCCACGGCTCAACAGGCTAAGGGACCAAGGTAACAAGGTAACATTTAATCGTGAATGAAATGAGACATGAACAATAACTAAAGAACTTCAATAAAATATATAAGTAATGGAATATAGATGCATTATAAAAAATATAAAGATAACATTGTAGTATTATTGTATCCGCATACTATAATCATACAGCGTAACTACGCCACACCCACTAATATATGATCATATATATATATATATATATATATATATATATATATATATCGATACACTTAATATTATAAGACGAGCAACCTCCGGACTAGGTTAGTCACGTATATATGTATAATAGGCTATATTAATTAAAATGTTAATCTCAATAATACTACACACATATAAATACATGAATAATCATATCGAAGTGAGCAACAGAATAATCCGACCTATCGGTCCACCTAACGACCTATTAACGAAAGTTAAAGAGAGGACGTTTGTATTGACATGTATGTCGCAACATCAATTCGATGTCGAAATCAATATTTCATGGTACCGTAAAGAGCATAATAAGAGAGTACTTATGAAATATCTGATAACATATATGAATGGACTGACCTCAATCCTTGCGAATCCATGCGAATGACAAACGACAGAATAAAGAGGAGAAATATTGTGAGAAAATATATAATGTATAATATATAATGTTAGGATAACATTATTAATCTAAAATCATCAATGTAATACTCTATAGAGTATTAATACTTTATACCAAACCGAAATCATAATCAATTTATTTGGTATCTTCAATTATTATAAAATAGAATATATTTTAAGAACCGAACCGAAAAATTAAGTATTTGTTATATGAGATCGATGATTTGAAATTGTACACTAGTCATTAGTACATACTTATAATTATTATTGTGTCATGAGAATTGATTTATATTGATATACAATTTATAATTTCAGGATAAATAAGATTGTCAATGGTTATTTTCTTGGTTGACTTGGTTATTGTATTCATGAATATATTAACGATAATCTCGATTATAGTTCGATACGTCTATCATATGTTCTCCATGATCGACTACGGTATTTTCTTTATGAATGCCATGTATCTAAACTTGTAAGAGAGATTCTAGTCCGAAAATGTAATTGTCAAGATACACAGAATCTAGACAATATATAAAATGACATCCTGATTACAGTTAATTTTTACATTAAAATATTTAAATGACACTCTTGTTCTATAGAATACAGTATATCATATATTTCAGAATGGAAATATAGCAAGCTATATGACATGTTTGAATTTTAAAATTGATATAGATTTTTATTAAATAGATTTATGTTAAAATAATTGATAATAATTACTATACGACAAAACTACGATGTTAATACGTTATAATTAATGTATAATTATTATTAATATTATTTATATATTGTTTATATCCTAAATTTAAAATGGCTTTAAGAATAATTATTCTATAATAATTAGTCAGCCAAAGTGTATATCGCGAGTGTATCTCAACTATGTAAACAAATAATATAATACTATACTAACTAATAACCTATATATATATATATATATATATATATATATATATATAGGTTATACACTAAATTAATACTATATGCTAAGCATAATAGTTTATATTATTATTATTATTATTGTTATTTAATATTAATTAATAGTGATAATCATCTAAAAAATTAAAATAATTAGTATAATAATTATATTTAAAATTTATATATTAAAGAAAAGTCATTGTATATATTTAATATGTATAATGATATAGATAATTATATTTACAATTATATATAAATATATATATATATATATATATATATATATATATATTATATATTATATATACCATATGCATAACACGGATTACGAATACATATTTTGCATATTAATACTTATATTATAGAATCTGATATATATAATATTGTATATCAATATCATTTTTTATAAATAGAGTTATTTCTCGTCAATTAATCTCTTATTTTAACGCCAATAATCTTCATCTGCCTTTGCAAAATGGTTTTCGCCGAGGATACTCCACAGAAACAACATTAATAACCGTAATTAATGATATCATTTCTACCCTTAATAATAAGTATCGATGTTATTCTGTATATATGACATATCTAATGCTTTCGATAGCTTGACCACTTAATTATACTGTCTCTACTTCTACACCTGATTGGGGTTAGATACCTTGCCCTATCATGATATACTTCATATTTTTCTGACCGTAGCAGAAGTGTAAAATATATAATACTTTTTCTTCACCATTTCCTATTAAATATGATGTTCACCATGGATCAGTACTCGGTCCTTAACTTTTATATATTTATTTATATCCAGATCCATCCATAATATTTAAATATCCAAACATCTATTACCATATATTACCATATATTACCATATATTAACATATGCAGATGTCATACACCTACATATGTTTCTTTACACTAATTCATCACCAAGTTTCAATAATCAACTATTCCAATTGTGCTAATGGATATTCTATTATAATTCAATATAACTCCCCCATTCGTAAAAACGCATATTGGACCTTTACATTATGTTATTTCTATATTATTATTCTATATGACTCCCCGCTCTGTATATACGCATAATGGACCGTTACATTATGCATATTATAAGCTTCTTGGTATACGTTATATAGGCGTCCGGATCGCTATTATGGCAGTATGACCAATAAATATACATAATCCTTGACTCACATTATAACACTTAACATTAATGACATTACATAATGGCTTATTTCTAATTATGTTCTTATTAATGTCTCCAAAACTATATTGATACATCGTTCTCCATCTCATACTTCTTCCCTCCTTTACTTATTGATAATATTGTAACCTCTCCTTCTCTTACTGCATCTAACTAAGGTGTACTTTTTTATTCTACTATTTCATTTATTCCTCATATTACTGCCATATCTAAATCTACAAATTATCTTCTCTTTATAATTAGAAAACTACTAATATCAATTACAGTATCTCTTACTAAAACTCTAGTGAATTCCCTTGGCATCTCACGTATAGATTATTTCTCACTCCTCATCAATCTTCTATTATCCTCTATCACTCTCATAAATCATGTAATTCATGCAACAATCTGTACAATATAACCTACATATTCGAGATTATTCCTCTACTACTCAAACAATACTTACTTCCCTGGTTCCCATTTAACAAATACTTTTCTTATCATATACTATATATTGATCATTCATCTATACAAATACTCTTCGAATTATTCTTCCTATATGTCTGCTTCTTTGATACAGATAGTTCTCTTTGTATCACTTAGAAACCATACATATCATCTTTTACCTACCCCTATTATTCGTACCTCAACAAATAATACTCGGGCCTTGGGTTATATTGATCCTAAGCTATGGAATTCACTCCCACCCTATATAAGATATATACAATCGCATAACAAATTCAAGAAATGTATACAACAATTGATCTCATATAGCAACCAGTAATACTAATATTATTTGTCATCATTTATTTAAGTGTTTAAATAACATTTCAATTTAATTCAATAGGAGTATAAATAACGAATTATATTTAATTTTGAACGATATATTAATACATAATTTAAATATAATAAATTATATTTTAATATTTTAAAGTAAAATAATTATTGATAACTACTGAACACGAAAGTTTCCCCTTTACTAGTTATTATGGAAGGGTAAATTAAATTCTGAAATTATGAAATTATCTAAATAACATTTAACCCAATATTCAAATACTCGATATATAAATAGTCTGAGTACAGATACCTAACATAAACTCATTAAAACACACATCAATAGAGTGTTATTATACTACCAATACTTCATTGAGCGAATATAACCCACCAAACCAAGAACAAATGTCAATATATCGATATCCATCTCTGCTATAGAAAAGAATGCATCGACAACTAAAGATTACTAACTATATGTATATATAAATAGAATAATTAAGTTACTGTTATAAACCTGATGGTGCATTAGTCTGTACTTGTTTATGTTTAGGTTTAATATCAATTGTAGTGGACAATTCTGTTATTAAGTGATGCATATTAATATATTATTTATTATATTATATTAGCATTACTACGTAAGCAATAATCGCAATATACTCCGAAGGTAAATGTTGTGAATGGTTTTCCACGAAAATCGGTGTATGCCAATGGGGTTTACCATTTACAACATTATTCAATATCATTCTAGAGCCATTCCGAATAAAGCTCTACTAGAATACGAGGGTAAATATCAATAGGAGGAATAACCATTACAAAATTAAGGTTTATTGATATAGATAGTAATCTGATCAACAAAATAGATGTTACTTTAATAACTTATGGAATGGAGATTAATACAGGTAACATACAAGTTATATCAAATTGATAAGGGTACTTCATGAATAGATTTTTTATAATGATAGAGTGCCACTAAACCAAGAACAAATATCGATATTCATCTTTGCTATAGCAAAGAATGCATCGACCACTAACTATAAATAACTATGTATGTATAAATAGAATAATTAAGATAATATTGTAAACCTAATGGTGTAGTAGTCTGTACAAGTTCAGGTTTAGGTTTAATATCAATTGTAGTGGATAACTCTGTTATTAAGTGAGGAATATTAATATATTATTTATTATATTAGAAAATACTTAATTAATATTGTATTTATTGATATTTGATTATTATTGATATTAACATTATTTTATATAATATTCATATTATTTATATTTTTTTATAAACATTTATTATCAATATTACAATATATAGTATAGTAGCCTATATTAATTGTTATTTAGAATATTATCATGAAGTGGACTTCCCTATATATATGTTTTTTTAATTTTGTTATTATAAATGTGAAGTTTATTTTAATTTATTTTAATAATGAAAAGTAAAATACAATATCCTCCATAATATATATATATATATATATATATATATATATTAATAAAGTGGTTTCGAAACAAATTAAACCGGATAAAGTTAGTTTCGTAACATAAAATATGGTCGTTATAAAATCAATATTACAATAAAATGATATACAGATAATAGGTAACATTACGATATGATGGAACGTGACTAGTAATTTAAATATTGCCCACTTTTCATTATATTGAGAGAATCAAATTCTGAAATGCATTATCTCAAGACAATCAGATCCTAATAATCGATAATGAAAGTTTATAATAAATTTGTAATTTCCGAAAAATTTACTTTTTTCCATTAAAATGATTTTTTTCATGTAAAATATTCAGCGACTTTTTTTGAAATATTTTTTTTACATTTGCATTGTGGTTTCAAAAGCTATATATTGCGTTAACAAATAAACATGAATAGTTAAATATCATTAATGTTTCAAACAAATAAATACGAGATGAAGTTACTTGTAAGTTACTTTGTGATATAAATAGTACTAGTAACTTACGTTGTTCATAAGTTACTCTAATGTTACTTGTAAGTTACTGAGTGGAATGAATGTTACTATTTTTGTTTTCTGGGAATATGGATTGAAAAAGTATATGTTTCCTGGGGAGTGAGAGAGATGGAGGGAGAAATAAAAATATATAGAGTGATTAAGATAGAGTGAGATAGATAGATAGATAGCGATAGATAAATAGATATAGAGATAGAATGAATAGAGAAAGAATGAGAAGGATTTATATGGGTAGATATAGAGAGAGATATAAAGGAGAAGATATTGTTTAATGTATTGTTTAATTACATTGTATTGTTAAAATGTCCGTATTAGGTTACTTTCCACTACATAATGGTTTCAAATAGGTTTGGGATTAACTACGAATTTATGATATCAGTAAAGGTATACATAACCTTTAATCGAATTTATGAGCTCAATAAAGGTATAAATAACCTTTTATCGAATTTATGAGATAAGTAAAGGTATAGATAACCTTTAATCGAAGTTATGAGATCAGTAAATGTACACAAAACCTTTAATATTAGAATTAGATAATTAGAATTTATGATATCAATAAAGGTTTTCAATAAAGATTCCAAAACCTCTAGTGCATAGATGAATAAAACAACTCGTAATGCTTGTTATAAATCTTTAACACTGATTCCGAATTCATTAAAGGTTTTAAAAGAGAAATATTGTTAACAGTGTATTTGACTTAGTTTAATAAGCTCAATATTTAACCAAGGAGACTTAAAATATGTTAGGTTGATAAGAGTAGTGGAGGGTGCAAAAAATATCAAGCGAATGAGATAATGCCAAATTAAAAGAATCAAAAATTATACATTTTTATATATATATAAAATTAAAAATTTGAATTATATAAATATTAATAAATTTCCTATATAGTATATTATATTTTATTATAATATTTATTAATATAATGTTCAATTATAATTATTTTAATTGGTTGATATATTATTGTATATATATATAAAATTAAACATTTTAATTATACATATATATATATATATATATAATGATGTATTAACTAACCTTTTAGAGAATTGTCACGTGTATTGTTACATTCATTTGTATGATACCTAAATATACAACTTAAACTACACTTACTATTATTATAGCAATCGTCATCATAAGTAACCCACGTATTTATTTCTTTACTAATACCTAATATCCATTGCATTTCACTCAAGCATGTAAGCTTATTACGAGATATCCATAATTTTTTATTTCTACTTTTGTTGTATATTATAAATGATTTAAATGCATATTCCGTTAAATATTCTAATTGATTATATGATAAACTTACGAGAGTTAATAAAGGCAAGCTACCTAAATTAAAGTTAAAGTGTGCTATATTATTATTATACATATATATTTCCACTAATTTCTTATTATATTTGAATACATCTATACTTACATGTGTTAATAAATTATTAGATAAAACTAAGTAGCTTAACATTTTTAGATTTTTGAAATTAAGACTATTTATTGTTTTTATTAAATTGTTTTCTAAAAATAATGCTGCTATATTATTATCATCATTATTAGTATTATTATAATTACTCTCTAAATTAAATGTATCGTTATCTATCTTTTTTATCGAATTTTGTTTACAATGATATGTCGTCGTTTCCTTTTCTCGTATATCACTTTTCAGTATACCATTAAGAATGTCATTGTTATCACAGTACTGTTGTAAAGATTACATATTTACTTATATATATATTTATATATATATATATATATATATATATATATATGTGTTATGTAGTTTAGTTTAAGTTATTACGTGTATAAATTAGCTTATATTATTATGTATAGGTCAGCATGATTGTAATTAATAAGAATTATAATTTTGGGATTGAAAAGTATATAGACAATTATTATATTGAGTGTGTCGCGGAGTATACGTCGAGTTATAGATGTATGTTATATAACGTAAATGGATACAACACTGGTTGATACAAACGATTGAACCAACCAACGTAACCACTTGATCGTAATTGTATCAACGAATAGTATTATATAAACACATCCTACACATTGTAGACGTATCGATCATACATGTATATAGGCGTTTTCCAATTAGTCGTTGTTCCAACGTGTCAACCATATATATCTTTGTAATAAATATACATGTAACTTATAATATATTGACTAACATAATTAACATAGCATAGAATAGTGCTGTATTATATTGTATGATGATATATAAATATAAACCTGGTTAGCAATCGCCGATGCATATGTTATTAATAATAAATAATAAAAGTATAAACATGTGTACATAATGTATCATTAATTTTGATTTATAGACACTAGTAAATTACAGTTTACATATAATTAGTGTTTTATTTAAAAATTATTTATTCAATTATTTATTCAAAACAAAACAATTAAAATATTTAATTATAATTATTATATTTATAAATAAAAACAAGATCTACTAATTAAACAAAACTCATTATACTACATATATTAAATAAATATATAAATAAGCTTATATTAAATAAATATTAATAAACAATATTAGTGAATATTTTTAGTAAATAAAGTGTATTGCAATTTAACTAAATTGACTTACTACATGATAAAGTATTTGAATTAGATTACCATGATCAATGATATCAATATCTGATTATATTATATCTCAATATTATTAGTAAATAAAGTGTATTGCAATTTAACTAAATTCACTTACTACATGATAAAGTATTTGAATTAGATTACCATGATCAATGATATCAATATCTGAAGATATTTATGATAACAAAAGTTATGTCGGAATAACTAAATCCGTATTATTAAGAATATAGTTATACATATTTATTAGTAGATACTTAGATACTAATTTACTATGTCAGATATATATATATATATATATATATATATATATATATATGTATCCTAATTCCAGTTTATATGAATATTATAACTCAATTAACTACCAATTTTAATACTTACAGTTTATGACAGTTTATGGCATAATACATTATGAAATTACAGACCACTTACTTATATTTTAAAATATAAACTAAAAACATATAGAGAGAAATAATGGATGAATTATTTATAAAAGAACATAACATGCAAATAATAGTTAAATTTATAAATGATTTATCGTGTATTGAATCAGATAATGTCGAATTAAGCTATGATATATTTATAAGCGTGATCTTAAATAGTCATAATCGCTTCATACACTATTACAAATAATGACTATAAAAAACAACTAGTTTTCTTTAAATAAGATGTAAAGGGTTTTATATATAAAACAATTTGAGTTCATCAGAAGTTCATATCCGATATATCGGAGAAAGTATATAATATAAATTAGAATAGTTAAAACTATGGACACTTATGAAAGTAAATATGCATATTAAGTTTTAAAATGATTGTTTGCATCATTATATATATAGAGAAAAGATATAGATTTAATAATAAGAAAATTTCGTGTTAAATCGTGAATATATTCACGATTTAACACGAAATTTTCTTATTATTAAATCTATATCTTTTCTAAAGTATTTCTATAATATTAAATTTAACTAGATTACAATCAGATTTGAACCATTTCGTATAAACATAATTCTTGTATATTGAAATCTATGTAAAAACAAACTGTTATTTATAACTAATTATTTAGGTTATATTATAATCATCAGTATTTATAATAATACTATCGAATAGGTATATATATATATATATATATATATTAGTGATTCAAACGTGTCGAGTTTTTCGAGACGATTTGAGCCAGAGTCCGGCTCGAGTCGATTCAAGCCGGACTGAAACTCGATCGGACCATAGTTCGGCTAGAGTCGAGTCGGACTGAAACTATATCGAGATTTTTTTAATGATTATTAAATTTAAGGATTTAAATTATTTTATAAAATGTATTGAATTATATAATATTATATGTGTTTATATTTTTCTATCATTATTGGTGTTATTATAATTTTTTAAATATGAATAATTTAGTGTATACAGTATTGTTAATATAATAAAATATCATTATTAAGTTATTTATTTGCAGCAAATAATTGTTATAATTACTCGTAATTAAATAAGGAATATAACTTAGTAGTTATTAAATGATATAATCAATTATATATTATACAATTTTAGTTATTAATATATACTTTATTTTTAATATTATTTAATAATTATTATATTATGAAATTATTTTCATATTAATAATTCATGAATAAATATTGGCCTGCAAAATATACTAAAATACCTTATTTCCAAGTTATGTCATACCATACTATCACCTTCTAGCACAACGTACTGTAATTTGGAAAATAAGTATTTAAATATTTCATAAATATTAAAATATATAAATTTTTGATCATAACTTTTGTTTAATACAAATTAAAAAAACTACAATATGACGTCTATTATAAAATTAAATAAGCTTTATACTAATAACATTTTTTTTAATTGTTTACAAATATTAAAAAAAATTTTTTTTAATTTCAAATTTTTTTTTAATATTTGAAATATTTCAAAAAAATGTTTAAAGATATAAAAAATTTTTGAAAAAAGCGTCGCTGAAGATTTTACATGAGAAAAAATCATCGTAATGACAAAAAGTCAATTTTTCGGGTTTACCCGGTGTGGCAGTCTGCGATTACCCCCAGTCTGAGATTACCCCATCCGGTGTAAACATACAAAGATGGTAGAAGTTTAACATGTAAAGTATACAGGGGCAATCGCAGACTGCGCTCCCGGAAGTCTGCGATTACCCCCAGTCTGAGATTAACCTATCCGGTATAAATAAATGAAACTAGGTAATTATATTATATATTATTTATTTCATTAATGGTAAATACAAGTAGTAGGAATGCTCACTATGAGATATAATGAACATATATCAACTTTAGTGTTGAAAATATAGTAATTATTATTTTACATATTATATTTTATAATTTATATACACATATATACAAATGTTAAATATAACATGAATTTTAAGAAATAAATTATTAAAGTTTTTTTTTAATATTCTCATAATTTGTTAGATTTTTTGTAGAGTAATTTAAAATAATGTCATCTGACATAACAATTAAATGTTATAAGTTAAAATTAACTAATTATATATAATTTATATATTAGTAATTATTAACTTTAATAAATTGTTTGATATATATATATATATATATATATATATATATATATATACAAAACTAATAGCTATTATAATATAATAGATTACAAAATAATAAACTTTAATAAATTGTTTTATATATGATAATATTTATATATATATACTAAACTAATAGCTATTATAATATAATAGATTTCAAAATAATAGAAAACATTATAAGATATTGTAATGTAAGACAATGTAATATATACAAATACAATTTAGATTATATATATATAATGTTTATTAGCCTTATTATAATTTTAAAATATTTTGACTTAGGCAATCGTAATCAAAACAAAAAAGGCCATATTCGATATTATCTATGTAATCATAGTCTATGATATTTACTTAGCTCCTATCTATTAATACATGTTTTGTTCAAAATTCAAATCACTCACTCACCACCACCTGCAATTTTGCGATATATTTTGAACCGAAATTATCATTATTTAGAGAGATCAAAGATCGTCCGAAGGAAAGATGTCTCACTTTGATCAAATTTATGAAATTAATGAACAATTGCTCCACCTATAGTACGGAATGGATTTTTAAATTCTATTTATAGTTTATATTTGTTTACATGTTAATTTGAAAAATATATGACTTTTATAAATGAAAAATTACGTACATTTGTGAATACAATAAATATTTAATTCATAGTGTTTGGTTTAAGAGTATAACATTATTTTATAATTAGAACTAGTTTTCTTAAAATATACATCCATATTCGTGAAATAATATAAATCACTAGGTCCATTTTCAATGTAAAATTACACATATTTTGTAACATGCAATTATTTGAAATTTGAAAATATTAATATTAAATTTAATTTATAATAATATTATATTTAACACGGATCTAAATGCGTAAATGAGAAGGTAAATATTTTATAAATATTACATATTCATTATACTAATATATATATATTATTTTAAGTTATGTACATACTTTATAATGCTATTATAACAGTAAATCATTTATTAAATCATTTAATAATTTATTAAATAAATGTTTTAATAAATTTTATTTGTAAATAAATATTATATTATTATACTTAATTATTAAATAATGATCATAATAGTTAATAAATATAATGTTTAAGGTATTTACTAATTATATTATAATATTTATTATATATATATTAAATATCTGTATGCTACACTGTATCAATTGATACACTGTATAATACAGTGTATCGAATATGGCCCCGTTTGTTTTGATCACGATTTATGAGATCAAATTTAAAATACTCGTTTTGGCAGTTTATATACTAGTAATACTAGTCTAGTTTAATACTAGTATTATACTAAGTATACATTATAAACTAATATAATAAAATAAAGTATATATTATAATTAGTATAATGATATATATATATATATAAAGTAGTCTTTATTTTTATTATTAATTAAATAGAATACATGTAAATGATGTAAAATATATTAAATTTGAACTAGATATTCTACATATTACATTAAAAATAGTAAAATGTTGTTTAAATAGTACGAATTGTATTGATGTGTGGTTGGTTTCGTGCCCAAATCAATAAATTATATAAATCTCACTACTAATTAGCGATTGCCAGCTATATGGACAAATATATCTTTGCTATTTTTTGTATACATATTATATAATAGAGTTAATTATATTTTATTGATACATGATATCCAATAGGAATTGTGTACATATTATATATATATATATCATATTCATATAATATATATTATACATATATTAAAATATATAGTGAATCCATGCAAAAAATGCTCATGGTGTAGATGGATTATATCGAAGTTGGATACCGAGTTAATTTTGGTTTCTCCTTGGTGTTAAAACTAGATTTAGTATCTCTATATCATTTAATATATGATATATGTGATACGTATGTATACATCTTATTTTAAATGACTAAATATTCAAATTTAATAAATTTAAATATCGTATATGAATAAACCAGTGTTCCATAGGTTATTAACGCCTATGGTAATAACCGGTAATAACCTGTCCGGTAAAAACAGGTTTTTACCATGGTAAAAACCTAGTGTTGTCTATATAATTAAATATAATATTATCTATATTATATTACACCTACTATTGTCTATATAATTTACAATTATATATTATTTATAGATTTTATATGTAATAGATAATATACGATTATAAAGTTAAACAATACTATATTAAAATCAATATTATAAGATTTGTTATATTTAAAAAAAAAAACCTTTATTAATTTTGACTCTATATAAAGAATAATTTTTTTTAATAAATAATAATATATTGAAATAAATTAGTAAATAAGTCAATATATATATATATATATATATATATATATATATAAAATATTGAATATAATAATATATTTATTTTTGTATTAGTAAAAGGTAAAGTAAAAAGGTAAAGGTAAACTAATTCATACCAAATAAAGCGACCGATTTTTCACCGATATGCGCAGTAACGAAATCATTGAGAAATCGTTAAATATTTAGAGATATCTCCAAATGATGAATAGTGATATTGTCACGATATCGGTGATATATTGGTGATATATGGGTAGGGGTGTCGCACAGAGAGAGAAAATCTGTACAATATCGGTGAAAAATCTGCCGACTTTTTCGGTGTGACATGGGCTTAATATTGTTAAAAAAAATATATATATTAAACAATTGAACTAATAATATTTTCATTGAGAAATTATTTGAATATATTATATAATTTTATGCCATGATATTTAATTAAATATATCTATAGATATTGTTAATTATATATATATATCCAATTACATCAAATTGTTAATTTTACAATATAATGGTGAAATCCAGTTGGATTTAAAAAAATAAATGTACTATAACTGGCATAATTAAAGCAGAGTAATAAAATGCTATGACAAATTTTCGAATAAAGTTGCTAGATTAATTAGCCATAACATTTATATATAAATGAATCAATATTACTTTAAATTTCAATATACATTTTTTTTAAAGGTATTATATTTTATGAGTACTAGGTTTTTACCGGTAATTACCAGTTTTTACCATAGGTTAACATGGTAGAGATAGGTTTTTACCGGTTATTACCGGTTTTGCCTGGTAAAAACAGGTTTTTACCAAAAATAATGGAACCCTGGAATAAACGGAATAAATTCATTTATATATTTTGATATTTACATATTGGAATATTTAATATTTAAATACAAGATTTCTATATTTAATTATTGTTATATACTGTTATATACTATATACTATAATTACTATATATGTATATTATGTATATATTAATATCATTGGCTATATAATGAACGGCGTGCGATACATGTGCACCTAGTACCTGCAATACGCTCACACATTCCTGTATAGCCATCTCACATGACCGTCCCGTGTGTAGATAAAAAGCTATATAAATATAATAGCCCATCGCTATATGTACTTACTGTAGTCTAATACATAATGTAATAAAGCCTTGACTCTCCTTCCAACAAATTAATATAGTAACATTTTTGAGATCAATGGGGTAACCCCTGCAATCGTAGATAACTTGTTAGTGACGTTCGGGTAACTCAAATAATAGCTCTCTAAGAATCTCTTTATTTATCGTTACAACTCGGCCACTACACATGATAACCACAGATGCCTGACTGACGTAGTGCCTGATATACCTCATACCACACGTGCACGATGTAATGAGAACCAGAAAGTCGTTAAGCTAACGAGTGACGGTCAGAAGAATAACAAGAATCTGGCAGCAGGGGAATCTTTGGCTCACCCTGTATCCTACTGGTGTACACACCCACAGAGCATGCCCACTACTCGAACAAGCCCCTCGACTATCACATGACCTTATCATATCAACTCGTTGCTACTATCCCAGTAATTACTAACAGTAAAGCTATCGATCCTCTACAAAGAAACTATCCAGCCGTTCACAGTGTAATATTGGTTTCGATACACCGGATTCCGACACATAATCTATCATATAATCCCTATAAGAAAGTGGGTATAATATTGAGTTATCCTCCCACGTTTCTCCACACAGGAGAAAGGGGAGATGTTATTTATTGTATTGGTATAATTACTAAACGTGTATCATATGTATTTCTTACTATCATTCGCTATACAATGAACAAGGGGTATCACTTACTGTAGTCTAAAGCCTATAATTTACTAAAGCCTTTACTCTCTTTCCAACAACTTAACAATTATAATTATCTTTGATAATTAAGCCACGCCCAAATTTAATACGACAATTAACTCGGCAGCCTACTTCGATATGCCCGGTTTAGATTATATATTTTCAGTGATAATTGATCACTATTATATTTAATATATAATAATTATATAAACTATAGAATATATATATATATAAAATATATTACTAATATTATAATAAATATAAATTAATACTATACTTTTTATGTCAGCCAAAAAACGGAATACGAAAAAGAGGGAGAAAACTCAAAACATTTATAGACATCTTAAAGAACTGCAACTGTTAAGAAAAAGACGAATTACGAACACTGATGACAAACCGAGAAGGATGGAAATAATTGCAAGATCTGGTCAAGTGAGTATGTAATAGTATACTAAATATATATTAATCTAAATTATATGTAGACTGCAGCCAACTAAAATCAATACTTCTTATAGTTCTATAGAGAGGGCTAGTTGATATCAAATTATTATAGTACTAATACCTAATCGTCAATTGATTATACGTATATATAAACTCATTCATTACACATCATAAACACGAAAGTGTTATGCATGATACTATATATATACCGATATTATTTCATATATTATTAATTTGTTAGTCATATATTATATGTATAAAGAATCAAATATTTATCTGATTATATTATTTGTGATAAGGGGATTATATTTATAGAAAAGAAATTCAGTTTAATTCTTTTATTTCAATTAATAATAATAATAATAATAATAATAATAATAATAATAGTAATTCTTGAATTATTGGGAAAAGGCATACATCCAGTGGACACAAATAATTAATTCGTGAAGGTGTTCCTAAAATAAGAAGTCTTTTACTGAAATAGATCAGTAATATGTATATTTCAAACTAAATAATGTATTCACATACATATATTTTAAAATAATAAAATAACAGATATAATTATTATTAAATTATGTGTACTTTACATTTATAAAATGATATTATTCTGCTAAATACTTCTGTATAGTTTAGAATATCTGAAATCAGCTCCTTCCTCACAAGAAAAGCCATTGTTGATTATCTCATCAGTAAGAAATTGACCAGAGTTTTTCTATCTTGTTTCTGCTAAACCAATGATATCTCATTTATAGCGATTTAGCTCCACCGCTAAGTGTGTGTACGTTCCATGTACCTATGGTAGTGACACTTGTTGGCAGTTTAATTCTCTTCTTTGTTGCCTTCTTTGATACCACTATTATTGTTGTTGTCGTTACTGTTGTTGGTGTTGATGTTATTGGTGTTTATTTTATCTTTGTCAATATTGTATTTAATCCGGTATATGATTTAATATACATCCTGGAAAACATTGATGGTATGCATGTTCATTGTTAATCCGGGCCTCGACAGATCCGGTATTGTGGAATTGATATTGTGAGTTATGTGTTCCTTCTTTCCGGATTGAGTATGTGTGGCAGCCCTATCTCCTCTCCAAACTTTACGTAGTATTCGCTATGCTATAGATTGTAGATCATCTATATGCTGCACACTTGAACATTGATATAATATGATATCCATCCGCTATTAACAGTTGGTTAGCTAGTAACTCCTCCGCTACAGATACAGTGCAGGTATCCCCGTCAATTGTCTTAGCCCACTTACTGAAGTGGTTACCAGAGAGTGGCCCGAGGAGCCGACAATGACAGTTGAGAGAGAGAAGTGTGCTAAACTATCTAACCCTTCTTGATTAGAGAAGACAGTAGTTAGATAGCTAATGTATGCCCAATCCTCCTTCCCCAACCCCCCATATATATATATATATTTATTATATATATATATACATATTTATTTATAAATCAGTTAATAAATTATAATATTATAAGTTAACATGTAATGATAATTATATATGAACAAATAATAATACTAATAATAATAATAATAATAATAATACTGATAATAATGTTATGGAAGCAAAAGAATGATATACGAAAAAGAGGGAGACAACACAAAACATTAATAGATATCTTAAAGAACTGCGACTGTGATTGTGAAGACGAATTATGAACACCGATGATGGACAGATAAGGATGGAATGTAATTGCAAGAGCTGGTCGAGTGAGAAATCGACTAAAGTAAGTAATAACTTATATTAAATATGAGTTCATTTTAACGTTTTACGATTTCTCCCATTAATATTTGATGTCACCAACTCACATTCTTTTTTTAATAAAAAATGTAATCTTATATTAACAAAAATAATTGATACTCTTTGCAATATATTACAGTGATTTCCAAAGAAATAATACCCTGTATTTTGTATAATAAAATTAAGAATTTGAGTTCTTACTTTACCAGTATATATAAATTTAGAAATGCATTTACGGAAATTTGTTTCCATAAATCGTATGGCATCTGTCAATTCTGGGGTTGGTTGGGTTAATCCACATATAAAAATAATTTATTACATTATACATTAATATTTAGAATAATATATACCAACACTTTGCCTCAGAATAATTTTTGTATACAATTAATGAGCCTTCCACATTATTTATATTTGGGATATATATAGCTGGTATACAATCTTTACAAATATAATTACATATAGATAATTTCTTTGAAATATACCCTGCTATATATTCCAATATGTTTATTTCAGTATTTGTAAAGTATATGGTGTTTACATCGATATCATAGATAATGCCTATTAAAATAGTTACATTAATATTATATTTATTAAATATATATTTATTAACAATACATACTTTTATTAGTTTGAATATTTATTATTCTAGATCTGGCCTCCATTTGGGAAGAGGCAATATTTTCGAGACTCAATAAAAATACTTCCTATCCTCTTCACAGTTTGAGTTTATGGTCGATGATAATATAGCATCAACCATTACCTGGGAATTAATATAATTCATTATTATAGTAATTTAATAATTCATTATTAAAATGCAAAAAAATATATTCGTTATTTAAATATTAAAAATTGACCTGTCGTAGTTCCTGCCTAAATTGCATTGCATTTGGATTATCTCGCTGACAACCTTTTGATCTTATTTGAGAAAAAAGATTCTCAATGCAATCTTGATTTAACCTATTTTATTATTTTATTTTATATATATATATATTTAAATAGATTAAATTTGGTATAAATTATATTTATTATAACCTTCTCGTGTGCAAATATTCTACATCATAATTATGTGAGATATCTTCCCATAATAGTATAACTCCTTTGATTGTTGTCGACCATCCATTTAAAGAGGGTAACGATTTATTTGCCAAAGGCTTCACACCTTTTAACCATTCTAAAGATTTCTTTAGAAATGGAATAACCTCTGATCTAAATACACAATAATAAACAATAATAATATAATTCATAATTTAATAATTTCTAACCGTTTACTAATAGCATATTCCTTCGGGCGAGTACTTGTATTCGAACAGCTATTTAGGGCATTGAACATCTGGTCAAATTGTTCAATAAAATTTGCAGTTACAATGGCTTCAGCATTTATCAATTTATGGGTGGCCATAAATGATAGCGCTGCCGCAACTGAATGACTTAAAATCTATTTTATATTAAATTATAATTTTATAAAAATCTATATTAGTATATGATGAAATAATACCTGGGCGGCTAACTTAACATTCATGTTTGTGAAAATTGGCAAATTTACATGTTTAGATGTTAATTTAGGTGCTAATTTTATTGGGCTTTTCTGATCGGCTTCATATAAATTAACTATATATTTCCATAGTACTGCAACTCCATTAAGAGAAAAGCCTCATGAAAAGTAAAGTATTATAAATGTAAAGTTAATATAAATAAAATTTATATATACCTGTTTTTTTTAAATTATTTCGAATATTTTTTAGGAGATGAGGTGGGTCATATAACACATAAATATTTTCTCCATTATGAGAAAAGAATGGATTAGAATTAGTACAACCGAGAGATGTTATGGCAGACCTATTATTTGTTCCCTGATCACATATGATAACTTTAGGAATCAGTCCAATCTATAAATAATATAATTAAATATTTATTTTTATTTATATGATTTATCTTACATTTTTAACTTCCGTTATACATTCCAATATCAGATTTTTCAGCCTACACGAAGAAACTGTCCCACTGCTAAGAAAATAACCAATTGGCTGTTTCCATCTCATACCAGATATACCTTTAACCATGAATACAATAGCATGGTTGGCAATGTATTCATTTCTACCTATGATAATTATATAATATATATTGTTATCATTATTTTCTATAATTCAATAATATAATAATTAATTAAACGAATACCTTGACTATCTAAATCTTGAAATCCTTCAACGTTATCTACTTCTTTATTATATATAATGGCCTCTTTAATTGACATCTCGTCAAAAATTATAGCACACAATTTATCACGGGGTATTTTTGATATAATTTTTAACTATTATATTTTAGAATATGTAATTAATTAAATGATTTAAAATATAAAGACATATTATAAATATATATATATATACCTTTAATGCATTTAATATATGTGATGAGAAGCCCGGATATATAACGATATTTTTCATGCTTCGGTGTAATGTTGATGATGATGGTAGCTTGAATAACTTAATAAATAATGTAATTATTATAATTAAATCTATAACTACAAGTAATATTATTAAATTACTAAATATAATAAATATTCTTGTAATAACCTTCTGCAACATCCTGTATATTTTCGGACTTGAGTGATAAAGTGATAGCGCAAGAGCTTTATCCTTTACTGACCATCTGCATATATGTGATATATGTGATATATATAAATAAATTTAATCTATACATTTTAAAATGATTACTATTATTAATATATAGTTAAATATTTTTGTTATTATTATTTTATTAACCTTGTTCCTTTTCCTTTAGAATGAACTCTTATTTGGGTTTTTATAAAGGTAAATAATCTTGATGATACATAATTTGGTAATATTTCCAAAATATGCTTTAATTCTTCTTTTGGGGATTTTTTTTTATATAATTTTTTTTTCAGTCTAGAATATTTTACCCTGAGCCTTCTTATTGTAACTTCTAATAAATAATTAAATATTATATTAATTAAAATTAATAAGTAATATACATATATAAAGCAGATATTTAAAGAATGATAACATTATTTAAAATAGCAAAATTGTATATAATTAATATCGAGCTTAATTATTGCTTTCATTCTTTATAAATTATACAAATTATTAATAAATAAACATAATCAAGCATATATTAATAGTAATAATAATTATGTGTAACATTATTGATTATTAAATCAGGTATACTCCTCGATTTGACTGATATATATACACAAGTCGCGATGTCGTTTGCTAATATAAATTGCTCTACAGAACTATTAATTATTAGTAAATATTACAAAATTAACATAAGCAAACTTATATAATATAACATGTTAGTAATAGTATAGTATGTTAGTAATTAGTATAAACTATATAATAAATTTAAATAAAGTCTGTGTAACATAAATTATAATATTATTAACTTTATTAATTCCAAATATAGTATACCCCCAGAATTGGTGAAAACCGCAATATTTCAAAGACATCCTTGTGAATGCGGCAATAGAGAAATCATATTTATGTGAACATGAATAGTCGTTATATATTATAATAAATAATAAATTTATAAAAAAATCATATGAAATAATAAAAAAAATGTAACATCGTCCAATATATTTCATTGAGCTAATAACCGTATTTCTTTAATTTTACGTTAGTCTCATTATTAATTTCACATTCTATATTCAGATTAGATGATGGTAATAAATTAGTATCGATACGTTGATTGTTATTTGACTCAACCGGTTTATTATATCTTATTATAATTTTACGTTCCTGATATAATTATAAATATTAATATATCAATATATTACAATTTAAAAATAATATTTTTGAACCTTAGGTAATTTCCTATGAGAAAATATTGTGGGAATAGCACATTTCATTAAGTTCCCAACTCTAGTCTTAGCGTTCATAAATTGGGAATTCTCAAAGTGCTCTCCACATAAACTTTTAAGAATTATACTAATTAAATTATATAAAAAAACAATAGATTACTTACCGATATCAATTATGAAGTTTCTCCAATGACATAGTTTTGCTCACCATTACTTGTTTAATTAAGTCGTCTCTACTAGTTTTTATTAACCATTTGTGAGCCCTTCAATAATTTAAATATTATAAAATATATTAATATTGGTGCGTGATATTTTAATTTGATAATAAATCATGATATTTAAGTAATAATTACCTTTCTTTCTGTTTAGGGAACCTATAGAATGCTAGTGAAGGATTAGATCCATGGTTTTTTAGACAACCTACCGCAGCGCAATATATTCCACGTGGTTTATTCATTTCTGATATTAATTATATATAAATGTTATTAATGAATAATTTTAAATTTATACAATGTTATATTATTATATTTATAACATCACATTTAGTACAATTATATAACAAGATTTTATAGTACATTTCACTTCTAAAACTACCATTTCATGATATATAATAAATTTTGTTTTATCAAATCTATACATATATTATTCAATTAATATAATATATAAAGTAATACAAATTATTATTAGAGCAAGTATAATTATTAATGATAATTATAGTATATATTTAATTATATTATAATAATTATTTTTAAATTAAATATATAAATTAGTAATAAGTCGCGTGTCTAAAAATATTGCGGTGGGCATTATATTTCTCAGTAAATTATTCCCCGAATAGTGAATTCGTGTTTTATATATATATATACATATTATAATACAGTATGGTTATATATTAATATAATTATAAACGCATTGTTTACTTGAACTATAGGTTAGAAACGTAACATGTTGGGAGCAATGTCACTAGTCAATTTATATTATAAATATGTTATTAAGGTAAATTTACTTTATAAATTACTTTAAACTAAGTAACTTACTAAGTTAGTAAGTTTAAAACTTAATTATAAATTATTTAATTTATAGTATAAATATTTAATTAAATAACACTATTATATATATGTATATATAATTAACCTTATGTAAAATGAAATGTATATGTTACATATACTATATTTATGTTTATAAATATAATAGTTAAATAATTAGAATTGTAATTAAATTACATTACTTTAAATTTAAAATTTATTTAAAAATAAATATACATAAAATTACTTATAAAGTAGTAAATTTACGATAATATAAATGTACATAAAAGTACTTATAAAGTAGTATATTTTAATATAAATATGTAATTAAAGTACACTATTATATATTATATAATTAACCTTATTTAAAATAAAATATATATATATTTTTAAATAATATATTATAAATATTTTTAAATTATAATCCTGAATATAATATTACAAATATGCAAAGATATTAAACCACGACAAGTAGTGCCATCTACATTATGGAAGTACCGAAATTTAAATTTATTTCACGCAAATAGATACAAGTGGCATATCTTTACTTTGTAGTATCTTTGGAGAGATCAATTGATTATATTTTTTAATCTCTGCGGCTAAAACTTAGTTATTACATTAATCTTTATTACATATATTTAATTATATGTGTATAACTAGTAGTATACATTTAATGTAATTTTAAATATTAAATTTGATTATAAAATATAATAATTATAATAAATATGATATGTGATTTTATTGATAAGTTATTTTGTATAACTTTTAGGAATCAGATTTATAGTATCAGATATTTAAAAATATAATTATCTGAGAATTATAATAGTGATAGTGGCTGATCTAAATAAGATTACAAAATTGTTTATAATTGTTTATAAAACCCTTTTATCTGCTCGATATCTAGTAAATGTTTTAAAATAATTTGAAGCAGCCGATATTTGGCTATAAATATCAGATCGATATCGGGCTGTAGTTGTTGTGATATCAGCTTTAATGGTGAATGGACCAATACCACGAGAGTGACGTTTAAAAAAATAACCTGGTTAAGACATAGTTGGTGTGTTATTTCATCCACACTTTCGTTGCAGGGTGCTTCTTTAGAGCTTAACTCAGATCACGGCATATTCAGCGCATACTGTTCAATTTTCTGTTGTATACTAGGCAGGATTCCCAGTCAGGTACGTATGTATCAATGCTGTATTAGTTGATATAATTTTAAATATTATACCTATTATATGTTTTTTAGATAAAAATACAAATACATATTTCATATAGTTGGCATATTTACATATTTCATATAGCATGTTATTGTATATTGTAACAATTATTACATATTAGTTTTTATATATATACATATATATGGTTAAATTCTATATCATTATATTACGAAAATACCACGGATAGTACGGATGATAAGCAAAAATTAAATAACTATAAATAAAAAAGTGTATGCGTGTCTCTCAAGGCGTTCGTCGAGCGAATACATTATTCGTAGTTAATAATTACTTTGTATAGGTATACACTTCGGGATATAAAGAAGCTAAAAAAACTGATGAATAAAACTAAACAAAATAAATCAAATAACCCAAAATATCAATTAAAACGAATGGTCACCATTATGGTATATATGTATATTTTTATAAAGTCATTATTCCATATATACATGTTCTATTTAGATTTTATTTTCGTATATATAATAAATGTGCGTAACGCACGCCTTGCCCGCCATACGTGAACTTTGCTATTTATAGTTATTTAATTATTTTAATTTTTTTTATCATCGGTATTCCCCCATACCACCGGCCTAAATAAATGATACATACTATATTTTACAATTTAATTTACAATTCCAATTACATTTGTTACATATTTTGATAATAATTATTATTTAAATACACATTTGTAAAAACATATGACTTTTAGTATGATTTAAAAAGCTTTTTTAAATGCGATTTTTAAATTAAGCTACGCTTTAAAAGTTCAAAATTGCCTTGTAAATATTCATAGTACCAGATTATCCGATGTTAATACATCAAGTTACGGACACAATACTCTGTTTATATTGTAATACATTTGGATCAACAGAACTATTGGTCAACCGGTCAATTCCACGGTCATTGTATGACCGCAATACAGTCATTTATACGGTCAGAACTATTGGTCCACCGGTCAATTCGGTTTTTATTATCTAATATATAGTATATAATAGGGTTGATTCGGTTTTTAAAATTGGTTTTTTAAATGAGTTTTTACGTCGGTTTTTACGGTTTTTTCAAGTTGTAAAAACCATGGTTTTTATGGTTTTTAACAAATTAATTTAACTTTTAAATTATAAATTATAATTGCCTACATTATATGTTATATCAGTGAGTGGGTAGGACTCTCATCTAATTACACTTATATGCCTACGATACAATGATTATGTGATAACAAATTTAATTACGCCACCATTAGTCAGAATATTCTAATTATGAATTATTTATATATTGAAATGTAAACATATATCGTTTTTATGATAATACATTATTATTAATAATAGCTAGTTATATGTAATAGCCAAATATTACCAAACTTAATCAGTTTACAAAATAATATGAAGTAAAGCACTGCTTTAAAAGCAGGGTTGATTCGGTTTTTAAAAGTGGTCTTTTCAAATTGGTTTTTTCGTCGGTTTTTACGGTTTTTAACAAATTAATTTAACTTTTAAATTATAGTTTTTATGATAATACATTATTATTAATAATAGTTATTTATATGTAATAGCCAAATATTACCAAACTTAATTATTTTACTAAATAATATAAAGTAAAGTACTATTTTAGACTACAATTTTGAGTATATTGTAACGGTTACCAGACACTGTAGCAGGCGATTTCAAAAGGGGTGGGACTATGGGCGTGGCTATAGCCGAAATACTCTAAACGAAATAAAATAACTATAATATTGTTAACTATTATATAATCAAATTAAATGTTATAAATATGAATCAAAAATATAAAAATGATATCTATTCATTTATAATTATTTAACAATAATAGTTTTTAACTGAGGAACTTATTAAATTTATTATAATGTTGAATAATAATTATGTTCCATTATATGATGTCTATATATTTAAAATTATAATGAAAATAATACAATTTAGTTAATTTTTTGTTATGAAAAAATTATAATTTGTACTTTTTTTAATTGTAATAACCGTAAAACCATAAAAACCGATAAAACCAGATAAAAACCCGATAAAAACATAAAAACCGGTTTTTTTGGTTTTTACGTAAAAACCATCAACCCTAGTATATATAATATATAATGGTGTAGTTATACTAGAGGGGGATGCAAGAGTTGGGAACGGTTTTCAAAATGTTATCAGCAATTGAGGCGGCGGCGAGCGCGCATAGTGCTATATATATTATATATATATATATATATATATATATTATATGTATACTATATATAAATTATAAAATTTAATATAATATATACAAAGATTTTCCGAAGGAAAGATATAACACTTACGCGAAATCGTGTAATTCGAATTTGTATACAAAATACCCTGGTGCCACCTATAGCGGGTTACTTTTAGTAACTATGCGTTGTTTATAATATAAATTCGTATTTAACTATACACTTTTAAAATGTTAAATAATATGCTTTAAATTAATATTTATATGATGAAAACTAAGTGTTCATTACTAATATATAACAAACAAATATGTTATTTATGTTTTAAATGCTATAAGTATATATTTAGTGAGTACAAGCTAATTTATATTGCATGTAATTTAATAGAGCAATGAAAACATTGTTGTATGCAAACAGAGCCGAACCTAAATCTATTTCCTACTACTGCTAGCAGCGGTTGGGGCTATTACTAAATTACGTTGCATGCATAGGGAGTGTTATATCTTTGCTTCGCAAAATCTGTGATATATATATATATATATAAGTATATATACTATATATAAATTATATAATTTAATATAATATATATATATACAGTGATGGGCACGATCACGATCGACGATCGTTTGAAAATGATCGACGATCGTCAGCAACTGATCGCGATCGACGATCGTGAAAAAAATGTAAACATAATTTATATATATTTACATCAAGAAATAACAAAATAGTGGATATAATAATAACTTTTATTTATGAAAATGTTGAAATACGAATTAATTAATAATGAAATAATATTAATATAATGAATTTGCTTTCAATAGAACTAACAATTCAAAGTTAGTATCATTTAGTTTATTGCGTTTCGGTTTATTTATATTGGTAGCAATACTAAACATTCTTTCCACCGGCGCGGATGATGGGAGTATAGAATTGTATTTTATGAATAACATTTTTATAATAGGATAATTATTTAGCATATCTAAATTAGTATTTTTACTATTTATATAATTAAGTATTTCTATT
Organism: Osedax fenrisi; assembly: GCA_964019155.1. NCBI lineage: Eukaryota > Metazoa > Annelida > Polychaeta > Sabellida > Siboglinidae > Osedax > Osedax fenrisi. The sequence continues at coordinate 19,441,435 of OZ025240.1, read as the reverse complement.
TCTACCGTTGATTTAGAAGTGGATGGTCCATTATCATCAATAACATAGAATTCATCTGAATTAGTTTCGCTTTGTTCTGGTGTAGTTATATAAACCTCGTTATCTGGGATATGTCTATTAACATATTTCTTAAATTTATATAACAACATATCTTTTTCTTCTATGTAATTACTTAACCAATTTAAAGCAGCCCGGATTGATACGCTTATATAAGAATACGATCGACATCCACAATCGGCGATTGATATCGACGATCAAAATAATTATACGATCGACTATGATAAAAAATGATTGATTAAAAAGATCAACGATCGTTAGAAAATGATCGTGAAAAGTCGTGATCGTGCCCATCACTTTATATATAAATATAATATATAATATAAATAAAACTCAGGCCTCACGCGTTTTTTTTTATTGTTGCGCTATAGTTTTAACCCGTCACCATATATAATATATGTTATATAAGCTTTATCAATATCGGTAGGCATTGATGAGTAAGTATAAACATATAATCTATTGTAAACTGTATTATACAGTTAAAATGACATAGTGTATACACGTTCGCCGACAGCCTCACTTGCTGGTAACATTTTGAAAACCATTCCCAACTCGTGCAGTAACCATACTAGAATATAAGTATTATATTTGGATTAGTATATAACTTATATTAACTTATAACATATATACTACGGTCATTTATACGTTCATAACAATTGGTACAACAGTAAATTCGATTTTTATAAAAAATAATGACCGTAGTATATATGTTATCAGTTAATATAAGTTATATAATAATCCAAATATAATACTTATATTCTAATATAACTAAACCATTATATATTATCTATATAATATATATTAGATAATAAAAATCGAATTGACCGTAGGTCCTACGGTGTAGGACCAATAGTTATGACCGTATTGCGGTAATACAATGACCGTGGACCAATAGTTCTGTTGATCCATACATTTTTAAAATGATTTTATATAAATAATTATTTATTCAATTTAACTTAATAATTACGTTATTATAACGATTATAACGGTTATACAAATTAAATAATAATTATGTATTATCATAATTATTATGATAATACCGTATTATAATTATTATTAAATAATTATGATATTTAATATCATATTAAATATCGTTCATTGACGAATTATAAATAAATAGAGTATAATTATATGTCTAAATATGTAAAATTAACTATGTTATTCATATTAATTAATATATAAATATAAACTATATAGATTGATAAATGTACAACTTTTATATTTTAAATGCGGTTATTTAAAAGTTTAATTTATTTACCTCTTATTTTTGTTTGGATAATTTTGAAATATAATATAATTTGCCAAAGATAATTTGAAAATAAATATATAATCTTTGATATAACAATATACTAGTAGCCTAGTAGTTGGTAAAATTATATAATTACCGCAGCCTAAGTGCTTTCATAAATAATTCGTACCATTAATTATAATTAATACATAATTATATATGTATATAATGATTAATAATGATACATGATGATGTATTAGGTTGTATCATTGATTATAAATAAAATATCATAAATATATATATATATATATAATATGATAATTTAAAATATATGAAAATTAATTTTTTCTTATATTTATATAATATAAATAATTGCATATATTATTAAAATACACTATAAAATAGTATACATTTATACTTGAAATAATTAGTAATATACCTTACCCTTACCATGTTTAGCTTGCTCGGCAGTTTTCGAATATATTCCTCCAACTATTTCTATGTTGACGACACATAATTTTACAACATAATCATCAATCGGAAAATTAAAAAATAATACAATATAATATTATCATACGAAATGATTATATGAAATACAAATCTAAAAAAAGATGCATGCAAAATAGTAATAATAGTTAATATATATTCAAGACACATAATTTTACAGCATAATCATTAATCTGAAAATTTAAATAATAACTAAATATAATATTATCATGCGAGGATATTACGAAATATAGATGAGATAAATCCAAGTTGATCTCAGTTTAAAAAAATAACTTGTATTAAACTGGGATATGTATATATACATACATATACATATATGTAAAAGTAGAAATACTATAGTAATTAATAACATACTCTTATATTATACGCAAATAAAGAAAATGGTTCGATCCGGCAAAAATCCATTAATGCAGATTATAAATCGGATCGAAGAAATACAATCTCTGTTTCCTGTGGAAGATATTATTAAGACAAAATCTGTAGGATTAAAACACCCAAACAATATAAATGAATATAAGGAATTTATATGTAGGAAACTAATGATAATATTAATGTTGTTTGTAAAGTTTATTCAAATGTATATCCTTTATATGACCTCAATAACTTTACTTCGTATAACATCGGTTGTTTTGTTTTTGATATTAATGATTATTATATTGAACTAATATATTGTGCATATTTAGTAAATAATATAATTGTTATCCCGATTATGAAATATATAAAATGAAGTTGTTCGAGTTGGTGTGAAATATTTTTAGATTTTTTTAGATTTATTTGAAAATAATATATCCGGATTTATTAGTTTCCAATTTCATCCAAATTTATCTGGATTTTTTTAGATTTATTTGGATAAAATATTTCCGGATTTATAAAATCCAAATTTGTCCATATTTATCTAGATTTATTTGGATATATTTGGATAAAATATTTCTGGATTTGTAAAATCGAAATTTGTCCAAATTTATCTAGATTTTTTTGGATTTATTTGGAAAAAAAATATCCGGATTTATTAGTTTCCAATTTCATCCAAATTTATCTAGATTTTTTTGGATTTATTTGGATAAAATATTTCCGGATTTCTAAAATCCAAATTTGTCCAAATTTATCTAGATTTTTTTGGATTTATTTGGAAAAAAAATATCCGGATTTATTATTTTCCAATTTCATCCAAATTTATCTAGATTTTTTTGGATTTATTTGAATAAAATATTTCCGGATTTGTAAAATCCAAATTTGTCCAAATTTATCTAGATTTTTTTGGATTTATTTGGAAAAAAAATATCCGGATTTATTAGTTTCCAATTTCATCCAGATTTATCTAGATTTTTTTGGATTTATTTGGAAAAAAAATATCCGGATTTATTATTTTCCAATTTCATCCAAATTTATCTAGATTTTTTTGGATTTATTTGGATAAAATATTTCCGGATTTGTAAAATACAAATTTGTCCAAATTTATCTAGATTTTTTTGGATTTATTTGGAAAAAAAATATCCGGATTTATTAGTTTCCAATTTCATCCAAATTTATCTGGATTTATTAGGAAAAAATATATCTGGATTTGAAAAATCCAAATTTGTCTAAATTTATCTGGATTTTTTTAGATTTATTTGGATAAAATATTTCCGGATTTGTAAAATCCATATTTGTCCAAATTTATCTAGATTTTTTTGGTTTATTTGGAAAAAAAATATCCGGATTTATTAATTTCCAATTTCATCCAAATTTATCTGGATTTATTCGGAAAAAATATATCTGGATTTATTAGTTTCCAATTTCATCCAAATTTATCTAGATTTTTTTGGATTTATTTGGAAAAAAAATATCCGGATTTATTAGTTTCCAATTTCATCCAAATTCATCTAGATTTTTTTGGATTTATTTGGATAAAATATTTCCGGATTTGTAAAATCCAAATTTGTCCAAATTTATCTAGATTTTTTTGGATTTATTTGGAAAAAAAATATCCGGATTTATTAGTTTCCAATTTCATCCAAATTTATCTAGATTTTTTTGGATTTATTTGGAAAAAAAATATCCGGATTTATTATTTTCCAATTTCATCCAAATTTATCTAGATTTTTTTGGATTTATTTGAATAAAATATTTCCGGATTTGTAAAATCCAAATTTGTCCAAATTTATCTAGATTTTTTTGGATTTATTTGGAAAAAAAATATCCGGATTTATTATTTTCCAATTTCATCCAAGTTTATCTGGATTTATTTGGATTTTTTTGGAAATTTTTTTTATTTTTAAATTTACAAAAAACTTATTAATTATGAACCCTTTATAAAATAAGAGTATATTTGAAAGGTTTAACCACTTTTTTTTTTTGCCAAATCTTACCAAATCTTGCCAAAAAAAGTTTGCTGGGTTGTGATGTGGGCAGCGGCCCTTCCGCCAGGAATATACACACCGGTGTAGATATACTAGAATAATAAATTCTACATATATTTACAATTGATATTCCGTGAATACATGTTACGAACACTACGTATTAAGCGCACACACACATAGGCCCGCCAACGATATAAATATTGTTTATTCATTTATCGCCTGCTTAGGGTAACTTAAATATGTATTTAGGTACTACTATAATGAAGTGTACTGGAGATAACTCTATATTATTATAACTTGCATTATTATATTATTAACACGGTTAATAATATTTAACATAATATTTGATTCAGGTTGATAATTATCATTAATTATAATTAAATAAAATGTAAAAATGCTTCTCGTCATCTACCCTAATTGACCACATAAAGTATGATTATTAAATATTTGTTTGTATAGTATTACGTGGTATAATATTAGTTATAGTAGAATGGCATAGTGTATTGGGTATAGTATTACGGCATATATATGTATTGTATTTAGTATAGTAATATGTTGTAAATTAGTATATTTTACAGTATTCAGAAGAGAAGTTTTATGTATCATTTGTGCATGTAAAGTAGATTTTATGAATATGAACAAAATATAAATGTAATACAGTCTTGGTTATTTTTTCAATAACTTAAATTCAAAAATAATGTTTAAATAAATTTATATATATAACCTAATTTTATATTTAGGTATAAATGTTAATTACAAATATAATATAATATTTCTTAAATAGTTACCGATAATAGTATTTCCAGTATTTATTATATGAAATGAACACATGTAAAAGTCTGTCGCAGAAACTTATCTATCAGATCAAAATGGGGCCAGAAGAAGGAGATGGATATGGACGAACAGATATATATATATTAATTTATAAACCACTAATATTATGATGTTTTTATAGTTATTATTTATAAATAAGTTTTACATGTAGGTATAACAATTATGTATAATAATATATACAGTAGCTAGTACATAAATTAAACATGTACACATCAAGATGGAATAGAACAGACATATCTATTGATGTATATAAATTACATATAACATATTGTAATTGATTGCCATTAATATTCCCTTATTATTATTTCATATTTTATTAGTATATACTGTATAATATAGGTATTATTAAAATAATAGTTGATTAATAAATTAATATGTATAATGGGTATATAATATACTAGTATAATTAAGAAATTTGTAACTAAATCTTATATTATATATTAACAAAATTATATATACCAATACAATTAATATATATGTGTTACTTCAGAAATTATATTATATAAATGTTACAGTTTATAACTTAAATAATTAATACTATAACATTAGGTGGTTATCATTTTATAAATTATTGCATGCAACTACTGTAGTGTATAGCATATATCATTAAATAGATAATTAATATTATATTGGATATAATTTATTAGTATATAAAACGTAAACCTATAATTAGTAATTTAATTTGAAAATATTATGTTGTAGCCTACTTGCAATGTCATTTTATTTAAATCGTTTTTAGATATATTTAATTTGATGTTATACTTTAATTTATCATTTTGTATAGTTAATATCATAAATGTATAGTTTTTTGGTTTAGTAGGTAACATAAAAAGCGGTGGTTACTAAAATATATATAGTAATTATAATAATAATAGATTATTCTAAAATTTATAATAAATCCAATTGAACATTTTTAAATATTTATTTGGGTTTATATTAAAATATTTATTTTTATGTGATACTATAATCTCTCCACGTATTTATTATCTTAACTTGATCAATTTGTAAATATAATTCTACTAATATTATTATAATATGCATAGTTGTATTATAAATAGATTTATGTGACATTATATTATAATAGTTTTTTAATTTTAAATTTTGAATTCAAAATTTCAAAAAAACACAGATTTAGGAAAATGTATTATTATTATTGACAAATGTACTTATTTTATGGGCGAGGCTTATTTTTATTGACGTATAGGTCATTTTTGCTGAACTGCAGCGTATATTTCGTGCACACGCAATCTCGGATGTACGATTTTGTCGCACTGAGATTTAACATGGGATGTATATGGAGGCGTGGCTTATAAATATCCAATCAAAAAATTGTCCATCTCCTTGACCGCAGCATTAGTGTTAAATTTAAATACTCCTGGTGTTATCAGTAGGTTTGAGTTAATTAATATATTATGTGCAAATAAACATAACTAATAAACACCATAAAACTACAATAAACACGATTTAAAATCTAAATCTAAAACATGCTCTCTTGACATATTTTAAATATTGTGTATAATTATAATAATATTATATTAAATATAATTATTATGATAATATAATTATAACAATTATTATTGATAATTGTATAACATATATTATTGTTCAATAATTTAATTCAATAATTTATAATATTTTCAACTAGATTCATAATTTATTAAATTAATTTATATTAATTAAATAAATTATATAATGCTCAATTTACATTCTTATTACTATTTGTTTACTTATCTATATATATTTGTTCTTGTGCCTATATTGTTCATTATTTATATTCTTCCTATTAAATAAATTTTTCACAAATATCCCAATATTTACTATCATCTTTATGCTTATGATCTAAAGATATATAAGTAATTTCCCTGTTCTAGTGATTCTGATATGATTCAAATGTCTATGTTTAACTATATTACTGATCTCACTGAATGGTTCTCTCATAACTCTCTCTCCTTAAATATGACTAAAACTGACACTATCATATTTTCGAGACCCAGTTCTCCACTATCAATCACTCATCCTTTTTTACTATCTCTACCAACTTCTGAATCTATAACTACCCTCGGTTTCACTCTAACATATCACCTAGACTACTCTCCACATATTAATAACATGATTCGCACTGCCACCTATTTTCTATATAATATTAGAAAATCTCGTAATAAGCTTACCTTCGCCATGACGAAATGTTTAATTCACTCGCTATAGCGAAAAATGCGTGACAATGCGTGAAAACTATAGTTTTCAGCAGACTTATATATTACTGTTCATTACTATGTAATTTACCTGTTAACCTTATGTACAAACTTGAGCGTATTCAACGTCGTGCTATACGTGTATTATATAAACTAAACTTTGCTTCAATTATTTCTATATCTGATTTAATGAGATCATTAGGTTGGCTTAAGTTTAGATATATTTGTATACATAGGCTATTGTGTATTACACATAAGGCTATACACCGTGGATTTCCTTAATATTTAGCTCAATCCATTACTATTCAGAGTTCGAACAGATCTAGTCGGAAGTGCTACTTCATGAAATTGGTGCAACAATCTACATCGTTGGCATTCTCTGAATCAGCTTTCTCGGTTATTGCTCCGAAAAGCTAGAATTCTCTTCCTTATTATATTCGTTGTGTTACATCAATTTCATTGTTTAAACGTAAACTTGGTGTCCAATTTAAATCATTGTAATTAGTTCTATTTTATTTTATTCGTTTTCTATTTATTTTTGTTTTTGTTTTTTATTATCTAACGACGCCTATAACCACACAGTGTTTTTGTAGTCAATAAACTATATATAAATAAATAAATAAAAATAATACAAATTCATAATATAATAGTATTATTAATACACATAATATATTTACTATAATATTACTTATTTAGTAATGTATAAATAATTGTAGATAATTATTTTATAATAATTTAGTATAGTATAATTTTAAATATGATAATTTATTAACTATAAAATTAATAAAATCGTTTTCATTTAGTGGTACAATTATAATTATATTATTATGTTTAGTATATTATTATCTATATAATCATATATTATTTAATAATTAACATTTATACATTATAAGTATAGTATGATTTATAACTTATATTTATATAACATTTTTAGTATTAATTACGGTAGAAAGTAATCTTGTACGAGATCATTTCGGACTATATAATCTAGTACGTCATATTAAATGTAGTTTATTCTAAAAGTATTTATAACGTGTTGAGTGTTAAGGCTTATTAATATTTAGTAAGCTACTAATATGATAATAGTTGCTTACCTTGCTTTGGTTGACCGGATAGTATGGTTATATGTATTAGTTTATAAAGTTTAGTTTAATTAATGATGTATAAGAATTGAGTGCTGTTTACATGTCAGGGTTCAGTATCCTGTTATAATCTTTGATTATAGTTGTTATTGGATACCGTCACATATCCTTTTCTTTCTGCAAGCAGCTATATTCATATATAGTAGCTTAGCAAACCTTAGCATGTATAATAATAATAGTATATAGTAGGATAATAATAGTAAGATATAATAATGTTTTTAATGAAACGAAAGTAATGTAAAAAATATAAATGAATAAAAGAAACAAAAACCATCCCTGTGTTGGAAGATATTTACTCTTCCCGGTAGCGTTCAGGCTTATTCCTTTTTCTACCTGACCGTCTAATCGTCTCCTCTTCTTCATTGTGTACCTCTTTCTCTTCATCTTTGTTCTTGTTAATTAGTGTTTTTATGTCTATTCTATTTATGTCATAACTCTTTCCATCTACCTCCATTTTATAAGATCTATCTCTTATTTCTTCAGTGATTTTACCTTCACTCCATGTAGTTTCCCCTGGTTTTATTATTATTATCTCAGCTTGATTTTCTATTTTCTGTTTCTTCTTTGCCCCTCTATCATAATATATTTTCTGTTTTCTCAACTTTATTTCTCTTTGTTCTTCCATTTCATTTAGTTCATGTCTTGGTTTTAAAACCTTCTTCAGTACCATCAGTTTTATTCTGCACTTCCTTCCAAACATGATCTCTGCTTAAATGTAATTCTTCTGTTGTTGTATTGTTATGCTCAAGTATTGCTAGTTGTTCAGAGCCATTACATTTTTTGAATATTCGCTTAGTTGTCTTTACTGCATTCTCAGCTTTTCCATTACCTTGAGGGTGGTAAGGACTAGTTGTTATGTAGTTCTCTATATCATTGTTGATTCCTGGCCAGTATGCTATGTCTCTTATGCGATGACTACAGGCACCAATACCACCATGAGCCGCATGTGCTTGTGTCATAATTTCTTTTCTTAGTGTATTTGGTACAATTAATAACTGATCTTTAAAAATTAGACCGTCTATGTGGGTAATTGTATTTCTTATAGAGTAATACGGCATTATAGTTTCCTGTATTTCATTCTTATTAGGCAAACCTTCTTCTGTATATTCTATCAGTTTTGTGCATATTTCATCTTTGTTCGTTTGGTCTTTTAGTTTATTCTTTTTATCTTCAGTTATCGCTAATGTTATTGTATTTACCACTTCCGGTAATAAATCTTCTAGCTCATTTTTCCTTTTGAGATCCCTCGACAAGGTATCCGCTATCTTGATATCCTTTCTGTTATATAGTTATCGTTATGTACATTGTTGTATAGAGCGGCAAGGCTTAGGTGATTATTGATGGCTTTATTTGTCATAATGATATATAGCGGCGGTCCGCTATATATAAGCAGCCCTCTGCGCGAAGTGCGATCATGCGAGACGGCCACGCAGGAATGCGCGTGTGTGATAACAGGCACTAGTCGTGCGTGCGCTGGTATCACGTGGATAGATGCGGATGGCAATCGACGCATATGAAATAATAATAATACACACAATAATCGATAAAACTTTCCTGGTATAAATTCTAGTTTTATGTCATATTGCTGCAATCTTAGTCGCATCTTCTGTAGCCTAGTTGATATTCCATTTAGTGGCTTCTTGATGATTCTTATGAGTGGCTTATGATCGGTGTGTATTATTATGTTTGGTTTACCGTATATGTATTGTCTAAATTTCTTACAAGCAAATATAATAGCTAGCATCTCCTTTTCTATCTGTGCTTACCTTACTTCAGTTTCAGTTAAACATTTTGATGCGTAAGCCACTGGTCTGTTTTGTTGGAGTAGCACCGCACCTAGTCCGTATTTATATGCATCACATTGTATGATTACCTCTTTCTTTACATTGTAGTATTTTAGCGTGGGTGTTGTTGTGATGCTGGTTTTCAAATTATCGAATTCTTCTTCTTGTTCATGTGTCCAGTTCCATACAACGTAATTCCTTATCAGTTTCCTATTGTTCACTGTTTTTTTTACTTAACCCATCGATAAACTTATCTATGTATTGAACCATTCCAAGAAATCTTTTTATTTCGGTTGGATCTCTCGGAGATGGCATCAGTAGAATGGCATTTAGTTTGTCTTCTCCTGGTTGTACTCCATCAGCTGATAAATTGTGTCCAATATAAGTTACTGTAGATTCTCTTAATTTTACTTTGGCGCTATTTAAATGTACATTCTGTTTCTCACATTTGACTAAAAATCTTCTCAATATTTTATCATGATCCCTTATTGCTTCTTGTTGGGTATTTCCGCACCCAAATATTAGAAAATCATCAGCTATAACTTCGATGCCATCCATGCCTTCCACAATTTCATGCATACGCCTTTGAAATATGTCAGGAGCTGAACATAACCCGAATGGCATCCTTATCCAACGATAACGGCCAAATGGTGTGTTGAATGTCGTCAAATAGCTAGATTCTTCTGCTAGTTTCACATGCCAGAAACCATTTTTTACGTCCAGCACTGTAAATACCTTAGCTTTATGCAGTGGTGTCGCAATGTCCTCTATTGTAGGTAAAGGATAATTTTCTTTTCAATCTCTACATTTAGATCTTTCGGATCTAAACATAACCTGATTTTTTCAAGACTTTTTTTTAGTAACGACTAGTGACGAAATCCAAGGCGTTGGTATAGTCACTTGTCTTAGTATTCCTTGCCTCTCCAATTCATCTAATTCTGTTTTCACTTGTTCCTGTAGCGGTATTGCTATCTTTCTTTGTGCGTGTTTTACTAGCTTTGCGTTCTCCTTCATCTTAATTTTGTATTCTCCATCCAGTTCTCCTATATTGTCATTGAATACATTTTTGTATTCTTTCACCATCATTTCTTTTTTCATTAGTTCTTCGGTTGATTTCATCTGATTAATGGAATCATTATCAATTATTTTCACTAATTTCAACTTCTCACAGGCCCTTTTACCTAATTATTTCCCTTCTACCACTAATCCTCGTATTGTGCACTCTTCTTTCTTTCGATTCACCGCCAATAGAATTTTTCCTACTACTGGCCACTTGCCTTCTCCGTATACTGATATATGTTTCACAGTTGATGTTCTTATGTTCATCAGTTTATTATCCCTTGTTAACTTAATATATATATATATATATATATATATATATATATATATATATATATATGTTTTGGTATTACGTTGCATGTGACCCCGGTGTCTATCTGTACCGTGATCTTCCCATATTTCGTGTTCAAAGTTATTTGATTTTCTATGGTAATCTCTTTAATACTTGCCACTTTACCGCTAACTGTATATATATATATATAATTGGCTTCGTCTCTTCGTTTACTTGGTTGTCTGCACTGTTTCCTAAAGTGATTTAGTTTACCACAGTTTGAACACGTTTTGTTGAACGCCGGATATTACTCTTTCATCCATACGTGTTCAGTTCCACAGTATTTACATTTCAACAATTTTTTATTGGCTTGTTTTTCATGACTTTGTTCTGACTTTTTATAAGGTTTTCTCTCTTTAATGTAGTTTATTTCTTGCTTAATATGCATGGAATAATCTTGTTCCTCTGCAGTTTCATCTAGATGACAATTATTTATTAAATATTTTAATGTTAATTTGTTGTCTTTCAGTAGTCGTTTCCTTAGGTTTTCATTGCGTAATCCTAGTAATAAGTAATAATGTTTATATGTCAGGGTTCAGTATTCTGTTATAATCTTTGATTATAGTTGTTATTGGATACAGTCACAGTATTATTTATAAATTAAACATTATAGTTATCTTAAATTATTTTAATTTTGATTCTATAGTAATTATTTATATACATATATGTATATATTATATTTTACATCAGTAATTAATAATTAAATATAAATATTAGATTATGAAAACACATAATTTTACAAGTCGTACGATGTTACTAATGAGTCATACGAAATTACCTCATGCTATATTATTTAATTCTTAATTACTCATATAAATTTAGTAAAGTAATCTCTGACAACTTATTTATTAATCTATTATGACTTATTCCGTCAATAAGTAATTTTATTTATAAAACCAATTTAACTTATCTATATTAATAAATTGATGTATTTTTCTAATTTCTATATGCAGGACACCGTCAGGGCGATAAAGTGAACCTTGTGAGGTATGTTCCTCTCTGAATGTCATCGCATAAATGACGTATCGTGGGTACCAATAAAGAACTATATACAGCAGCTGATGGACGATATAGTATGCATGTATGTTGATCGGAGAATGCGTTTCATAGAGTACCAAAAAAGCTTGCCATAGTAAGGTAAATTAATTGTTTGTATATAAATACTATATAAAGTAATATAAAGTACTTTGGTAGAGCGAGAGCTCGACTAAATTAAGTAAGTAAGTATATAAATATATATATATATATATATATATATATATATATATATTTATCAATTAAGAGGAACTCAATGGATAAATTAGTTAATATAGGAAAAAAAAATAATATGTACTATTAATTGATGATATGTTATTTAGTAACTATGAACAAATTACCTTTAAATCAGTTTTTAAATAACATAAAAAGCATCTTTTATAGCACGATATTTAAAATATATTGTTATATAATGTTTTATATCTAATATATAAATTCTATAAAAATTACATTTATATATAGATAAAAAAACTTGAAACTATTATTTTATAATATTGATTTTATATTAGCTGAATGCATAATGTAATTGAATAATGTAATTTACAATTTATTTATTGTTGACTTTTCAAATGCATTTTACTAGAAATAATATATGCTATGTTTACATATATAAATGAATGTTTAGATAAAAGTACAAAGCGATCTAGCTGCTTTATTTTGCTATATATAATTAACATATATATGCATAATATAACAAAACCCATATTCAAAAATAGAATTATTATTTGTAAAATATATATTTGTTACTCTTATGTAATAGATATGATTTTCTTTCTTTTTTATATAATAAAAAAATAGTTTAATTCATTAAATAGTTTTTTAGAAACACTTAAAAAAAAGAGACAATTCGTTCCAATATCTCTACACATATGAATTCAACAAAATGGACGTTCCAAAAATACATATCGCACCTACCACCACCAAACTTACTACAGCTAAATAATATTTAGATATTTGCCGGTCATTCATATACTCCAATATGCATGTTTTATTTGGTTCATTTTATATCACTATTTAATCGTATATAATATTTATTATCATAATTAATTATCTATAGATAGTATACTAACTATTTTTTATATATATATATGTATATATTACTTATATATACATTTATGTTACTTAAACTATCAGTAATTATTAAATATATATATTTATTAATATATTTAAATTATATAGAATTGGATACCTGCAATCCAGATTATTTGATGAATTTCAACACGGTATCATGTACTGATTAACGTTAGTAATATATATAAAACTTTAAATTATTTACTAATTAATATTTTGTTTTCAATTATATAGTTTAAGACCACAACAAACTATATGTTGAAATAAATTACTGGACGCAGATCACGGACTCATATGCAATGCTTGTAACAGGATTAATCACTTCGAATCCGTCTGTAGGAGTAGACCTTACTATAAGAACTACAAGAAACATGAGTTCACTAAATTACATCAAATTTACATGTAGCAGACGCGGACACAAGATACAAGGTTTTTGTTAAATTATGTTAAACTATTCATACCCTTTAAAAATAGAACATATATATTATTTAAAGTTGATATTAGGTCTTAAAGTAATATACTATCCTTTAAGGTATACAATAACCTTAGAAAGCCTACTTAACTAACCCATACCCATGCATACTCTTAGCATATGACAATAAACCCATTTCGACTTACGGCATAACAATAATTGTTATACTTATAATGGCACATTATATGATATAAACTTAACTATAGTCGAATCCCGACAACCCACTATAATAGGACTAATAGACACATCTGCATAAGCCTAAGTCTCATAAAAATGTTATGTACAATAGAAATAATCTCACCTATATTAAAACCACACGCACAAAATGATACCAGAATATTCCCCGTAAAACTTCAAATTAACCTCGACAAAGAAGTACGGCCCTTGATACATTCAAATAAATGCTACCAAATCAACTTTAAAGTATATATATAGAACTATAGCGTATGATGTCCAAAGGAATCATCACATAGGTAAATAAGCCTACCGTATAGGTATCCAGCATAACATATATGCATCGAAGAAATCAAGCGAAATCATGATATGATATGTAATATGGTATTCCATCCAATGCGAAAGATTCTAGACACATTCAATAAGCAATTGGAAACTACCACCAAACAGCAGAGTCATAACATATATATCCTTGCAATACCTTGCTGCTGAACTATTCAAATGTAACAGTACCATGTATGTAGCTGATCACATTACGATGTTACTTGTTATCTTCAAGCTTCACAGAACAACAAATTAAGTAATCATAAAGTATATGAATCGATATTCTCACAACTTGGAACACCCACAAATTATACACAGAAAATGGACCCCAGTTTTCAGCATCGGCGTTCTCATAATTCATTCACAAATATGATATCACCCACATTTCATCCAGTCCTCACTACCTATCATCAAATTAATTCATAGAAAGACACGTTCAGACATTAAGGAACATTATACAAAATACAGACATCAATAAAATAACTAAAGCACTACTATCTTGGAGAAATAACCCTCAAAATGTGATGACCCCAGCCCTCTACACTTACTCTTACATCAATCCTTATATCAGAACGCACGAAACTACAAACACATCAAACAACGTAGATTACTAAATGACATTACTTACACGAAAATGAAGAAAACCGCATACATCGTACAGAACGTTCAAATCTTTCAAATTCGAGACTCCTTCAAATGCACATGATCCCCAGCATATGTCATCCGTAACCATACGTGAAACATAATTTGACGTACAATACATAAAATACGATCAACACGTAAAACTAACCCCAAGAAAATTACACCACCATAGATAATACCCCCACTCATACCCAAACATTACATTTTCCCTAACTACCCAACACCACCATCTGATAATAAGACCATCCTCTCACACACAGATATTATATAACCAAAAGCAGCTTAGGAAACCATACGCCGAAGCTCCAGGAACAGGCATACTCCCTACTGATTTGTCATGTAATATCTCTTCTTCTTGGAAGAGCTGATGTTATGTTATTATCACTATTACTTTGTGTATTATTATTATTATTTCGCATTATACTAACACACGCCGAGTGCTAGGAATATGCCCATACATCTATCGATGCCGTCTCACATGATCACTCAATGCTAGACGCCTATCTATAAGGGCCGTGATACACTTACAAATTTAACGAATAATGTACTAAAGCCTTAATTCTTTTTCTAACAATTTAACAACATGTTAATACAAATATACTTTAATAAAAATACATTTCTGATTAATGATTCATATACAAATACACTAAATCTGATTTTGATAATTATGTTAATATTTTAATCAAATAATATATTTATTGAATGTATTATTCTAATATAAATACACTAACAAATATAAATAAATGTAATACAATTAAATATATTTATGATTATTTGATTACCTGGATAGTTTCGGGATCATCAAATAATATATTTATTGAATGTATTATTCTAATATAAATACACTAACAAATATAAATAAATGTAATACAATTAAATATATTTATGATTATTTGATTACCTGGATAGTTTCGGGTATCAAAATATGATTTCGGGTTAATTACGATTTAAATACTAATATCTGATTATCATTATCTAAAATATAAAAAATGCTTATTTAAAAATTATAGTAAAAGTATTGTATATAATATAAAATAAAATCTAGCAATATAATTGGGTATCAATTAATTAGACAATAATGTTGTTATCAATGAGTTAATATATAATACATAATGTTATAATCTATATATTGTTGATAAATTATTTAGATATTTAAAATAAGTAAATCTATATTAATATATTTTAATTAAGGTATTAATGTTATTCCAAATATATGAGTTATACTATTTATAAAAAAGGGGGTAGGAGTTAATGGTGTGTAACTAAGACATAATGTCTATGGCTGCACTCTGTATCTAATATAATGGTAGGCAGTATGTGCCACACAACATTAACCTAATCTCTTGCATCGGCTCCTCGTGCCACCCCCTGGTAATCGCTTCAGCAAGCGGGCTAAGATGCAAGAGAGATCTAGGAGTGGATATAGGTGATATCTAGATTATAAAGCCTACTGAAAAAATCAATGACGTCTAATAAAAATAATACAATCATGCCGGATCGGCCGTGGCCCGGATTAACAACGACCGCGTTGTCTATCGATAATATCCAGGAATGTAAGATCACTAAATAGAACTGGACAAATTAAAGAGCTAACTAACGAACTAAGTATATACAAATGGGATATTGTAGGTCTTTCAGAAACTAGATTAAATGGTTGTGGAGAACTAACAACGAATGAAGGTCACAAAATATATTATAGTGGACGATAAAAATCTCAAGAAGGTGACGGATTTATAGTACGAAAGGAACTGATATACGCAGTACTAAACTATACTACCATATCCAGCCGAGTATTTTCAATATGCTTGAAAGCAAGTCAAATTAACATTTTAACATAAAGATAATATAAATATACGCCCCTATATCTACATATAATGATGAAGAAATTGAGCAATTCTATGAAACTGTTGATGATACTATACAAGAATCACATAAAAAAGATATATTAATTGTGCAAGGTAATTTTAATGCAAAAATTGGAAGTGATGCAAATGAGGAATGGGCTGAATGCGCTGGTCGATTTTGAATAGGAGTAATAATAGAGATCAGAGATTACTAGAATTTGCTGGAAAACACAGACTGGTAGCGGCGAATACATTATTTCCACATAAAAAGTCAAGGTGTACCACATGACACTCTCCTAATGGTGAAATGAAGACATCAAAATATCAGTGGATACAGATGCAATGTAAATCAATAAATGAAGACATGAAATATGGACGACATAACAAAAGAGTATATGAAACTCTCAAAAATCTCACAAAAACGCCAGCAAGAAGCACATCGATAATAGAAGATAAGAACGGACAGCCGCTAGCTGAAGAACAATCAATTTTAAAGCGATGTACAGAATACTGTCAGGAACTTTATAACTATCCTATCAAACCTGATCATAGCGTCATAGTCAGTCAGAACACAGATAATGTAGATGAACTACCAATTTTAAAATCAGATGTAGATGCTATACAAAAACTAAAAGAAGGTAAATCTCCTGGCATTGATAACATACCTGGTGAGTTATTAAAATATGGAGGAGACGCAATCGTTAATGTTTTCACATAATTATGTCAATTATCATGGTCTAAAAAAGAATGGCCAAAATAATGGACAGAGTCCCTAATAGTACCAATTCCAAAAAAAGGCAATCTCAGAAAGTGTGTGAATTATATAACTCTGAGCCTAATATGCCACTACAGCAAAATTATATTGGGAATTATATTGAATAGATTAACCTCGCAAGCTGAAGAAGTACTCTCTGAAGAATAATCTGGTTTTAGAAAAGGAAGAAGTATTTATTTATCATTTTATTTATTTAATTATATTTTACATCATTTATTACAGTCGGATCATATATCATATATGATATATATATATATATATGTAAATCTACTAATTAAAATAATATAAATATCATAAATATTTATCAATAAAAGTAACTATTCAGTGTAATGAAAATGTAGTTATATCGAGGTTAGATTATGGAAATATTATCATAAATAGAACTCCAATTTATATATTTTTTAAAACATTAATCTATTTATTCGTAAATGTATACAATTATATTTAATATTCATATTCTTGTAGATTTTCAACTTGTTAACATGGTATCTTCAAGAATTAATTTTAGATTTTTATGTTTAATTAAAATAGTAATTATTTCTGAAGAACCTTCCTATTTAACAACGATACTATCAGAGAAAATAGATGGCTATTCGGTGAAAACCCATGAAACTTGAAGAGGGTTATGTCGAATCACAAAGAGGTATCTTAGTATATATAAAGACATATTTCTTCTTCCTTAATACGGAATAAGCTATCTCTGGTGATAAGAAATGCTCCTTCCATTTCAATATTCCGCAAAAGACTGACGAAAAATCGGTTATTATAATTATAAGTTTTTAACATTATTATTTCATTATACTTTAGAGAATTTTCTACTATTAATTATGTAAGTATTCTATTATTTTTTAAATATTTTTATTATTATTATTATTATTATTATATGTGCTATATAATTGTATATATATATTAAAATAACTCGGTGAATATAATGCTTTAATAGATCGTATATTGTATGTAATATATATATATATATATATATATATATATTATTTATAATGAATGAATACAGTAGGGTAACTTGACCATATTATGCCTCAGCGAATAACATAAATATAGCATTAACACGTATTTGTATTAAATTACATCGACAATAACATCCGAAATAATAATCCTTTTTCCATTACATAAATATATTATAATATTATTAATAATATATAATGCTTATGTCATTATTCATATAGCGTATTCACAGCATAAATAAGGTAAATATATAGTTCCTATAGGAAATATTATTATATAGGCAATATTATACGCTATTAGTAATTATTATATGAAATTATGACATTACCATAGTATATACCACTTGAGTGACATTCGTATATAAATATATAAACTGTTTGTGTGGCTCAGTGGCTAAGGTGTCAGATACACAAGCAGGACACGGGTTCGACCCTCGTCCGGACCATTAATTAATTTGATAAAATAGGTCTTACAATATTATTTAGAAGTGATCTTATATAATTGTGTATAAATAAATGATCGGCTCTCGTTAAAACCATGGATGCCTTAACATGAGAGCGGCTTCGAAGGGACATTAGAGCCATATATTGTTATAAGTGAAAACTTCATCTAAGTTCCTGGATGGGATGAAAGGACTCCACCAAATAAAAATAACAATAACAATAACAATATATATATATATATATAATAACTTATATTTGATCAAATTTCTACCCTTAATTACTAACCCTTATATATATATTAATAAATCACATTATTCATGCTTCTATGTGATCTATTTTAACGTTAATTACCGCGAACATATGCTTACAGATATGCACTAACATAATCTTAAGTGGCTTTCATTTAGAAAACGATGCAAGCACCTTTACTATGCTTAGCACACACACACACAAATTATTAATTGGTAAGCCTGGATCTCATCAATATTCTGAAACGTTGAGCGATATTTAGGCAAGTCAGAACTGCAGATTATAGTCTATTAGACGGAAGTACTACTAGAAGCGTATTCAGCTCTCGTGCCTTCTCCTCCTTTGTTCCTCCCACTCGTACATAGAATATCCTACCATATGATCTACGCGATATCCTAGCATCGTATTTACATAATGACGTTCTATTTTAAAAGTTACAAAAAAGTTAACAATATCTTATATTCTATAGAATATTCCCCTATAGGGGAAAGTAACCGGATATGGACAGTGCCCGAATACGGATACTCTCGGTATCTTAGAAACCATAAATCCTACAACAAAATGTTTAATGAATAAAATATTCATAATTATACATATAGTCTAAAAAGTACTATACTGTCCTATAGTGACATTATAATGTTATACTATTAATTACAAAAATAATAAAAATGTCTGATTTATTTATCAATAATATATTGTTTATCTAGTGGTATATAGGGTATCCGTATTATAACACAGGGTGTCAGTATTCGGATATGGGTACCGAATACGTATACCCCCGTTATCTATAGAATTAAAATATTAAATAAAATTTTAAAATCACAATAATATCTATAAACATATAATATTAATATATTGTAATTTTTGAATACAAATAATGAGACATAAAAATGTAAGACCATTTATTGTTAAAGTGTCCGTATTAGGTTACTTTCCCCTACCAATAATTAAAAACAACTATAAAAGATCAAATTATTCTTGTAATTATATGTACATAACATGTTATTGATGAGTAATACTAAAACTTGAATAATAAGACTATTTGAATTAGAAATGTGTTCTAGGGAAATTACATCCGGACATACAGATTTACCACCTTTAATATAATCTATAATAGATGAAATCTCAACCGAAATTGTATGAACAATTTCATTAACATTAATTTGCTTATACGGGTACGGAATAGAATTAGTACTGTTAAAAATATCATTACAATTATAAAACCAGAATTTAGTAACATCAACTATACCATGTGCATTCTCAATTTTATTAGGAATATTTTTGTTCAAATTATTGAAATTAATTTCCAAAAATTATTACGATCATTGGTTAAATTTAAAGCAATATTATCAGCTTCTATTAATTTACTATGGCGCAATTCATATTTAAAATGTTTTCTTGAATTAACCTTATTATCGTAGCATATTCAGGCTAAAGGTTTTTTATTGTGTTTCCAGATTAAATAATATGATCGAGCAATAACATGTTTTTCCTTAACAAAACTATTCCATTCCGAACGAGCATATTTACTCTTATTTGATTCAAAACATATATTTTTAGTACATATTAATAGTATATTTATTAAATAATTATATAAATATTCAGAATAATTATGATTACTATCAAAGGAGTTAAGATGATTTATTAATATACATAATTCTATTTTAGTGTCAATATTATATTCTAAGATGTGCTTCTTATTAAGTCTATTCCATTTGATTTATAAAGAATAACATATGTGTTGTATAATGATTTTTGACATTATTCTGTTTAATCACAATAATTAATGGATGATTATCAGAAATTATAAAATCGTAATCAATTGTAATTATAGATGTATGTGTATTATGCGTAGATCAAATATGGTCTAACCAAGAACAAGATTTCCACGCAGAACTAACGCATGTATAGCAATCAATTTTTAAAATAATGTTATCAGACATGACAATATTTATATCTGTGCAATATTTAAGTAGAATATTACTACAATTTTAATTATGGTTAGATATATTAGCATTAATATCTCCTATTATACACACATTTTATGTATTTAAAAATTCACAATATAAAGACAGTTTATCAAGACGATATTCAAATAAATCAATAATATGTGGACTCTCATACGTTAAATATATATTAATATTATATAAATCAAACAGTATAATATATATAATCCAATCATAATCAATGTGTACCATGTTAAAATTTTTATCTAAATATTTTCTTCCACATAAAATCCAATTCTCCACTTAGTATTATCAAAAGAAACATTGCCATAACCACAATATTTTTTATTATTAGTATTAAATATAGAACATTCCTCTGAGAAGAGCCAATATTCCTGAAAACAAAATAGATCAATACTAGTATAATTATTAAAAATAAAATTAACCTGATTCTTAAAACCATTACAGTTTAAGTAAACTAAGTTTAATTTGTCATTGCTATTCATTATTAATTATTTGGATTAATATTAATATTATTGTCAATATTCATTATAGAACTTATAATATCATCTTGTATATCGTATGCATTAAGTATATCTGCCATCTTTTATTGATATATGAAATCGAAATCTATGGATATATCGATGAAAAGGATGTTAAATTAAAGCTGTTAAATTAATGGCACCATAGTTGTTTGTAGAGCTCAGATCTCAATTATATGGTAAAGATATTATATAATCCTTATTTCATATATCGATTACATCTTAATAATATTAGTGATATGATAATATTAATAATATGATTATTAGTTATTAAATATCTATATGTTAAATATATTAATAAATATACGTGTATTTAATATTTACAATCCAATTATAACAACAATTAACTATAATATATATTAACTATAATATTATGTCGTCTTCTTTGCATCACTCTCAAGGCGATATATATGGGAGTTCCGGAATACCTATCAAAGAGAGTCAGAATTCGAGCAACTTCTCGTCCGATTCGCAAATGTGAGCTGATGAAACTCTCTGTGCCGTTTATCTCATCTATGTTTTCAGATGCTGCATTCACTGTAGCTGCTCCGAAGTACTGGAACAGTCTTCTCGACGACATTGACTACTTTGAGTCAATAAATCTTTATATTATTATATTATAAAATATAAGTGAGATTATTAACATATATATAATATTTCTATATAAATAAATAATTATATTATTCAATGTATGCTACTAGATAATATACCAATGGTACACTATATATATATATATATATATATATATATATGTGGTAGAGCTGGTGAAGCGAGTGTTTAGGCTGCGGGACGGGTATCTAGAGAGAAGCTGCAATGACGCATCTAGGTAGGCCGTTGCTAAGTGCTATTAGTGCGTGCGGCGTGTTCATTGGTACGTGACGGCGTGCGACGAAATGTGGATGTCGCCACATTTCGTCATTGTGATTATTATATTACTTTAAAGCAAGGCATTTATTATTATTGTTTATCAGGGGACACAACGAGTTTAATAAACGTATTCAACAAAGAATCTCTACCTCTCTGTTACATATATATATATATATATATATATATATATATATATTATATTTGTATGATGATATATATTCTATTTTTCTGATGATATATATTATTCTACAGAAATACGTTTACACATATATATTAAATATTGGTAAATTGACTAACAAATTATTATATATCAATTACAGAACCAATATTTAACAATATTTAACATATTTCACTCTTAATTTGTGTAAAATGCCCAGTTTTCACACAAGGTAAAACACGGACAATAAAACACCAACATCTACTGAATTCAACTAAATAATATCAAATTGACTTATATTCAAAAAATAAATATTTGTCAAGTGATCGATTTTACTTTAATACTGATCGATGGACACACAATAATATAGTATATATGTCACTTGACCTATTTATTTATATGATTGTATAAGCGTAAATTAATCATTATATATAAAATATAAATGTACATGAAACATTTATTTTTTAAATTTATTTAAATAAAGATATAGTGTTATATATATATATATATATATATATATATATATATATATATATATATATATATATATATTCAGGTATACGTGGAGATCATAGTGAAGCCTGCCACCTAGCGAGCGGTACACTCACACGCCGATAACACACGTAGTGAACGTACGAACTCTACGACACACGACACGCCAGATTATACACACTGGTATGTACGTACACGACCCACACGTGGTTGTACAACCAGAGATCATTACGATAATGAGATATAACTAATACAACTCCTATACCAATGAAATAAATATAATTTCAATAGAAAATTATATATATACATATCATAATTGTAGTTATATGAGATATATATCATTAACATAATGATCTCGGGTTGTATAACCACTATCGTTCGTGTACCTTAAATTAAAATGCGTTAAATAAACATAGAATATGCCATTTACGGGTCATTATTTTATATTTTTAATAACCATTAATTTATAAAAGTTAACATCCAATGTTTATCAATTTAATTCTATAAATGAAATGTGTTATTAACATAGTAATGCATTATTAAAAAGATAGTATGTTTATAATTTAATATATATATATAAGTAAGTAATTAATTAAGTAAGATATTATTTATTTATACACGTATATACTATGTATATTTTTACTCACGCAAATGTAAACAAAATGAAAAATAAACAATAAGAAAAATAAAATAAAATAAATTATATTAATTTTAATTAGATAATTTCTTAAATATATCTTACTTAAATGAGTTGTATGATTCTTCATCTTTCTTTCGATTCTTAATAAGCCATGCCTAGAGGATAGGGGAACTCCAGATAAATAATCACCTAATTATTCGTTAATCTTTATCGAAGGTTTATTTACATGGCAAGTTTGGTGTAGCATCAATTAATTTTTTTCCCATCGATTTGTTGATAGTCCATGTTTCGCTTCCATATAATAAAATGGTTTCTATGGTAACCTTGAATATTCTTATCTTCAGTGTTTTGGCTAGATTTAATTTCCATAGCTTTTTCATTTTGTGGCACGCTCTCCAGGCAAGTTATTTACGGAATTCTAAATCCTTAAGTGAGCTGCTCATCCATGATCGAAGATATTTTAAGTTATAAACTATTGTAATTTGTGAATTTAACGTATACGTATACGTATAATGTATACGTACTATAGTGTATATATTGACTGGGTTTATTTTCGCGAAAGACATGATATTAGTCTTTTCCGAGTTTATCTGAAGTCCAGTTTCTGAAGCGTTCATTTCTACTCTGGAAAGCAATGTTTGTGCTTGTTCAATTTCTTCTGATATTAGGGCTATATCGTAACTTAAGTTAGAAATAACTACTGCATGTTTTTTATTACCTTGTTTCCTAATTAGTTGGAAACCTAGTTCCACTTCGTTATCATTTATAGCCATTCTCATTGCATAGTAAAAAACTATGACGAATAAGAAAGGTGATAATGTGTCGCCCTATGATACTCATTTGGATATTTGAAACTCTTTGGTTTCGCATCTGTGGTTATTACTTTTGCACATGTTCTGCATGTAAACCGATATCATATATACTATTAATCTAGGTGTGTCATAAGCAGTGGGAATCTTGAACATGCGACTTATTTTAATGTTATAAAATACTTTCCTAAAGTCAACAAAAGTGATTATTGCCTTCATATTGTGAGATGTTATCCCTTCTATCAATATTCCCTCTTTATCAATATATATATATATATATATATATAGTTTTATATAATTGCAGTTAATATTATCGTAATGTTATATATACTGACTAATTTAGAGGATTTTACATACAAAAATCCAACCACCTCCCAGGAAAACACTGAATAAATAAAGTATTGAATCGAATTGTTGTTAAAAGAAGTAATAAATGGCATAAATATGGCATATATATGAACATATTAGTTGTTAATAAATTATATAAATATGAATTAAATTAATTTAATATTACAATTTAAACAATTGTTTTTAAACAATTAATAATACAATAATTCATTTTACAATAGCCACTACCATACACTCCTATATGAGTATATATATATATATATATATATATATATATATATATATATATATATATATATATATTTGTATCCGATATTTGTATTGTATTCAATATATATATATATATATATATATATATGAGATTTCAATAAATAAATATTAGTATATATATATTATCTTATTTATGTGTATATTTACTTATAAATTTGCACGATATACATAAATAAATATACCATATATTATATATACACCTATTAACATACACCTATTAGCATACTATTTACTCTGCTTACCCGATAAGTATGTAATATTACAACCTAACGTACTAATAGTAACTCGATTTTACACGTTCGTGAACTTTTTCATATTACTATGGATACTGATAATCACTTGTATATTAGTTGTATTTCAGTATTCCTACCATTAGTACGAATTTCGTAATTATTTCGAAATTAAAGAAATTAATTTTTACATAAATTAGTTACTATAAAATTATATATAATAAAAATTTTTATAATTGATCGACCACATTTAAATTTCTTTGATTTAGCAAATCGCGGAATAAAAATACACCTCTTCACGATTATTAATATCGTGTCGTACGAATCTCAAAAAAATAAAAAATCTATGTTAAGACCTCTCTTCTGTATAGACCGCTTATTCATCTACCGCTTAATTCTCTGACATTTATCTTACGGAAAACGTATCTCACGTTAGATATCGCGAGATCCTAAGACTTACACACACATAGACAGAAATTAAACAAAAACATTATATAAAAAACATAATATTTTTATAAATATATAATAAAAATAAATACAAACTAAACAGAACTCTAATCAAAACAAAAACAAAAACAAATCAGAAACACAATAAAATCTAAGTCTAACAATAACCAAACGGTGTAATTAAATTTAATTATATCCAAGTAATACGTATATACTTTTAATTTTAAATAGCAGATGTTACAAATGAAATCCAACCGTCGAGGAGTGTTAATCAATGTGTAGTGGATAACTATAACTAGAACATACAACATATATTTATAGTTCTTATTAATTAATAACTTCCCGAGTATTGTTACTCTATATCGTTAGCATTATGTATTATTATTATTATGGTGGATTACTTTCATCCTATCCAGTAACTGAGATGAACATATTTACATATGGCTCTAATTTATCTTTCAAACCGCTCACATGAGCGATACATGTTAAATAGGGGCACTGCAACAGGTGGACGGGAGGTATGTCCCCCCACGTTAAAATCTAAGGAGGCCTTCTATTTATTGGCCCCCCCCCCACTTTTACCACAAAATGTATGTTGATTGGTTACCCCCTACATACAATATCGTTCCAGCGCCCCTAATGTTAAGGCATCCATGGTTTTAACGAGAGCCGATATTTGTGTATATACAATTATATAAGATCACATCTAAATATTATTGTAATATCTTTTTTATTAGACCGGTCGATGTGTCAACCATATAGGGTTACAATGTTCGTGTATGCCGCCGCCGTATACGATTCTAACAGCAATAACTTTTTTAATTTTGTTTCTGTTGATGTTCCGTCTATCCATTTTCATCCGTCAAATGGATGATATTAACGGATTTAACTACAACATCTCTATTTTGACGGATGTAAATTAAAATAGAAATGATCCTATTTTCGATGGATAGAAAATAAATCGATGGATGAAAGTCAATCATTTTCGTAATAATATGTGTCACTGCATTATTTATTCTCTAATATTTATAGAATACAATATATAAAAATCGACGGTTTTTATGGGAGAGTATATATATTACCGTCAATCATTTGCATCCGTTTCATAATGAATTCGGAGGTACCTATGACTTTATATATTAATCACCGCTGTGAAATTCACATTCGACGGGTTCAACTGGTGTATTGTATGTTATATACTTCTATCGATGTACCCGCGTATATGAGATATTTAATAAGTTATATTAAATAACTAATAACTAAATGCAAGATGAAATGACTAAATAAATATATAGTATAGAAACAAATAATGTTTAATAAATATGCGAATTTAAATATTTCTATTTAGATAAAACTATTTATAGTTAAAATATGTTATTGATGGAAATTATAATAGATAACAAACAAAATTCAAAATCATATTATTTAATTTATCTACATAAGAATTAATAACTCGTGGGAAATTATATGCGAATATATACTAATGTTATTATACTTTAGAATTAACTTTTCTATATAATGTTCACTAAGTATTTATATATATATATATATATATATATATATATATATATATATATATATATATATATATATATATATATATATATATATATATATACGATAAGAAGAACAACATATATTTATAGAATAAAATCGGCATACTATTTACAACACATACTTAAATAATATATAATAATAAAACTAGTGCGCATCTCAGAATACAACATTACGAATAGCGAGTTAATGTACTTCATCTAATACTGCTATTTAATAAACATGACGTCATCTCGTGTTCGTCATTATAACACGTATGTATTACAGGTCCGTGCTACACGTGATGACTTGTTCGACGTACTAATTAGCTGTATTAGCTAATATCCGTGTAACACGACTACTTCCCAGGTCGATGTATAGTAACATTGTATATTGTGCTCGTGAATAAATACCTACCACGTTGGCGTTCGTATACGCATATATGCATACGTTTGTGCACATCTGTAAATAACCACTATAGAAATATAACATGTATATAGTATATGCTGATTAATTAAAGACGCATGTATATATAATATATATATATTATATGCTGATTAATTAATAATCTTATAGATCCAAAACATATATATTATATGATGATTAACCAAAGACGAACATATATGTATATATACATATATACTCGAACGTGATATGAAATATATATATATATATATATATATAAGCTTAGCTGAAATAAATGATAATGTATACACATCTTATAAGACCGCCCGAATATAGGGTCAGGTAGGGGTGTCGTTATAGGTATTGCGAGACCGGATGTCATCTGTATAGGTGAAGGTCACGTGTATGGATACCCAACATGTAGGGGTAATCGCGATCCTCCAGGGATAATATCGTGGGGTGACTCCGTTAATACCAGTGGTCATGTTGTACGCTAACCAGTCTATGTGATTATACTATCCCTCGGTGATTATATAGCATCATATACGCGATCGCGGCCATGTATAATATACTAATATCGGTTACGTTTGTGAGTATCCGAAGCCTGGTAATACATATATAGTATATATTAGTATATATAGTATATATTATATACTAAATGAATACATACATATAGATATACATACTCGCATTATTATTATTGAAAATTGTTGTTATGTATGTCACCGTAACTTTATATATCACTTCCGAACATTTATTTAAAATTGGATTTTTGTGAATACATAAATGATACCACTACTGCTATTACACACACACATATATATATATATATATATATATATATATATATATATATATAATTTGTATAAACATAAAAATTATAAATAACAGATAGCTAAAAAGTTCAGTTATATATTGTGAAATAAACATTATAGCCTATAATTTTAATATTTTAAGTATACACAACTATAGTTGTAAACTATATAATTTTAAAATGTAAATATATAGAGGAGAGTACTCGAATACCGACACACTAACTTTAATAAGTCACCATAACTTTATTATTTCCAATTTTTTATTTTTTATTTAATTTAGTTTGTTTAACTCTGAGATAATAGGGGTGTCGTTATTATGTGCACTTTCCTGAATACCGACACCTTTGCACATAATATCAACACCATGAATATTTATATATTTCTATATACCATATATTATTTAATATCCACTATTCAATCAGATTTAAATGGGTGTTACTTTTAGTAGATATACGCAATTAATATTTATTCTTAATAAGTAACAATATATTGCTATAACTATATATTTATGTAAATATATAACAAATCTCCATACTTGTATTATAATATATATATATATATATATATATATATATATATATATATATATATATATATATATATATATATGTAAATATATATATATATAGGTATATGCGTCTACCTACACATGTGTATATTATTTGGTATGTCTATTAATTTATGAATATTATCATAACGCACGGCACGCACATTGTAAATAAATAAGGCTGATTGGTTATATAATTTAAAGGGTGTCGATTAGTGCTGTAAAATTTCAAATCTCAAATATCAAATCTCAAATCATTTTTTTTCGGTTCGGTTCAAATCTTAAATTTTCGGGTATTTGGAAAGATTTGATGGTCTCAAATCTTTATTTTAAATTTAGTTTCGGTTCGGGTATCATGTCGGGTAATTGTTCGGGTAACGATCGATTAACATAATTATGTAATAAG
Source organism: Osedax fenrisi (assembly GCA_964019155.1). Lineage (NCBI taxonomy): Eukaryota > Metazoa > Annelida > Polychaeta > Sabellida > Siboglinidae > Osedax > Osedax fenrisi. The sequence continues at coordinate 19,411,516 of OZ025240.1, read as the reverse complement.
TTTCTTTCAACTATTTTAAAATATCCATTAAACCGTATACATACTATTAATTCGATCATCAGTTATGCCACCTATATGATAATATATTTAAAATAAAACAATGTTATCAAGGACACCGTGTCCTTTATTTATTATACATTAATAACAATATTTAAAAATTATTACGTATAATCTTCATATCGTACCTACTCTGTACTAATATATAAAAATGTTAATTCATAAACTGTTTAAAACTATATTTGTCTACAAGTACATATTGAATAAATATTTGACACTATGGTATATATATATATATATATATATATATATATATCTATATATATATATATATAGTCTAAATATAATATTTATATTTAGCCTTCTATATATATAAGCTGTGGTGTATATAGTATATAGGATTCCTCTTACAACTTTACTAATAGGTTTTAAATTACTATATAGGTTTAAATAGCTATATATGATTATTAGAATAGTAACGTATTCAATAATTCAAGTAATTAATAATTATGTATTGTTAATTATTCAATTATAATTTATTAATTAATAATTATTTATCAATTATTATTATTAATTAATAATTATTAATAATTATTATAATAATTATTTATTAAATATTATAATTATTTATTAATTATTATAATTATTTATTAATTATTATAATTATTTATTAATTATTATAATTATTTATTAATTATTATAATTATTTATTAATTAATATAATTATTTATTAATTATTATAATTATTTATTAATTAATATAATTATTTATTAATTATTATAATTATTTATTAATTATTATAATTATTTATTAATTATTATAATTATTTATTAATTATTATAATTATTTATTAATTATTATAATTAATAATTAAGTTAATTAATAATAATTATTTATTAATTGATGTATTATTATTAATAATAATTAATTAATTAATATCTAATTTTTTTCTTCGTTAACGTATTTTAAAATATTATTAAAAGATTTGAAGTTCTCGAGAACATACCTAAATATGAGAGATTTTAAGTTCTCGAGAACTTGATATTTATTTAAAGATTTGAAGTTCTCGAGAACAAAATTTTAAGATTTGAAGTTCTCGAGAACAACCAAGTATTTGAAATTTTACAGCACTAGTGTCGATATTACGTGCAATTGGGATGTCGGAATTATGAAAATGTATGCTGCTTAGGTAAACGTCAATATATTTTCAAAAAATTATAAAATACAAAATATTTTCGGCACATTATAAATATAATAGATAAATACGATGTATTTAAAATATTTAAAATATCTAATTTATCAAATTATTAAGAATCGATATTGTACTTCAAAAATTTATAAATTTAGAGTTGTAATGAAAAAATCAGTTTTTTGATTAAAATTAAAAAATATTAATATTTAAAAACAAATTATTATATTTATTACCACTTCCTACATTAATTATTTTTTGATTTGAATTATTGTTTAAGGAGATTGTTTATTGTTTAAGGAGATCTATAGGGTGTCTATATTACGTGCATATCGATATTAGAGCACTCTTCCCTATTCATCATATAAGGTGTAAATAGTATAATTAATAAATATAGAACCAATATATAATATAAAATATAAATATATATATATATACATAAGGTATTTATACTTATATTATATATATATATATATATATATATATATATATATAAATATATATATATATATATATATATATATACATATATACAAATTATATCATATTATATATAATAATATAAAAGTTTATATGATATATAATTTTATAATATATTTATATATTATTTATAATATATAATTAAATTGTTAGAATATAATTATATAATAATTATATAATTAAATATAATTCATTCATGCATTCATTAATTCATATATATATATATATATATATATATATTACTTCTCAGTTTATTTCTTGTTTTTTTTGTATCGTGTCGTTTTGTATTACTATTATCACATTTATATATTTTGTTTATATGTTATATAATTATATGTTTATATATACCCAGGAAACCAAATATGGTGTTTTACGTTGCATTTGGTTGAATTACGTTGCAAAAGTTAATAAATATGTTTATTGTTCAACTTCACATGAAACATATAATTATTTATAAATATATTTATAAAATATTGGTTGCATTTAAACATAAAATATAGTTAAAACAAACTTTAATCAATTTATTTATAAATATGTTGAAAAATGTAGATAAATACTATTTATCTGCAACTATAAATACATTTCTTATAATTGAATTATAACATTTTGGTTGCATTTAAACATAAAATATAGTTAAAAAAACTTTAATAAATTTATTAATAAATATGTTGAATAATATAGGTAAATACTATTTATCTGCAACTATAAATACATATCATATAATTGAATAATAGAATCTATATATATATATATATATATATATATATATATAGGTATCATGGGTATATCACATATATGTATTATAATTAATTGTAATATTAGAATTAATAGTATGAAACATATTAATATAAATTATATTATTATTTAATGGTCCTAAATAATATTTACTTATTATAGTATATTATAGTATTGTTATAGTATTATATTCCTATATTATATTATTATAATATTTATAATAACCCAGCAAATAGTAATAGCTTCATAATAGCACCATAATAGCAACATAATAGCATATATAATAACCTCGAATGTTTATATTGTGCTATTATGCTGTATTATGTTGCCATTAAAAGTCTATTATGCTGTTATTAATTTATAATGCTATTATGCTGCTATTATGTTGCCATTAAAGGTATATTATGCTGCTATTATTTTGCTATTATACACTGTTAAAAAAAGAGTTTTCCAGAGTTTATTAAAATATAGAAAACTCTTTTTTTATAATGTAGAAAACTCTTTATTTAAAAACAGTTTTCTATCTACTAATACGGCAAAATACTCTACAAAAGAGTATTCCATATCATAACAGATATAAAAACTACCAAGAGTTTTCAACGTTTATTAAAATATAAAAAACTCTTTTTTTATAATGTAGAAAACTCTTTATTTAAAAACAGTTTTCTATCTACTAATACGGTAAAATACTCTACAAAAGAGTATTCCATATCATAACAGATATACAAACTACCAAAAGAGTATTTAATATAATATACATTCGAGTTATTTTATAAAACTCTTTTTATATAATGTAGAATATTATTTTTTATAATATAGTATAATCTTTATTTAAAATCAATTATTCATTAAATAATATATAAACATATATGTTATTGATACAATATATTACAAGTTTTTTTTTTAGAAAATCATGTTTATTTTGATCATAATACATTATTTATTAACCGATTAATAATTTAACTGTCAAATTATAAAATAAACATCCCATAATATGATGTCCAATCAGCGACAAGCAGATTTCTTATAGCAATCGATATAGGTTTGTAAATATTTCAATTATTAAATTAAAAAATATGATTACAAATACATGTTTTTGAAAAATCATATTAACTTTAAAATATTTATGAAAGTTTTATCTATAAAATGTCTCATAAATATATTATATATACTTGAAAATAACTCCATACGAGTCTGAACCGCTAAATACAAAATTGAAAAACATTTAATGGAAAATCTAGAATTTTCCATTTAATAAGTATTATTATAATACTCGATACATCATTTATTGAATGCTCATTTAGTAATAAGTTATTTACATAATTAATATTATATAATTATTTATAAATATATACTGATAAATCATTTATTGAATGCTTATTTACATAATTAATATTAAATAATTATTTATAAATATATAATATATATATATATATATATTTTAACAATACATATACATATATAATACAATTATTAATACATAAGTAATAATACTTAAATTGGTAACATTTATAAATTATTTAACTATATATTTTTATTATTTATAATTTATTATAATTTTAAAGTTATAAATTTGATAACAAATACTTATATTTGAAAACTAATATAACTGTGGGATAGTTATGAATTTTGTATCTATAAAAATGCCCATCAATATATTATCAAAATGGTAGCATATATTTATTAAGAATAGTATCTATATATATATATATTTATTTTGTTGACTTTTATATATTTAATATTATAACTATAGGTACTTAATATACTTAAGGGTGTATAATAGTTTATTATTTATGATATAGTTACTATATAGTTACTATAATAGTATAATATAATATAATAATTTAGATTTATAGTTATATTTTAAAGTATTTATATATTATATATATAATAATTTCATAATTGACAGGACACTTTTATTTAAAAAGTTAACGTTCTATCAAATTTTGTTTTTAAATCTACTATTTTCAATAAATAATATTTGATATCAAGTTATTAACCATGTATAATTATATAATATTATAATATAACTATGTAAGGCTAAATTTACATATATATATATATTTTTGGAGAATATCGAATATGGCCATTTTTATTTTGATTACGATTGCCTATATAAAATTTATAATATTTTATTCGCATCGTTGTAACTTTAAAATTTTAATAAAAACTATTTTATATATACTCTAATAATATAGACTTCATGTGCAATTTCCATATAAGATTATCATGTACACTAGTGTGTAAAATTATAAATGAGTATTTTACATTTGAAATCATATATCGTAATAAAAACAAACTGGGCCAAATTTGATATATACCTTATTTGTGAACCTACCTAAGTAATTACACTATTAACTATAAAAGTGTTTATCACAATATTATATATGATTTAAAATAACAAATAAATACTATTTATATAGTAATTATAGCATGATTTAATAACTTATATTTTACTAAAATTGTTAGTATTAATTGATCATAAATTTTATATAATTACTTTTAAGCTAGAATATTTCAATACTATTATTGATCGGAGCAGATCTAAATATTAGCTAGTTATAGTGCTACGGGTAGTACATTTGTAGAATTTTAAACAATATAATAATGTATATGTATATCATATACCGTATGGATGTAGCTAAATAAATATATTATACTATGATTATATAATAATCGAGCTGTTTTAAATGATAAATGTAATAATTGTTTTTACAAATTAATGTATGGTTTATAATGGTCAATATGTAATTATATTTATAATATACCAATTATACTTATATCTATCCCAATACATTGATATATTTGTCTATTTAGGATTTTTAGGACACTATTGGGGCAATAACGAGAAACTGATGAGAGATGTTCATCTATGGATGTAATCGCATGCGTGACGCCTCGTATCCCGGTATCCAATAAAGAACTATATACAACAGTTGATGGACGCTGTATATACAGTAATTTTCCATAACAAATGTGATGAGCGATAGAAATGATCTGACGTGTCAAGCCTGTCATGGAGTACTGATAAAGCTTGACCTGGTTAGTAAAGTTAATATATGTATATAAATATATATAACTAGTTTATTATATATTCAAAAATCTATATCGCATCCACTTCCACCTGCCCTACTATAGCTAAATAAATTTAGATCTATGTCGGTTATTTTATTTGGTTCAATTAATATCAATCTTTAATCGTATATTGTATTTATTATCTAATATTTTAATTAATATCAGTCACTTTTATATAATTGAAGACTAATAAAAACTATATGTTTAATATCAATTAGTGGATGTCTGTCTACTGGTGATTACTGGACATGGTTACGGATAGAGGCGACCTGAGATGATTTCTTGTTAAAGCTAGTGAGAAAATTCCCCATACGATTCATGTCATTGGACTAAAATAAGGTTAGTAAGTGTTAAACACCTATAATCAGGTGAATTTGATATGTATCCATTACGAATAGATTCAATTAAAAATAAAAACAAATAATATAATATATTTTATCTTTTTCCTTTAATACTTTTACTATGATTACATAATAATCAAGAGTTGTTGTCATTATTAATGTAATAATTATTTTATACAATTTAATGTATGAATCATCTTGGTTAATAAGTAATTCTATTTAAAAAATTAAATGTAACATCTATCTCAATACATTGATATATTTATCTATATGTTATTTGTAAGACACTATTGGGGCATTAAAGAAACACTGGTATAGAGATGTTCTTCTCTAAATGTCATCGCATGCCTGACATCTATAGATGTATAGTATACTGGGTATCCTCTAAAGAACTATATACAACAGTTTATGGATGCTGCATAAACAGTCATAGTTTCCATACCAAATGTGATAGAAAGTATCTGATGTGTCAAGCCTGTCATGTAGTACTGATAAAGCTGGACCTGGTTAGTAAAGTTAGTATCTGTATATACATATATATACCTAGTTAATTTTATATTCAAAAATCAATATCGCATCCACTTCCACCTGCCATACTATACCTAAATAAATGTAGATCTATGCCGGTTATTTTATTTGGTTCAATTAATATCACTCTTTTTAATCGTATATTGTATTTATTATCTACAATGTTAATTAATATCAGTCACTATTATATAATTGAAGACTAATAAAAACTATATGTTTAATATCAATTAGTGGATGTCTGTCTACTGGTGATTACTGGACATGGTTATATATAGAGGCGACCTGAGATGATTTCTTGTTAAAGCTAGTGAGAAAATTCCCCATACGATTCATGTCATTGGACTAAAATAAGGTTAGTAAGTGTTAAATACCTATAATCAGGTGAATTTGATATGTATCCATTACGAATAGATTCAATTAATAATAATAACAAATAATATAATACTTTATATTATTTTTTTTAATACTTTTACATTCGATACATTTCCTATATTAAACTATAACTATTAAATTCTTTATAAAATGTTTTATTTAATTAATAATCATTTTGATTTTATAAAAAATAAATATACTCTAAAATTCAAACGAGAATATAACAAAATAAAAAAAATAAAAAAAAATGTCCTACTAAATGAATACATAGATTTATATATTTATGTACATATGTAAATACAAATAGAGCAGATCTGATTTTGATTATTAAATTACTAATTAAAAAATGTATTTGATAAAATACAAATATGTATATGTATATATTTTATTCAAAACCATGACAACTTATTAAAATACTAATTATGATAACTTATTTATATGTAATGTCATTTAAATATAAATACTCTTGCTAATACAAATATATTTCTAGTTAATAATTCAAATACAGAAAATCTAATTTCAGTAATTATTGAATTATTCAAATGTAATAATACATTTGATCAAATATAAATATTAATTTAATCTTATTAAAATACAAAACATATATACTAAAATAAAAATACACTAAATCTGATTTTAATAATTATTATAATTTATTTTATATACATTTAAATTAAATACATTTATGAATTATCAATCAAAATCAGTTTTTAGATAAATATTAATTTTGATAATGTAATTGATACATACGTTTATTCATAACATAATTAATGTATTAATGTTTTATAGCAAAGTTAGCATTGGTGTATCTTGACAAATAAAGAAAAATTAAAATCTAGTGTAAAGTATTAGTATTTAAATCAAAAAATAACGCTGTATAATATTTTTTCATATTCAAAAAATCTATCATCACAACAGATCCATGACAATATGTTAAAGATTTCGCATGCCGTATAGAGCTGCTAGAGGTCACCTATCGTGCCTATCCGCTAAAGAGTTTGAATGACGTGTCGAGCTTCTAAATAGTTAGCATACCAAGTCAAGCCGTAATAGATATTGTGTAAGCTATCAGTTTTCATACCGCGTGTCATATATCACGCCGTAAGAATATATGTACGTAGTAAGAGGTAACTCTATATAATTAGTATTATGATTATTATTAAATGTTAATATCAATTATAATTTTATTACAAAATCCTCAATGTAATTCAATAATATTAAAATCTCGTGTAGAGTTAGTTAAATTAAAAAAAATCCTTGTATAATAACTTTTTTCATATTCATAAAATCTATTATCACAGCAGATTCGTGCTATCTAGAGAGTTCACTTGCCGTATCAAGCTGCTAGAGGTCACCTAACATGTCAATCTTCTAAAGAGTTTGCCTACTGTGCAGAGCTACTAAAGAGTTCATCTATCAGCTTTGCCATGTATACGCCGTAAGAATATCTTAATGTATAAGAGGTAACTCAATATAATTATTATTATGATTATTATTTAATGTTATTATTTTCAATTATATCTTATATTATCAAATTGATATTTAAAATATTCAGTAATGAAAATATTCCCATTAAGGGGAGTTCATCTAAACAATGCTATTTTAGCTCTAAAAACGCTAATGATAAATAACTAATGGAGATAATTTCAAGTTTTTTTAAACTAATAATTACAAAATATTATAATATATATATATATATATATATATATATGTATTACATTTATATATATATATATATATATATAAATGACAAGTAAAATATAATTGTAAATAAACAACACTGAAACAATAATAATTAGTACTAATCAGGGTTGGGGTCAAATACACTTTATCAAATACAAATACAAATACATTTTTCTTAAAGAATCAAATACAAATACAAATATTTATTACATTTTTATACAAATACAAATAAAATTACAAAATAAAAATATTAATACATTAAATATTAAATCATTTGATTTATTCATATTTTAAATCATATGGGCATATTTGATTTAAAATAATAATCCTTATACCAGATTGCATAATAATTAATTGAAATATATTTTAAATATATTTAATTCCTAAAGAAAATCAATAAAATAAAAAAACTGTAAACAATAGACTTGTTGTTTGGGATATTATAAGTTATAATTTATAAAGTGCTGTTCACATGAGAAATCTATTCAAGAAATTTCGCAATGGAATTCTTATTAATTCCCAAAATGTAAAAGTCTGTGTTTTTCTGCGATTTTTACTAAATGTTCTAATACCAATTTATTCTAGTTAATGTGACAATTTATGTAATTGGTAATTGGTAAAGCGCACGTACATGTATACTGACTAACATTAATGCATATACATTTACATTTCTATAGGTCAATCTAATATCAATCAATTATAATCGTTTACGATTAGGATAAGTAATTCAATTTAATTTATTTAATCGTTTACGAATGTTTAATTAATAATTAATAATAATTGATTAATAATTATAATATATAATTCCTTATATAATTATTAAATTATGAATATATATATTACCACTTTATGATTATATAATGTACTTAAGTTCATATGTTCATCAAATGTATGTATTTTTAAGTACCCTAACATTTATACCGCTAGGGGATTTTTAAACTGGAATTCCTAAGAATTTATTGCGAAATTACTGGAATAGATTGATCATATGAACATAGCTTAACACATACGTTTTATATATAGAATATAAATTCATAAATTTATTTATATAGTATTCATAAAATTCTTTGAAAATTATTGTTCTATTATATAATTTATATTATTTAATAAATGTATTATTTAATATAAATTATTGTTAATTTGTTAATTTGTTAATTCATAAAGTAATTGTATAAATTGTATTTAAAAATGTATTTGATCAAATACACCAAATACAAATACATCACTGATTAATTATTCAAATTCAAATACAAATACAAATATACAAAATCAGCGTATTTAAATACAAATACATATTTGACCCATCCCTGGTACTAATATAGAGCAGTACTTACATAAATATTATAATGAGATATACAAATAAATATAAGTATAGAAGTTATAAAATAGAAAAATATTAATTTATTTTTATAGTAATAGTTTAATAATAGTTATAAAGTATTATACAAAATAAATAATGAATAGTATAAAATTAATACAAGAATATAACGTATTGCGTAGACAGCTAATTATAGAAAGAACATTTATAAATTATTGTTTGGAAGCTTCTCTTTTCAACCAATGATATCTTGTTATATACATATGTGATTTTTTAATCAAATATACTTTATCAATAATCTATGCTTAATGTAAAAATATAATTTTTTTAGTAAAATATTTGTATACGATATCGAAATATATAATTAAATGTGACAAGTATTTACAAAAATCCCGTCAATTTCAAATAATTATTATATTGATTACGCTTATAAAATCACTTATTAAAATAAATACTCACAAATAATTACAGAAATTTTACAAATTTATAAATAAGATATTAAAATATGTAATACATTTTTTTTGTTAAATAAAAATATTAATCATATTTTAATACGCGCCTCATATTTCAATACACCCTTATTTTGTATTGGTTTAAAATTTGAATTTGAAATTAAAATCAATATTTAATACCTATAGTTACCATATATGCACATATTAGTGTTCAATGATAACACTAATATATATATATATATATATATATATATATATTATTTACTATAATAATAATATTAAATGTTTGGCAGGAAAATAAAACGATTCTGTGGCAGGAAAACAAAACGAATCTGTGACAGCTTTTGAAAATGACGATGATATTAATACTTAAATAATATATATATATATTTACAAACTATTTTTCTTTTAATAGGATAATGGTAATGTCACTTATTTAATCAAAATATGTAGAATATTATAATATATATATACACACACATATATATATAATTTAAGTATATTTACTTTAGACTAATTTTGATATATAGATAAATTATATATTTTATATTTATGTTTAATTTAACTTAGTAATATAGTTAAAAAATCTAGTTTATATTTATGTTTAATTTGACCTAGTTTAAATATATAGTTAAAAAATCTAGTTTATAATTATGATTAATTTAACTTAGTTTATAAACATATTTAAAAAATCCAGTTTATATTTATGTTTAATTTGACCTAGTTTAAATATATAGTTAAAAATCTAGTTTATAATTATGTTTAATTTAACTTAGTTTATAAACATATTTAAAAAATCCAGTTTTATTATATGTTTAAAATATGTTTAATATAACCGTTTAAATTGCTCACATTCACCTATATATTTCAACGTTGATAATAAACTAGTGTAAACTAGTTTTTTCAACTACATTTGGTTTCCTGGGTAATTATAACTTAAGTTTAAAAGAAATTTCTTTATATAGTTATACCTATAACCAGTAATGCAATAAACTTTTAATCTATCTATCTATCTATATATATATATATATATATATATATATATATCAAAGATTTTCCAAAGGAAGGATATTGCACTCCCTATCTATCTCTAGTACCTCGAAATGTAAATTTAAAATGAAAAAACAATATTAACACTAGATGGCGAAATAGTATATGAAATGTTAAATCATGTGATATTTTTATTTAAATTTCTTGTTTTCTAATTATATACATACATTTCAAATCATTACAATATAATACAATACATGTAGTTTTTTTTAATATTAGATTTATAACAATATATTTATCATTTATTTTATTTGTTTATATTAAATATAACTAATCAGTGTATTCTATTGTTATATAATTATATTATCATTTTAAAATCATGTAAATACATATTATAATACAATATACATGTATATTGTATATAATTTATTATTTACTATTACAATAAATATATAAATGTCTTATTATCTGAATAATACCGCTAGATGGCAATATCGAATTATTAGGTGACACAAATATACACAAGTACAATATCTTTCCTTTGGAAAATCTTTGTATATATGTTATAAAGTCAAAGTTGTAGATATATCGATTAATATAATATAAATTTAAATGCATTTATCATTACGTAACAGAAATCGATATATCTACATAAAACTTTAAACTAGATTTAGGTGTATCGCTCTATGTTAATTGCATAGCCATGTAAATGTTTGTTTTTCTGGTATTTTATATTTTTATCGTCTGTAAAGTCTATTTCGTTATTTTTCTATAGAATAAATTGCACTGTGTGAGATTGCTTCATTCTTCGTTCTGCATCTATTCGGGTAGGTACTATTATTATTATTATAATTATTATTATGTTATATTATTATTATGTTCAACAGGTCTTTGCTTTGATTAATAAACTGTATTAGAACATTCACTTTATTACATATATATATATATATTATAAAAGTATGATAACTATATGCTATATATTAATATGCAGGAAACTGAAGAATTATTTGCAGAATTTCATATTTCACTTAATTTAACATATTAGAAAAACTCCCGGAGAGGAATAGTGCACTCATGAGTTGATGGGGATGATAAAGTATATACAAAAATATATAAACGAATGTATTGATGTACTAGTAGCTCTACTACGCAAACTGATCAAACAGGTAATATATTACTAAATATTTAGTTTACTAATTAATAACATTAGTTAAATATCTATATAAAATAAATATGCAATTATATTTTATTAGTCCATGGATAGTATACTATATATCCATATATGGTCAATTATTTATTTTATTTTTAGCTCACAATGTAATTAAATTATAATAAT